>JBBPBS010000738.1:7322393-7371956 GCA_037974835.1 Cicer judaicum | reverse complement strand
AAAAAAATATATATATTATCATAGAATACATATTTATAGTTGATGCATAAAAAAAATATGACAAATTTAATTAAAGATAATTAAGATCTTAAAATTTAAAAAACACTTAATACTTGAAAATACCATTTTACTTCATACTACGTCAAAAAAATTTAAATTATTAATATTTTGATAATTTTAAATTTTTTATTTTTTTTAATTACATTTTAGAAGTTTTGAGTTTTTTTTTTAAATTTTAGAAAAGCTGCATTTCAGAAATTTCAGATTTATTTAAAATTTTAAAATATTTTAAATTTTTCAAAAAAATATTGCCTACCAAATAATAAAAAATAAAATAAAAAAAATAAAATAATATTTTTATATGTTTTGTAATGGGTGAAAAGTGAATTTCTCCAAATTTATACTCTTTCTTGTAGGTTGTGTATTACGGGCCAATTTGTTAACATCCATAATTCTCAGCCCACACGGAGGACTACTTGTCATTTCTGAAATTTAGCATGTTCTTTGATTTGGGCCTCTTCCTCTTCCTTAGTTGTGTCTCATTTTGCTCCCTTTTTTATTTTACTAAAAGCACCTCCCTAGTTTTTCTTCCTAGCAAGTTGCTTGATAATCATCCACAACCAATAAATTAATTAATGGGCTCCACTTTCCTCATTAATTCCATCCATTCTGACGGCTATCATTATTGCACCTGATGTATTTTAATAGTGTACTGAGAAAATGGATATTTGTGAAAAATGAGAGTAGTGGATTAGTATGTGTTTAAACTCAATCCAATACTTTGTGATAGTGAGAGTATGAGTCTATAAGCACTACTTTATGACAAGTTTATGGGATGTTATGTTGCTATAGAAGTATTGAGAGAAATAAGTTTATGACATCAATTATAACGCATAAAGTTTTATTGAGACTATGTTTCACTTAATGAATAACTTTGATAAGGATAAGTTAACACGCTTAGCTATTGCAATTTGAAAGATGGTGTATAAGAAATAGGAAATGTTGGGAAAACAAATTCCCCTTCGCATTTGAGGTTAATCATATAGTCGTTAAAGCATTGAATGGATGTGTTCAAATCTAATGTAATGATGAAAATTTATCACAAAATATGAACTAATTTGAAGTTATTTGATGGTCAAAATTAAAAATTGGTAAGATAAAATGCAATTTGAATGTCACTTTATTCGTAAAAGATAATTGATTAAGAGTAGGAGCTTGTGTTAGGAATGCAAATGGCACCTTTGTCGAAGCCTTTATTGATAATCACAAGGCATTTCGATTTTGAAGGAGGCATAAGCAAATGATCTCTAAGGGTGGTCTTAAAATGGGTGTAAAACACGGATGTTGAACATAAGGAAATTTAGGGGTATAACACGATGGTTTTATTCTGATTTTTGTTGAAAATAAATCACAAGGTAAATCAAATGTGAAGGAGACATAATTTAGTTCAATCAAATTGATATTTTAAAAATTTATTTTAAAAAAATTTAAAACAAGTTAAATTTTATTCAAACACCATAGACTTTTTATACGATTAAAACGTAGAAACAATTTAGGTGTATTTTTTGTGTGTTTCTTATGATTCTTGATATAAAATACACATTTTGTAGTTATAACAAACCTTGAGAAAATTTTAAATTTGATAAAATCATGATTGGTTAAATTAAGAACCATACGAAAAATATCTTAAAAAATGCACTTAAGTTTTATCCTTAAAATAAGTATTTAAGCTGCAATAAAAAAATTCATATATATTCATAAAAGATTACATGAATGCAATATATTTTTTATAAGATAAATATAATAATATATGTGAAATACAAGATATAATAATAAAATATAATAATTGAATTTGTATAATTGATTTAACTGATATAAAATCGATACACAAATCAACTTAATTGATTTAGTATGAATCTCCAAATTTATGGCATCATTGATTTAGTTCTTAACCCCCCTCAAAAAATTGAGAAATATTGTCTTCAAATAGTACAATAGTAAATGTTTGAAGTGATAGAGAAAAAAAAATCACTTAGTTTAACATTCTCACTTAGAAATGTAAAGGTATATTGAATAGCAATTGAAACTTTGAAATAAGTTTGTGAGGAATCAAGCTAATCGAGCGATTCATGATTTAGTTCCAACATCTCACTTTTATCATAGTCACATATTTTTTATTTTATTATTGTCCAATGAAATGCATTAAATTTGTTTTCCTAAAAAAAAAACATAAATTACTCTTAGTTATTAAATTTATAGGCAGAGAAAAAAAGAAGAGAAAACAGTTAAACACAAGAGAAATAGAACAGTTAAAGAAGGTTCCATTATTCTGAAGCAAAGCCTCAAATCACAGATTCACACATCTCTATCTTCATCTCCATCTCATTCAATCCAATGCTAATGTCTTCTGTAAAACCCTCATTGCACACTCTCTTCTCTCTTCGTGGTTCACTCTTAACCCTCGCAATCCTCACTCTTCTTTCATTCACCTATCTCTCCCTCAAATATTCCACCCCTTCACAACAGGTAACCAATTTCCATAAACTGAAACCAACCCATTTCTTAATTTTCAATTTTTAAATCACCCTTTTGGTTAATTCTTTTTTTGTTTTGTTTTGTTTCCAAGGTTTCAGAGTCAGTTGGGAAGCTCGTAGATGCGGAAAGAAGAGAGGAAGAAGAAGATGATGATGAATTTGGTGATGTTTATCACTCGCCGCGCGTGTTCAAGTTGAATTACGAAGAGATGGAGAAGAAGTTCAAGGTTTATGTTTACCCAGATGGGGATTCGAAAACTTTTTATCAAACTCCGAGGAAGCTTACGGGGAAGTATGCTAGTGAAGGTTATTTCTTTCAGAATATTAGGGAGAGTCGTTTTCTTACACTTCATCCTGATCAGGCTCACCTCTTTTTTATTCCGATTTCGTGTCACAAGATGCGTGGCAAGGTATTTTGTGCTTTATTCCAGTGTTGTTGATTGCAGATCGCGGAAAATAGAGATTTGTTCAAATTTTACTATGCTATAGTGCTATAGAGCTGCAATAATGGTTATTTGACACTACTTATCGCAGAGCTTTAATGATTTGTTCAAATTCCTATATGCTATAGAGCCAGTGTAGCGGCTATTTGACAATGTTGCTTTATTGCTTGATTTTTTAGTGGTTGTGTTGTAATGCTTAATATTGTAGAGAATCATAGTTAAATGTAGCATCAATTGTAGTCGTGTTACAATTGTAGAGACATAAAAAATTGTAATCCTTAATATCGTCTTCGATCTTTTGTTAACAGGACAAAAATTACATGTAGATTCTTATTTCATGTTCCTCTTTAGGATATTAAATGGCGGTCGCGGTAACAGTTGCGGTCATGTTGTGATCCTTGATATTACGGAGATTTAGGGTCAAATGTGGCCCCAAATTGCTGTCGTGTTGTGGTTTCGGCAACATAAAAAATTGATATTTAGATTGTGGTTTTGGACCTAAATTTAAAACCATGTTTCACTAAAAATATATCAAAACTGTCACCGATTGCTTTCGGCCGATTCTAAGGGGTGATTGATTGTGTTAAATGTATTATGAGTATTTTTTTCATCTCTATGCTGAAAAGTTGTAGTAATGGTGTCTATGGTAATAATGTTTATAGTACTGTACCTAAGTTTTATGATTTTATCCTTGTAAACATCTGAGATGGAAATAATCAAACATTTGTTTATGGTTTGTTACCATAGTGATGTAAATACATAGCTAAAAAGGAAATAGTAATGATATTAATAAGAAAGATTTAGAATGATTAGCCTGGATGGTTAAGTTTCTGGTTCTAGGTGGAATAGTCAGTCTAATTTTTGGATATTATGCAGGGCACGTCTTATGAGAATATGACCATAATTGTACAAAATTACGTGGAGAGCTTGATATCCAAGTATCCATATTGGAACAGAACCTTGGGTGCCGATCACTTCTTTGTCACTTGTCATGATGTTGGTGTAAGGGCAACAGAAGGACTTCCATTTCTTGTGAAGAATTCCATTCGAGCAGTGTGCTCCCCTAGCTATGATGTTGGATTCATTCCACACAAAGATGTTGCTCTCCCTCAAGTGTTACAACCATTTGCTCTTCCATCTGGAGGGAATGATATAGAAAATAGGTGAAGCTTTTTAAGATTTATGGTTTTTGCCTCTTTCACTTAGTTAGACTATTATACCTGATTTGTGGATCTATATTTTAAGTTGCATGTCAATCTTGTTCTGGTCCTTGATGAGTGTGATGAAAATAACTTGATACTTAGAATGTTCAGATTCAGACACCTTTACCTTAAACTTGCTCACAAATGCACTTCAGTAATCTATTCATACTTTTCCCACTTTGTTGGGATGATTTATTTCATAAGATAAACAAATAGTGGTGCTGGTATATTGATATATAGTTGTTCTGTAAGATTAATATTTAATGAACAATGGTTCTACTTGATTATTTAACCTCTGTGAAAATTTGTGCTTTGCAGGACTACTCTTGGGTTTTGGGCTGGTCATCGTAACTCTAAAATTAGAGTTATTCTTGCACGTGTATGGGAAAACGACACAGAACTTGACATTTCAAATAACCGAATTAGTAGGGCTACTGGGCATCTAGTGTATCAAAAAAGATTTTACAGGAGTAAGTTTTGTATATGCCCTGGTGGATCGCAGGTTAATAGTGCTCGAATAGCAGACTCTATCCATTATGGATGCATACCTGGTAAATTATCCTTTCTCATATTTTTTAACCTTTTTCATTTTTTGGTTGCTTATAAATGCAAGCATATACAAACTGTATATTTGTTACATAATGGTTTTTGTCATGTTTCATGAATGATATTAGATTGGTAGGTTTACCTTGCGTTTCTCATATATTGGTTGCAATTCATTTGCAAGCCTTACCCTTGTCCATTCTGATTAACATTGGTTGCTTTTATTAGTCCTAAGACTGGAATTGTAATTTATTGAGGTGTGTGTTAGACATTTATATATGCTAGAGTGCTAGACAATGTGAGAATTATGAGTAAGGGGTAAAAGAAGGATTTGGATTGTCCCGGCCTCGCCTACATGGCAAGGTAGGTGGGAAGGAAGGGGAAACTAAGAAGAAAAGGTAAAAGGGAGGGAAAGATATGTCGTCATTGGTAGAGGTGGGCATGGTCCAATGTTTTTTGCAAAAAGAAAAAAAAAGCAAAATGAGCTAAACCAATATTATGGATCAATTTTTCAAACCACACGGATTTAATATTTTCAAGCTGGTTTTGACAATTCAAGTTTTTGCACAACAAAAAAAAGTCAAGATTTAGTGGAATGAAATTCCGTCGAATTTCAAGTGAGATAACCAAAATATCATTTGCATTGCATTACATGAAGCAAGAAAAGAAGACAATGCCTAATTTGGCTTCAATTAATTGATTTCAAGCCTCTCCCCAGTGTTTATAGCAAAGGGTATATCAGTATTTGTGAAAAACTAATAGTCTCGTATTCATGTGATGAATGGCTTGGGTTCTTAGATATAATTTGGGATTTTACGGTTCACGAGTTTATGATTCCTAATGTATTTGTAATTGGATTTTGTTTGATAATTTTGGTTGAGTTATGACCGGTTTATTGATTGTACCAGAAATTCAATTATGGATATTGAACTTGTTTATGAAATAGGTTCAAATTCTTGAACTGGTTTAGATAATATAGTTTTTTTTGGTGTAGTCTAGCTTGGTTTACAATTTGGTTTGAAAACTCCTTCATGGCAACCATTACTGCATGCAATCTTTCCTTTTTGAAAACTCCTTTGGGTTCTCAAAATGAAACTCAACCCCATTGATCCCCCAAAAACAGGATTATGTCAAGTTTTGAAAGCTGTCTCCTTGGTCATCCATTACCTTGTCCAACTCCTTCACCTTTCAACCATTAGAAATGTTCAGAGTCTTGCATTTGAATGAAAATGTCTATTTGTTTGTGGGACACATCTCTCACCTTAAAATTCGATTTTGTAGGGTTGAGTTAGGTCCCACTCAAACTTTAAGATGATATAAGAGCCTATTGAAGATCTGTTGGGTCATCCGCTATTGGGTCACTTGGGTTATGCTCTAGATGTTCAGTCTTGGGCATGATGATAGCGTGTTAAGTGTTCCACGTTTGATGTGATATGACTTGGAAATGTGTTTATAAGTGAGATGCATCTCTTTTACAACCCACTGCACTATTACCCCAAAAAGAATTGAATATGTGCCTTCATTGAAATGTCAAGACCAGCCTTCTTGGAGTACTTTAAGAACAATAATGATTTGTGCAAACTTTGTTACACTATAACTGCTATTTGATAAACTCGGTTGAAGTACTTTATTATTCAGTGATATAATAATTCTCTAATTCAGCAGTTGTTACACAAGTAACACTTGACCTATATAACTTGGTTTGATTAAATTATCATTTAAGTGTTTAACTTTGACTCTGATGTTCTGGCTTTGAGGATGGGATTGAGATGTATGAGTCTATAGACAACCGTCTAACTAACTTAAAGTTGATAATGTTGTTTTGCAGTGATATTGTCAAATTACTATGACCTTCCTTTTAATGATATTCTTGACTGGAGAAAATTTGCTGTTGTACTCAAGGAGAGTGATGTATACCAGCTTAAACAAATCCTCAAAAATATATCTCAGGCTGAGTTTGTTGCACTTCATAATAATTTAGTAAAGGTAATCCTCTCATTACTTTATGTGATGAAATTTTATTTTATCACCCTTTGCTTATAGTTCAGGAAATATTTCAATGCTATATGCTTAAATTTTACTTTGGAACTTCTCATCATTATTTCTGTTGTTTCAAAAGTGACCAGTATGTAAAGTTGGTATATAACCCAAAAAAAAAATATTACACTAAAATTTTTTAAAATAAAAAGAGTTTAAAAACTATGCATTGACAGCGTAAAACTTTTTTACATAATCGTCTAATTAGATCTTTTCATATAGATGTTTGTTGAGATGTTTTGTGAATTGAATTAATATAATAAGTGACATTATAGTAAAATTTATTTGGATGATTGTGGGAAAAAAATTATATTATTAATGCATAGTTGTAGAACTCAAAAGCAGTTAATATGTAAGGTTGGCAATGACAATTGAATTATTTGTTGATGTTGTATCACAGATTCAGAAACACTTCCAGTGGAATTCGCCTCCAGTGAGATATGATGCTTTCCATATGGTTATGTATGATCTCTGGTTACGCCATCACACCATCCAATACTGATACTGATGATATTAAGACTCAATCTTGTTTTGTATACACCTTTTCTTATACTTCAGTTGTAGTAACCCAGAGAGGCACTGTAAATAACTACGTTAGAGTTTTGTATGTAACAGAAGCTGGTTTTTCAATATTCTTCCATCCTCAATGTTTTTCATTTATTTATTATTTCATTTGCTGTGAGGTTTTTTGTTGCATTGAAAATTAAGGCTGGTGTAATTGTTAGAGTGAATTAGTAACCTATTTTTATAGTGACCTGTTTAAGTTTAATTACATTGAAGTGAAGTGAACCATAATAGATATGTATATTTTGTTTGACAAAGTATAGCAAAATGTTATGTTAATGCCAAAATTAATTTTGAAAAATCAAGAAGTACTTCAAAGCATAGAATCTAACTTAATATTAAAAATATAAGAATTCTAATTTAGAAATGCAACAATTATATCATATGGGATGGGGTAAAATTAGTATTAAGTACTCATACCCATAAATATTTGCCAATAATTACTTAGGCTAACCCTTTTGATAAAAAAATATATTGCTCATTGTTTTCAAAGTTGTATTATGTTGATACAAAATTTACATCAAAATTTGACAGCTTACATGATTAACACAATTAATTATTTATTAAACACAATTAACGACTTTGAATGTCACTGACCATTATTTTCAAGACTTCAAATATTTTTATCTAACCATGAATTATCCAAATTATGTTTATATATATATATATATAATATTAACTATGGTTTTTATTCAAATATACACTTGAAAATTGTGGTTCATTGGATTGAGTTACGATACTTCATTATATTCATTAATCATCATTTACTAAACATAATTAACCACATATATAAAATATGTTAACCATCTAAATTGTTTTCAAATTTTGATTCCTTATCTGTATCTAAAAATATATTTGTCTTGTTCTAGTTACATCTTTGGTTATCATAATAATAAAAGGGCGATATTAATAATATTGCACAGTTAATTTTATCTTCAATGTTTGGAATATAACAATTGTGGTTCACCAATAATCTTTACATGAACACATCCCTCCTTTAAAATGATGAAATCTCTTTGCATCTCTAGCAATTATATCTCTCCCAGTTTGCAAAGAAACAAATTTTATCCATTCGTGACAGTCCCCACAAACTCTAAGATTCTTGAAAATTCTTATAGTACTAGTCCTACCACTAGTCTTCCATAAAGCAAAAGCTATAGCCAATTTTTCACTGTGATAATATAGAGAACTAATCTTTTTCTCTTCCTCTAAATTCTGCAACACAAACTTGGTATCAGGATTATAACCTATAGTTTTAACCTTCTCTATTAATTCATGCAACATTTCTAAAATCTCATGAGCTCTTGGGTGAGACAAATCTCCTGCCATAAAAGTATGAACTTCTCTATCAATATCAACCCAACTCATGGCAGGACTTTTCTTTAACCTCAAATCTCTCAGTGCGCTTTTCATCTCAATCACCTCATTCCATTTTCCAGCCGATGCATAAATATTCGTCAAGAGAATATGAGTTCCTCCATCTCCAGGAGCAAGTTCAACAATATTTCTCATAATTTTTTCTGCCATCTCTACCTCTCTGTGAATCTTACATGCATTCAGAAGTGTTCTCCATAGTTTTGCATCGGGATTTTTCACCTCCTCTATCAACTTTGCAGCCTCTTCAAATCTCCTCGCTCGACCTAACAAATCAATCATACAAGTATAATGATCTCTTGTGAACTCCATATCGTGGTTAATATTCCTAATAAGAGCAAATATTTTGCAACCTTCTTCAACTAACCCAGCATTGTTACATGCCAAGAGAATGCTAATAAATGTAACACCATTAGGTTCAAGTCCCAATTTTTTCATTCTTTCAAATAGCTCAAGTGCCTCAAGCCCAAAACCATTTTGAGCATAAGCATAGATCATTGAATTAATGGATACTACATCTAACTCAGTCAGTGAATCAAAAACAGACTTTGCCTTTTCTACATTTCCACATTTTCCATACAAATGAATCAATGCAGCATCGACATACTTATTTCCAACTACTCCTAGTTTCATGGTTATGGCATGGATTTGTTCCCCTACTTCAAGCATTGCAAGGCTTGAACAAGCATGAAAAATACTAGACACCGTGAAATGATTCGGACTTATTGAACAACGGACCATTTCCCTAAATACCGACACAGCAACCTCCTCTCTCCCGTTTTGCACAAGACCGACTATAAAAGACGTCCAAGTCACATGGCTTGCATAAGTAAGCTGATTAAACACCTTTATTGAATCATCAACCATGCTGCATTTCGAATACATAGTAAGAAGTGAAGTCTGTGAAGCAACAACAGATTCCAAACCTGACTTAACAACAAGACCATGAATCAATTTACCATTAACTAAATCTCCTAGATTACCACAACTAACCAAAATGCTTGCTAGAGTATATTCATTAGCCTTTATTCTCATACCAATCATTTCCTCAAAAACCTCTAAAGCTTCACCATCAAGACCATGCTGATTATACCCCACAATCAATGCAGTAAACAAGACAACATCTTTATCCAAAACACGGTCAAACACGAAACGGGCATCCCTCATTTTATCAAACTTACAATACATATCAACAATGGCAGTTGCAACAAATCCATCCAAGACCTCAAAACCCAAAACCACAGCCAACCCATGAGCCTTTTGGCCATCGCGTAAAAGATCCAACTCCGAAAAAGCCTTAAAGATCGCAGAGAACGTGTAAGCATCGGGTAAAACACCATCAAAGAGCATGTTGTTGTAAAACTTAATAGCTTCTTTGGTCTTCCCATGGCTGACATAAGAGGAGATAATTGAATTCCAAGTAATTATGTGTCTGTTGGGCAATTCGTCGAACAGCTTGCGTGCTTTAGTTATGATGCCGCATTTGATGTATCCATCAATGAGCTTGTGACCCAATAATGAGAACAAGAAACCGGATTTGATGATGTGGGAGTGAATGGCTTTGAGGGTAGTTAAGGATTTTGTGTGCACGCAATGTGCAATGAGGGAAGTATATAAATTCATGTTTTCATGCTATAATACAATTGTTTAATGTTCTTACTCAATGGGAACATAAACGTTACAACTAAAGTTTATAAATCTCATCTCAAGCCTAATAAAGGGTGGGCTACTTTTAACCGCGGGTGCATTTCTTTTGAAAGTTGTGTTGAAATTGTAAAAAATTTATAAAATAATTACTCAAAATTTATTTATTTTTTATTTATTTAACAAGTGGCCTAATAAAATTGCTCAAAACCTTACGATTGTGCGAGAGTTTCTTGTGGTAATTATTATTTCACGATAAAGAATCACATTTTTTAAGAAAAATTATTAGAGTATGAAAATAAATAAGAAAGATAATTTATAATGTTTTAAATTATGTCAGTGTGTTCAAAAAAAAATTATGCTGTGTAAGCTTTTTAGAAATCTATTTTGTTAAAATAAATTTTATGTTGAAAATGAAAAAAAAATAGGATTACTTTCTAGGAAAAAAATTCCAATTGAAGATTTTTATAATATTTTATACGAACACAAAAATGACTTATGTTTCTCATTAAAATCTCTTAAAGAAATCTTTAAATTATTTAAACAATTAGTGTGGTTCTCATAATTCTAAATTTGATAACAATTAGTTGATTGTTAATGAATTACAATATATTGTTATATTTTTTAACAGTCCTAATTAGTTATATATTTGAACTAATTGCTGTTGAATTTTGTTGTCAACTTTGTGGGTCAAATAATATTCATATACGCCTTTGAAACTATGTCAATATAAAAATTACTTGTATAATTGTAAAATTTAAATATAATACAAATAAAGCATACCCATAATTAACAAGAAAACATAATTACAATTATTTTTTATTACAACCAACCTCTTAGTTTATGTTAGTTCACTATAAATGATAAGTATATTATTATTTTGATTTCTAAAATTGAAGATTACCAATCAACTTTGTCAAAATATGTGTCTTTATAATGACAAATTCTTCTACCTGTAAATGACAAAGATATATGAGGAAAAATAAATATCAATAGCTAAAGAAAGCAAAGGAAGAGAATGAAGTTGTATAAATGGATCTTGGAGCAAAATAATAGCTCCCTCATCCCATCCAGCTCTTTTAAGAGAAACAAACAAAATGTGTCTTGTTATCAATCTCTACAGGAGGTAACCATCATATAATTTTCAAGTGAAAGAGTGAGTCTATAACAAACAGAAAATATGACTATTCACAATGTGAAAGGTGAGTAGTGAAGTTGTATGATGTGATATATCTATGTACACCAACCAAACCACTAATGGCACCTCCTCCTGTATTGAAGGAAGAACTAAAAAATGAAATGAAATGAAATTGTCATGTGATTCATCATCAGCTTGCATGTCCAGTTTGAATGAAAGCTTGAAGCAAGCTCTGAGCTGCAAATGTTTGATCAGGTGTCCCAGATATCACTACCTTCCCTCCACTTGTACCAACACAAGGATCATAAACACTAACATTTGCACCTGATATCTGCTCCCATAAACAACACCATAACATATTAATGCCAACTTTAATATTAAAAACTAGTGTATATTAAAATTGTAACCTTTCATTTGTAGATGTCTACATTTTTTAAAAATGGTCTAAATATAAAAATATTTTGCAACTGAGGAATTAAAAGTAAATATATATTTAAATAAAAATGAAAGTACTATTTTTTTAGGCAAAAACTGAAGTACTATTAATTATCTTAAAAACATTTAAAGGGTTAAAATGGAAATTCACGCTGCCAAAGCTAAATTTCACATAGATCAAACAATGTCAAAATTCCCTAAATATTTGGGAATTGCAATACTCAACAAATGTAACAAAGTGATGAAATGTAAGTTTCATACTCATACTTTATTTTTTAGACCTTAATTAAAATCATTAGCTGTCCAAAAACCAGATTGACCATATGATTCAAATCACAGCAAATAATCAGAAGAAAGCATAACACAATCCAACCAAGAGTCACTGCAAATTAATAATTCATGATATTATTTTAAAGAGAATAATGAAGCACCTGTCTGATTCGATCTAAATTGCCACCATCTTCACCATAAACAGAACCAAAGACATGTTCAGAAACTATAATCTCCACAGTAGTATTTGTCACAGTGGCAAGTATATTTCCTCTGTCAAAACATTTTAAAAAATTGGAGAAGGGAAAAAAAAATTATTATTTATTAAAGCAGAAAGGTCGAAATAAAAATCAGAAGCAGGAAAATTACTATTTCTTAATTCTAAGATTACTACCACAAAAAAACACAAGAGCTCTTCAAACATAAATTTTTAAGACTACAAATAAACTTTGCAGGATAGGAACAAAGAAAATGGAAAGTGGCTAAGAATGACAGCAGAGGCGTGTATTCCCAGCTGGATTATACTGACCTGCCAGGTTCCAAATTCTCAATTAAATTTGTATTTAATTCCACATTTTCTCTGATCGTTTTCGCATGCACCCCTGCATTCTGCAAATACACAAACTCCTAAACAATCTTGCGCTAAGACCATAGGAAAAACAAGAAAGAGATGTAAATATGTAATAGAAATTGGAAGATGGTAAAACACAAAGGAGGTGAAGAATACCTGTGGTGGAAACCTCCCAGAAGGAAAACCAGATTTTCTGTGTGTAAAGATCTTACTCTTCACAGTATCCTTATTTGCTTGAAAACTGGATTTCTGTCTTGCTTCAGCATGCCCCTCATTAGGCAAAGGATTATCCCTGATTCTACTAGTAATTTTACTTAGAGCATTTTCTACGTATCGGTACCCACCAGTTATCTGCACGAAATTTCTCTCTAAGTACAAACATGACTAGCAGACAGTAAATATAGAGCTTCTACCAACTGTTTTCATATTAAAGAACTTTAAATTTGAAACTAAGCAACAAACCTGTTTGGCAAGGTCAGACCGCTTATAAGCTCACATGATTAAAGTATAACTGTTTGGTAACATTATTCTCTCACGAGCTTATGCCTTTTAGTGTTTTTTCACGAGCTTACTATGTTTATTGAGATACTACTTCAAGTAGTGTTTAAATTTATAGCTTATAGCGTATTATATTTTCCCACATTTTTATCCACATTATCTTAATTGAACAAATTTAAATATTAATTTAAAATATAGGTGTATGTAATTTATATTTATTAGTTAGTTCAACCGTTAACTTTACCAAACATTTCAAATTCAATGTAATCTATCCGCTATCAACCATCAGCTAGTTTCTCCGCTATCAGATAATGTATCTGTCATCCACTACTTTTTACCAAACAGAACCAAAAGTTATCCTTTTATCATGAAGGATGTCAGCATATGATACAGTAAAATAGCTGTCTTGAATTATACAAGATACATAAGTGTACCTGGACCACCACATCATCATCTGAAGCACCATTTGGAACTGGCTCTCCATGCAGTATTTGTATATCTGCACCACTCACTTCTTTCAATTCTGAAACCACCTGACCTTCATGACCAGTCAAGAAATTTGCTGTGCTTGATGCAACTAAAAGCCTTGCAGTTACAGGTGATTCCACACTAGAGGCTGGGTGAAATCCATTTCGAATGTGATCTTCAACAATTCTAGCAAAGACAAGAATAACAGCATCTTGTGCAGGAGAATTACTAGATTCAAGATTCTGGATGAACAACAAAAAGCCAACTCTAGATCAACAACAGAAACTATGGCAATTCAAAATGTGTTTTCATTCAGATTTATCAAATTCGTTATTTTTATATCGTGCACGAACAACATAAAAAAATAGTGGTGTAGTGCAACTTTCTCAAATGACTAACCTCAAAAGCAGAAATGGTGACGATGCGCTCTTCAAACTGACTTAATGGAGCTGCAAAGATAATAGAAGCACCTGTTTGACTTTCTAAAGTTCTAACTATAGCCCCTCTTTTGCCAATCACACTACCAGCTATATTGTTAGAGCAAAGGAGTCTGAAAACAACTTCGTGTCCGGTACCTTTTGAGTCAAGGCTAGGGTTTATGTTAGAATTCTTTGTCGATTTTGAAGCATCGTTTATAGATAAACCTTCCATCGAAGGTAACCGTGAATTAAGGTGTGGAAAAAGATCCTCATGCAGGTTAGAGGTTGACCTATCAGATGAGCTAACAGTTGGCGGAGTGTTCAAAGATACTTTTCCCAGCGGCGGACAATCTTGAAGACAATGAGATACAAGAACCAGTGCTTTCTTTACAGCCAAACTTTCACCACTTATCTGCCAATCAAACAAGTTCTCAGATAAAGAAAAAGAATTTCAAATAGTCATTTCAATGACAATTGACAAGTGAATGACGTTATTTTGGAATTGTCTGAAATATTGTACAAGCATGGAACATGGATCTAAAATTTATCTTCGTACTTTGTCCTCCCATTGAAATTATATGCATCAATTAGCAGTCATTGACTCTTAATTATCCTACTAGGAACAAGCATCAGATGAAACGCAGACCAAGAAAAAGTAAAGATACTGGTAACATAACAAGAGCAGAATCAGTTACTATCTCTCAACTACTTGCCAATTCCCTCTAGTTAGACATTCTAATTTATCACAAGTTCCATATACCTACAATCTCAAAATTGAAATTTCAATTCACATGCACGACATACCACATAGTAATATGATTTTCATGCCAAATTAGGCAATGCAGCATTTGTGACCCGAGTTTCCTAGGAAGAAAACAAGATCAAGATTGCGTACCATTAATAAAAACATAACATTTGACATGAATTTCACCCGACATAGTTTGAATCCTTATCCAAAATTCTCTTAATAATAAGACAAATCATAACCAATGTCCTTACTCAAGTACTTTAAAAGGTCAATAAAATGTGGGGAATTGGTGTTGTTTTTTATTAAATACTACATTTTTTTCAAAAAGAAAATACTACATTTTTTACAAACAATTTTCAATCTTAATCAAAAGGAAAGAAAAGAAAAATAAGTGACAAAAAATTCATACTATTTTATTTTCTTAAAATTATAACCAAATAACTTGCTTTACTTCATTTAATGTTCTAATTTTTTTTATGTCAATGTTGTCATTACTCTTCAACTAATTTAGATTTTGTTTTCCAATAACTCTTGTATTCCTATGAAGCAAGTTCCCATGAAGGATAGTATAGGAAACAAACCCTTTTAATGATATTGATGAAATTAAATAAAATTAACTAACATTCTTAATTAGTATGAATTTAGTTAAGTTAGCTAATACTCTTTAATTATTTGAGCTTTCTTAATTCAAAGAGCTTAAGTTAGAGTCAAATCCAATAACAACAACACAACAATATTAGTAGCAAAATAAAAACACAGCAAAAATAGTAAGCAGCAGGAAAACTCACAAGAACTAACTCCTCATCTTTAGAAGCACAATGTGGAGAAGGACAAACCCTAATTTTTGTACCACTATTACTCCTAATGTTACTTATATTCTTCCCTCCTTTCCCAACAACAGCACCAATCTGTGAAGTATGCGCTAACAATTTCCCAAAAACTTCTCTATTACTGTTATTAACACCTTTCTCACCTTCAAGTTCCCAAACCCTCTCAAAAACCCTAACAACACCTTCTTGTGCATTAGAAACCTCAACCTCTCCATCCCCCAATGCAATACCCTTTCGCGGCGATATCGAACCAATTACCAAAATAACCCTATCATCGGTGCCGGCGACCGAATCCTCGCAGTGGATTTTGCATCCTGTTTCTCGCCGGAGCTGAGAAACGATTGAACCTGAACTTCCGATCAAACCTCCCACGGTTGACGAGTGGCAAACTAAACGGAACGCGATCTGACCCGGTAGGGTATTGAAAATGGGTCGCTTTGTTCGGTTGTTCCGTTTTGAAGGTAACTGCGGTTGATGGTGGTGGTTGGTTTCGACGGCGGCGGAAGTGGGGTCTTGCATTTTGGGATGAAATTTTTCAAAGTTTTTGACTTTTGAAGTGGGGTTTTGCTGTTTTTTAAATTAGTGTTAATGGGTACTCGTGGTTAAGGTGTTTTCATGGTGGTCGTTGAAAATGAGATTCGCAAAGAAAAACTAAAGAGAGTGATGTGAGAATGAAATGGAATAGAATGAAATGAAAGGGTATTGAAGGATGGTGTTTTTTATTTATTTATTATTATATCTATCTATGTTTGGCTTTATTATTAGTTGACAACAACTTGAAATTAAGGTTTGTTTGTGTATGCTAATGGAACAGTGTTATTGTTTTGTGTTACTGCTGTGATTATGGCAAGATGCTTATGAACTTCTTCAGTACAGTTTGTTGGTGGGTAATTTTGGATTTCAGATCGGCTGGTGTAAAGTTGAATTGAATATAATAATAATAAATCAGAATGTAATTGAATGTGTTTAATGTTTTAATTTAATGGAGAGAATATGAAATCTGCTAAATTTGATTATATCCATTGTTTGTCACCCGTGGATGATGACAATAGAGTAATAACACTCTTAATTTGATTCAAAATGGCGATTATTCTTATGTTGTATTGGGTCTAGACCTCAGTAACAAAATTTGATTATTTTTGTTTTGTTTTGTTCTTTAGAAAAATTTGATTCTTTATACAAAATGAAATACTTATATAAGTTCATTTAATTTTGGAGACTGATAAATGTCTTGTGCTCCGAAGCTTCTCTATGCCTTTATTCTTATATTTTTTTATTTAAATAAGTCGTTTTAACATAAATCTAATAAGTGTGTACTAAGTGTGACATATAATTTTGGGGTCTCATTACAATATTTATAGTATTTTAAATACTATAATTTTGATAAATTTATAAATATTTTATCGTGATATTAATTTGGATGTTATGAGTTATTTAATGTATTTATATTTTTTTAACTTTAACGAATTTATATTTGTATTATTTTTTATTAAAAAATTATTAAATATTAAGTAATTTAAATCTAAATACATTTACATAAAACAAAATAAGTTTAATACTCTTTTAAAATTAAAAGTTTAACAATAAATTTAAAAACTTGAAATCTCAATTTCATGCAAAAACTTCAAATTAACATTTCAAATTTGAATTAAGCATAAAACAATTTAACTTTTTTTTAGAATTGCTTTTGTCTTTCAATAAATAAGTATATTGATACATGTTTGTTGTCGTTTTTTTATAGATAAAATGATATAATTATCATTAAAAATTCATACAATTCCATGATTTTGATTTTAAATTTAAAATATAATATTTAATTTAATAATATCGACATTTATCAATTAAATTAGAATTTAAAAACACATATTGTAGTCTTTAATTAATGGAATGAAATGTTGTTGATTGTTGTCTTTAATTAATGGGATGAAATTTTTTGAATTCAACATATAGGTGATATAGCTTCGATATAGTTGCAGTAAAAACTCGTCAAGTTCGTTATCTTGTGGATTCTATTTATTAGGTGTATGTTAATTCAATTGATATTATTTGAACTCATGTTTTTATTAGAGTTAATCAAGTTGCTGATGTTTTGGTAAAGCATCGTTTGAGTTAGAACTATAATCTTATAATTTATTTTTATTTTGCTTCTGTTTTTGTTTCACATGTCTTATTGGAAAATGCTTTGTGTGTTTCTTTTCCAAGAGATTTGTAAGCTTTTATTTGGGGCATAGTCTCTTTTGTTCATAAGCAAAAAATAACCGAAATTTATATAGTGACCTTATTCCAAATTTTGGGTCGTAAAACAATATCCTAACTACTTTTTTTAGAAGAAATTATGAAAAAGGCAGATAGAGTTGCTTCAAAAAAATCGTACCACTTTATGTGAATACACAACATTTCAAATATAATAGTATAAAAAATTATAACAAATTAATTAACACACAATAATCTTCTTCAATAAAATAAAATTAAAATTTTATCTACCAATAGTTCACCAATTTCTAATGTCACCAAAAGTCCAAAGGAAATTAGAGAATAGGGGGCGACCAAACTCTTAAGAATGAAGGGATATGACTCTAAGACTAAGAGAGGCGTACAAAGTTAGGGAAATCGAAAAAAGGAAGAAAAAAAGTGGTGAAGGTATATGGTTAGGTTGAAGATGGTAAATGGTATGATTTTCTTTGTTTCCCCTAATTATTTGTCTTTTCCACTTTCATTTCTTCTACATTTTTTAAAGAACAAAACAAAAACTATAATTTTATGGTTTTTATTTATTTCTGTACCAACACTTAATAGAACATCGATATATATTATGGAACACAAGCATCTGAGTTCTATGTGATGTATAATTTTATTAGTTAAATTTTGAGTTATTTTTGAATTGTATTTATAGGTTATTTATTACGAGAGGAGGTCACCAACGGTGAGATGAAGACGTGTGATAGAGATTAGAGGAGATAGATTAAAAATTGTTGTACAAGAATGATGATTACTCGATTATTGGACATTTGTATTTTTATTGCTTAAATATAACGATTGTTTGACAAGAACATCATTTTCATAAACCCTAATTTAATTAAACAAAGGAAGTCATAGAATGTGGAAGATGATTGAATATTGCACTGACTAATTACACATTAGATGCCATATTGGTAGTAGTTAACGTTGTTTAAGTGAATCTTGACATAAATGATTAACTTGTACTAACATACTAAATTTAATGGACTAAAAATGACATTTTCTAGAGTCAAGGTAGCAAATCGAACCTAAAAAAGGTTAACAAATCAAAAATGTATTTAAACTTAAATTTATAGGTAAAATATTAAAAATTAATTTTAAAAATATGTATGATTTTATCATAAGGGTAATTTTCTCATTTTATATAATCTAGTAAATTAAAAGTCTATTAATATAGAATATTTAAATATAAAAGTATTAGATTACAAATGTGTTATAAGTTCTTTTTATAAGTTCTTTTAAATGGTTTTACGAGTGTTTATGTATGTAAATATGCACAAATAATAAGTCGATCAAAACAGTCTTATAGTGTTTCACTAAATGAATTATGTAAGAACAACAATAGTTTCAAGTATAAAATATCATACTTGTTTTTATGATAACAAAATCAGTTTGTGAGAACAATTTTAGGCATTAAATGTTTTATTTAAGTGTGCAATTATAAGACCAAAAGCAACATTATAAAATATTAGGATATATCATCTGATAAATTGGTCAAACGTCATGAAAATTCCGCATTTAAAATTGATGAAAAAAAGCGTCTCTAAAACATTACCTCTAATGACACAAAATATTATACTGCCTCTACCTCTGCCTTTGATGGTACAAGAAGGTTTGTCAAGACTGCATTCATTTATGATTCGATTTTACTCTCAGTGCATCTTGAAGTCTGCCTTTAATGAAGCAAAATAGACTTTGGGAAAGTCTTTCTTTGATGAAGCAAAACAGACTTCGGGAAATCTGTCTCTAGTGAAGCAATCAAACTTCGAGTCAAAACTGCCTCTAACTCGTTGCCTCTGGAGATGAAGCAAACATATGTCTTTCTTGCCTTGGTAAAAGTCGACGCCTAAAAAAGTCAACAAATGTGATAAAAGTCAACGTTATGATATAGTTAATGCCTCTAATAGTCTGTCTCTGGTCATTTACTTTTGCTTTTGGTCCAATAATTTTGCCTCTGGTTACTTCATACCTCTGGTCAATTAATACTACTTCTGATCATTGCCTCTCGTCAAGAAATCATGCTTCTGGTGTCCTTGATTATGGTCAAGAAATCATGCCTCTGATTGCTTTTGTCTCTGGTCCAGTAATTGTGCCTCTGGTGTTTTTGTCTCTGGTTCAATAATCATGTCTCTAATTGATTTTGTCTCTGGTCAAGAAAACATGGTTATGGTGTTCCTTCTTTTGGTCAAGAAATTATACCTTTGGTGTTCGTACTTCTAGGTCTAGTACATTATATTTCATCTAAAATACAATTCCAAAAACACTTAGAAAAATTATAAGTTTCAGTTATATGCTCAACACCTAGAATTGAACTCAACGAATATATTTTTGAAGACAATGAAGCACCATGATAAAGGACAAACATACCATACCATGAATGACATAAGAGCTTTTCTTAAAGGACATTCGACCATACTTTGAAGAACAAAATCAATGCTGCAAATGCTTCTATAAATAGAACCCGATTCTAAATTCAAATAATACAATCGATCACGATAACTTACAACATTCTTTCAAATTGAAACAATCTCAAATCATCAAGCAAAAACATTGAGTTAGAAAATTGTCAAATTTATCCAAGTGTTTGAGTAAGAAAAATATGAGAGCTTATTCTATAAACATCCTCTATTAAGAGAGAAAATTCTGAAACTCACAAACACTTCTTTTTTGTAATCAAGTCCAGTAGTGATCGATTGTATTTCTCGACGGCTTGACAACACTAAGCTAAAAGTTGTAAAGACTTGTTAGAACTTATAAGCTAAGTCTGGTAGTGGCTGCCATTTTCTCAACAACTTGACGATACAAAGTTGGAGGTGAGAAGATTGAACACAATCACTGTGACTAATCAAGTGTTCAAGTGTAAGTTCTAAATATAATGGATTAAATCATTCAAAGAAAGTGACTGGATATAACTACTAAATTAGCAGTGAATCACGATAAAATTGTTGAGTAATTTATTTTATCATTTCAATTTTATCACTTCGATTTTTTTAAACCATTCAAAATATTTTCAAAAACTTTAAACACAATTCAAATCCTCCTTCATTTTTTGTGTTTCTTAAAAAACAAGATCATGGTGCAAAAGAAAGTGAGTTACTTGGAAATATTTCTTGAAATCAATATATTTTAAAATAATAAAATTATTATGATCATTAGTAAAATAAAAATATTAGTTTATAATTTTACATTACAATATTTGATTGCTTCAATTAATAAAAAAACAAAAAATTAGGTGACTTTTAGAGTGGTCTAATGCGTTAATTTGTCCATTACAAATAAATAGAATGTTATATTCAATAACAAGTTAGACTTAGTTTTCTGTATATTTTAATTTTTATCCCCTGAATATTAAATAGTTACAAGTAGTGCCAAACTTTTGTATCATGGCTCTCCAAAACATTAAGCAATTATGAGAAGTGTCTCACTTTTGTACTATATGGTTAGTTTGTGTTGTCGGTGAGATCGTGTGAAACAAAAATGTGTGAAGTTGAAGACTTGGTCATAGGCAAAGATCTTTACCACATTGCGAATTACACATTTGAGGTGTATAATAGTGAGTAACATTTATTGCTTCTGTCCATCCATAAAATGTGACTAGGGATATAAACTTGAGTATATTTGGAAGTACATTTCACTTTCCTTGTGTTATGTCCATGGTTTTATTGGTTTGATGTTTTCTAGGGATTGCGAGATGTATCACTCATAATGAAGATCTAGATGAAATTTATGAAGTAGACATAGAATGTGTTTAAAGTACAAAAGAGTTGGGAAAGTGTCAGACATATGTAACTAAAATAAATGTTGTAGATGATATATAAGAAATAACTTCAACAACATAACAATGGATGATGTAATGAGATATAATTCACAAATATTGTGACTGTGACAAAATTAAAATGAGCAACACATAAAAATATGGCCAAACTCATATGAGTGTAGAAGCAGAACCATGCGGCTATTGACGAGCCACGATTTCAAAATAAAAAACGCTCTTACTTACTACTTGTTGGCCCAACCCAAACTCAATTCAATTCAATTCATTATTCTCTCTCACAACGAGATTCTAAACCCTTCTTTCCATTGAATTGGAGATGATAAAACCCCTCTTCCATATACACATTCTGTTCATGGCTTTTAAATGAGAAAATCTAAACCCCTTTTCACCTTTCTCCGCCAAAATCACAATCTTTTCCTCAAACCCTTTTCTTCTCTCCCTCAACAACCTGATCTCCCTTCACAGATCTTCACCATCCTCTCTAACCCCCAATGGCGAAAAAACCCTTCTTTTAACACATTAATCCCTTCTCTAACCCCAACCCATCTCTCTTCTCTCTTCAACCTCGACCTCCATCCTCTCACCGCCTTAAATTTCTTCAAATGGATTCACCAACAATACGGTTTCATTCACACCGTCCATTCCTACCAACCACTCCTTTTCATTCTCGTTCGAAATGGGTACCTTCGTGCTGCGGAAAATGTTCGAAACTCCATGATTAAAACCTGTGCTTCACCACAAGAAGCAAGGTTTGTTTTGAACCTGTTGCGTTTGATGAACAATGCCCATCATCAACCACTAGGGTTTAAGCTCTCTGTTACTTCGTATAATCGCCTTTTAATGTGCTTGTCGCGTTTTCTTATGGTTGGTGAATTGAATTGTTTGTTTAAGGATATGTTGGATGATGATGAGGTTTTGCCTAATTTTATTACTTTTAATACTATGGTGAATGTTTATTGTAAATTGGGGAATGTGGTTGTGGCTAAGGTGTTTTTGAATGGTTTAATAAAGAGTGGTTTTTGTGCTGATGATTTTACGTATACTTCTTTGATATTGGGTTATTGTAAAAATTGTGATGTTGAGAAGGCTTATAAGGTGTTTGAGATAATGCCGCAACAGGGTGTTAGGAGGAATGAGGTTTTGTATACTAATCTAATTCATGGTTTTTGTGAAGCTGGAAAGTTTGATGAGGCTCTCAAGTTGTTTTTGCAGATGAAGGAGGATGGTTGTTTTCCTACAGTTCGAACTTATACGGTTGTTGTAGGTGCTTTATGCAAGTTGGGGAAGGAGACAGAAGCTTTGAATTATTTTGAGGAGATGGTGGAAAGTGGTTGTGAGCCTAATGTCTATACTTATACTGTATTGATTGATTATTTCTGTAAGGTGGGTAAGATGGAGGAGGGGAAGAAAATGTTGAATACAATGTTGGAGAAAAGGTTGGTTTCAAGTGTTGTCCCGTATAATGCCTTGATTGATGGGTATTGTAAAGGGGGGATGATGGAGGATGCTGTGAGTGTATTGGGTTTGATGGAGTCGAATAAAGTTTGTCCGAATGCTCGTACTTATAATGAACTAATTTGTGGGTTTTGTAGAAGCAAAAGCATGGACAGGGCGATGGCATTGCTTAATAAAATGTTTGAAAACAAGCTGTCCCCGAACCTGATCACGTATAACACGTTAATCCATGGGCTGTGTAAAGCAGGTGTGGTAGATAGTGCTTGGCGGCTGTATCATTTGATGATGAAAGATGACTTTGTTCCTGATCAGAGAACTTTCGGTGCTTTTATAGATTGCCTCTGTAGAACGGGAAAAGTAGGAGAAGCGTGTCAGGTCTTTGAGTCTCTCACGGAAAAAAACGTCAAAGCAAATGAATTCATATATACAGCCTTGATTGATGGATACTGCAAGTCTGAGAAAATCGATGATGCTCACTTGTTATTCAAAAGGATGCTTGCTGAGGGATGTTTGCCGAACTCTATTACGTTCAATGTATTGTTAGATGGCTTGCGCAAAGAGGGGAAAGTGGAAGATGCGATGTTGTTGGTGGATGACATGGTAAAGTTTAATGTGAAGCCCACTGTTCACACATTTACAATTCTCATTGAGGAAGTATTGAAGGAAGGTGACTTTGACCGTGCTAATAAGTTTCTCGACCAAATGATTTCATCTGGATATCAGCCTAATGTTGTCACATATACTGCATTTGTTAAAGCATATTGCAGCCAAGGAAGATTAGAGGATGCCGAAGAGATGGTGGTCAAGATTAAAGAAGAAGGCGAAATGCTCGACTCCTTCATCTATAATTTATTAATTAATGCATATGGATGTATAGGACAACCAAACAATGCGTTTGGTGTTCTCAAGCGCATGCTTGATGCTGGTTGCGAGCCTTCGCGTCAAACTTATCCCATCCTAATGAAGTATCTAATTAGCGAAAAACAAAAGAAGGAAGGCATCAGTCTTGTTGGACTTGATTTGAATTCAACCACTATTTCAGTTGATAATGCTGATATATGGAAGATAGCCGACTTTGAAATCATAACCGTGCTCTTCGAGAAAATGGTGGAACATGGCTGTGTGCCTAATGTTAACACCTACAGCAAGCTTATCAAAGGATTTTGCACAGCGGAACACTTATCAATAGCCTTCAGGTTGTTAAACCATTTGAAAGAAAGTGGAATATCTCCATCTGAAAACATTCATAATTCTCTTCTAAGTGGTTGCTGTAAGTTGAGAATGTATGAAGAAGCATTGACATTGCTGGATTCTATGATGGAGTATAACCATTTAGCACATCTAGAATCCTATAAACTTCTCATTTGTGGGCTATTTGAACAAGGTAACGAAGAGAAGGCCGAAGCTATTTTTCATAGTTTACTAAGTTGCGGGTATAATTATGACGAAGTGGTTTGGAAAGTTCTAATTGATGGTTTAGTTAAAAGGGGTTATACTGATCAATGCTCAAAGTTGCGAAACATTATGGAGAAAAATGGATGTCCTTTACATTCTGAGACGTGCTCGATGTTAACTCAGGAACTGAATGGAATTGAAAGTGACGGTTGTGTATTTTTTCCTGGAAATGGAACTGGGAAAGAGATGCCTCCCATTGATATTTCATTTTTTGATGACTCTGGCTAAGGTTGTACAGAGGAATACCTGAAATTTCATGATACATACTGAACATACATACAATATCTCAAAGAGTGAGCTGCGAGCAGCTCTTTTTGTACGATTTTAGTGACGGTTACCTGCCACAGTCCGGTGTAACTGTGATAATCACCTAGGGAGAGCAATTAGCAGAAGACAGAGGCAAGTGAGTATTTAAATTCTTGTTTATTCTTTTATTCTTACAATAAAGCCTCAGTTCAAATTTGTAACTTTTAGTTTCCGTTTATCTCAGACATTATTGGGGCATTATTTTTGTATGAATAATTATGAATATGATAACTTCCTCAGACTTTACTTGAATCATATTACATATTTCAAATTTCTTTTAAATATTAAAATGATTTTTATTCTTGGAGTTGGTAAATACATGTGAGAGATTCATGTTATTCATCATCTTTGGAAATAAATGAGGAAATATTTTTCAATTAATGTATTCATATGTTTTATATTGGACAGAACATTTTCTGAAAAAGACACTGATGTACCTTATATTTTATATTCATAGGTATTCTATTCTTTGCATCTCTAGTGAACCACAGCGCAAGCTGTGGTAAGAGTAAGACAACCCAGAGATTTTACTAGTTCAATGTCTTCTGTTATCCTTACAATAATGGTTGCAGGCTCAAGAATGAAATTTAGTTGTAAAGATTTGTTGGTATTACCATCATTTCAAATGCAAGTAGTTGTTGTAGTAAATGGCAGCCAAATATCCTTCCGCTATCATGTCACTATTGTTCTAACAAAATCTCTGAAGACAACTTCTGCACAACTCTCAACACAATTGTTGAGTTGAATACAAAAAAGCGTTTGCAATAATAACTGAAGATGAAATTTTGGCCAGGAAAATTATTTGATGTTTAGACTTTTGCTTACATAGTTATCAGTGATAAGCTGAAATTTATGGCTGTGTTCCTTTCCAGTTTGTGTTGCATTTGTGTGGTTAGCATTAGGGTGAGGCGAATGAGTAATTTGATCTATAACATGCCACTTGAGGTGGGCGTTTTTGGCTCTAAGTATGAAGAATGCATACTCATCCTACTTTGTGTCGATGTCTATGTTCTTTTAAAAAATGAGTTGGTGCACTTTAGCAAATGTCTATAGGAGTTGCTAACCTACATTCACTTATTTTTAGGAATATCTTGCCAACGTAATGCTTCTGAAAAATAAGTAGGTGTTTATTTGCAAATCTACATATATGTATATATAACTTAATTACTATAATTAGTGGAGTAATTAGGAGTTCATTAGAATTTAACTTGCAGCTTAATATCAGGTGCTTACTTGTAGGTTGTGGCCTAATTACTACTTAATCATAATACGTATGAGTGTCAATGATAATACGTATAGACAAGCATCTCTATTGATTTTTGGAAAAAGAAAAAAAATAAAGCAACTCTATTGTTTGTTTTTTAATGTCCAATTTGTAATTGAGCACCTAATGACACCTTGGTAATGTATTTAAAATTTATTTTAGGTCGTTCATTATCATTGACACTCATTAGAAATTGAGGTAATTTGGCTGTAATATTGATTTCCATGTATTAGAAACTCTGCTCTTTCGATGTAATAAAATGCCATTCCAATGTCTAAAATGCATAAAATAGTACCATTTGAGACTGCAAAAATATTGCAATGGTTACAACTTGGTTCTTGAGCAAGTTTCATATTTTCATCAAATGAAATATAGTCAAATAAATAAATAAAATCAAACTATATTTTTCTTCCAGGCTTTCCATCTTGCAAGCAAAACCGCAGGGCACGAGCAAGTGTTTTATAAATATTTACTGTTAATTTTACATAAAAAAATGTAGTTACTCATAATATTATGAGATTGGGATATGCATTAAATCTGAACTATTATTTAAGTTTTTAAATTATTTTAAAGTTATTTAATAGAGTATAATTGAAGTGCATAACTGTCACCCAATAACCATTCATGGTAGTGCTACATATACATTGAATAGTATTATTACATATGGATGTTATAAATCTATTTTTTTTAAATTACACTGACTGCATCCCTATTTTCTCTATTCAAATATTTCAATTTTTCGATGTGTTTTATATACGTCACGCTAATACAATTTTTAGTACTTATTGCAAAACAACTGCGTACATAAAAAATGGCAAAGTCGGGTCAGTTATTTAAAGGACTTTATTGCGTTGATCAACTTCTAGGCATCATCATTAAAGCCACGTTTATTTTATTCTTTCGATGAAGTCTTGTAAGATGTTTCTTATTTGCTGAATGAATATAAGTGTTTCCAATTTATGTCGCTGAATAAATAATTGTCTACGAAGCATCAGCTTCAGCTTAATATAAGAGTTTGATTTTGTAATTTCTTCAAAACACCCTTGTGAAATGACTATTATTGTCATTATAATTATTAATAATTTTCTTTTTCCCTTTTCTTAAAATATAATAACAAACATTAAAACATAAGAACCAATAAGATTAAAGAAATAGTAAGTTTGGTTGCACTTTTCAGTCTCGTCTACTTTGAGTAAATATAGAAGCAGTGAAAATATTCTTTCCACAAGGTACTTTTGCCTGCGATGCCCCTATGTGTTGACTACTGTACAGTACACTGAAGAGATATATTACAACATATAATATAGGCCATGTCAATTTTGACATATACCAATCTAAATGTAGAGGGTCACAAGGATGCACACACTGGTAAAATACTACTAAAAGCTATTTACCAGAGGGAGAAGTCATTCTATTTTCCTCTGAATCATGTTTGGTTGTAGAATCCCCCCCACCCATTAATTCCGAGAAGCCTTCCACCTTGACAGGCGGGGCTCTAACCATGCTAATGTTGTTCCTATAATGCAAACAATGAAACTTAATAAGAATAACATAAAAGCCAACCTAGCAGTAGCGTAGTATTTATTTATTCAAATTTACTTACTGTGACTGCATTGGGGGAATCTGTAAGGAACTGATCTGTCTAAACTGAGTGTTAGATTGAGGATGGAAATTTGCCATTGCAGCCAACTGCTGCTGCCTAAACTGCATTTGAGGATGTCTGGAATTGAAGGCATTACCATCACTTGGTAAATCTGATGTGTTTTCAATTTTGACTTGAACCAATGGTCTTTCCTTATTTACATCCATAGCAGGGCGGGCAGGAGATTGGTGGCTTCTCATTCTCTCTAACTGCAGCTGCTGCTGTTGTTGCTGAAAAGCCAGAGTTTGGGAGTGAATCATCTGCTGCATCTGTCTCTGCATCTGAACCTGCACGTTAACAATACACTAGGTAATGCAGCATCACCGAAATCATAAATCAATCACCCCTAATAACTGGACACATTGTATCCAAATAACATGCAACCCATAGAATATAATCTTTTGATGGATTCTATAAATAACTTCCGGCCACTGATCAAAGAAAATAAATTACAATTGAAGGGCACAAGGAAATTTTGTTTTGAAAAAGCACTAGGTACATCTAAGAAATTACAAAGGATCCTAAATAAGGATTCTGTTCCCCAATGCAAAAATAAGTTATAAGTACTTGCTGAGGTAGTCGAAGGGAATTCTGCTGTTGTGGCTGCAACTGTGACTGAGTTCCAAGTGCATGTTGCTGACCTTGTTGAATATTCTTGGAGCCATCTTTGACCACATCCACTAATGGCGCAAAATTACTGTAGGCACGACAGAAATATTAAAATGAATCCATTGCATGTTTAAGATATCTTGATTTAAAAGTAAACTACAAAACAGGGAAATATAGCAGAACAATAGTTACCAGTTCATTACATGAAAATAGAACATAAAAATTGTAGTCTTTGAGCAATCACCTTATGAATAAACTAATGCAGAGCAAGAGCAACATATTTATACATTTTACTGAATTCATACAAGAAATTTGGCACAGGCTAACATGCATAAACAATAAAATAAGATAATGTAGACCAGTATCACAGAATAGAAAATCTGACAAAGCTAACTTAGCTATATTCAGCAGTAACTTGAATATACCAAGTTTTATTTGGGTGGGGGGCTTTCATAATTATAGGAATTTCAAACATACCTAAAACCCACAGTTTTAAGCAACATCTTTAGAAGTTCAATGGCAGAGCATTGTTTTTTATAACTATCAGCAAGTATTTTCAAATTGGTTCCTATTTTAACCAGATGTTTGCTCATCACTTCAGACAAGTATTCAATTGGACCTTCCGTGGTAGCTTCAACTCCCGCACCCAACAAAATGCCAGCCACTACCTTCTGAGAGAGCTTTGCTGCTTGCTCGCGACCAAGAACTCTTCCATTTCCCTCACTTCCCAACTTCCCACGGTACAACCCTCCCACTGGTTCCCCATTAACATACTCAGCCCGAATCCCAAGCCTCTCAATCATAACAGGACTCCGAATCATAACAGGAGGCAATGCATCAAGCACACCAAGTATCGTCACTTTCTGGTTACTATTATTATTCTCTACTCTTTCACTCACTGGAATTGCACTCTCGGGTACACAGTTCCACGCATATGTTACCTCCGGAAAAACAAACTCACCATCAACATCATCACCATGAACTAAACTACCACCATTTGATTGACGCATAACCTGATCCTGTTCTTCCTTAAACACTACGTGCCTCTTTTTATGATTAGTATTATACAAAATATAGGAAGCCATCTCTGCTGGCGAACGTTTCGGTGACGATTCCCGATCCCACATAGCTAGCTTCTTGTTAGCCTTATAATTCTCAATTACTTGATTATACCACGTTTCAGGCAACTCGGAATCAACAAATCTGGATCCATTCTGCATTACAAAAGAAAAAGCTCAACATTTTGTTATTACATTACACAAATAATAACATAGCAAATCACCATTTTGTTCCTCCAAATCAACAAAAATGACCGATAAGTCCCTGAAGACTTCCATTCATTTCAATTTTACGATTTCAATATAGGATTTACTCCCTACTTAACAAAATATAAGCAAAATAACTATTTTTGTTCATATTTTGTTACACATTACTCTCTCCGTAACTCCATCACGAATCACGATCTTTGGTCCTTTAAGCATTTTTCTTTTTCTTTTTGCTTAATGAATCGAGGGTAAAAGAGACAAAACCAATGTAAATTTATGGTTTCTCAATGCTAAAAGGATCAAAGTTCAGGGACGAAGGAAGTAGTATTTCACATACATACTACATTGTCACAATAGACTTTTTTCACCATATCAATCAATCATAATAGTCTATCATTAAAAAAGTTTGACTTTAATCACACCAGCTTGGACTTCTAAAGTTGTAATTTTTTTCATGGTATATACAAATAAATAAAAACTTAATTAATTAGACTCTATTAACGTGATTCATGGAGGGACTAAATTATTAATTTGTAATTCTGAAAACTTAATAAACCAAAAAGAAAATTGCAATCCAATCAATAATAATAATTAAAAAGATGAAAGAGAAAAAACCTTGGAGTTGGAGGAAGTAGGAGGATCTTGATTATTATTATTACTATCGAGTGTGAAGTAGATGTCATCGGGATGCAAGCGAAGGAAATTAGGGTTAATGGTGGAGAGAGAGGGATTGGGATTAGGATTAGGGTTTGAAGAAAGAGAAGTAGAAGAAGCTTTATCAAAGAGGAGAGCACGAACTCTAAGTTGAAGGTGAATATGAGGGGTAGATTTGGAAGAATCGGTTTTCATAAAAGAATCCCAAGCTGAAGGTGAAGAAAGGTAAGGTGCGAAGTTGTTGTAGATGGAATCGCCGAGCCATGTTCGCCATACACCGTTGGATTCAAGCTTACGAGCTAGCTCGTAGCCGCGTCCGTTTTCACCAAGTAGTTGAGACATATAACAACGCCTTCTGCTTTCTGCTACTAACACGTAACTAGCTTCTCTCAGGTATGGTTTTTTTTTGCATTTGACGGGTTTTGACTTTAACTATATACTTTCCATCCAAATGGATTCTCTGCTTAACCAGATTCGACAACGGACAGGGCTTTTTTAACGGTTCTTTGAACCAAACTTTGTTTTGGTTTAATTGTTCGGTATTAAATAGGTCTTTAAGTATAATAAGATGTCTGAATAGGTTTTTATCTAATTATAAAAAATAATTTATTTTAGATATTTGTTTAAAAATATTTAAATAATTTAACTATAATATATATATATATTTAGATTTAATTTAGGTCTTTAAATTTTATTTTATTTTGATTTGATATTTCAAGTTATATTTTATTTATATCGGTAATCTTTTATCTTAATTTTGATAAGAATTAGTTTAATTGAAAACTTATGATTATTGGAACTATAAAATATTATAATAATATATCTCTCATACTAATCTTTCAGAAAATATTCGTCAAATCTTATAAATAGTTTATATTTATTGATTTTTTTAATAATAATTTAAACATAGGTATAACCTTAAAAACAAGGTAATAAGAATCTATACACGTTAACAATATATTTAACTTTCTTCACTTGCAAAGTAGATTGAAAAGTTAACTTGTTGCCATGTTTCAATTAAATATTAACATTTATGACAATAACTCAAGAAAATTATCAAATTTAAAGGGTTACATACGTAATTTGATATATCTTAAAGGTTAATGATACAAATTAAATGTAACTAAAGAACCAAATTTTAAAAAAATAAATTTAAAGGATCAAAGCAAAAACAGAGCCAAATTTAAAAGACTACATGTGTATTTTTGTCTTTAACTATCAATTTAGTAATTAAACCTATAAAATATATGTTTAACTAATAGATTCACTTTTGAGAAAAAATCTAAATTTAATATTTTGATGAAAACAAACAAAAAGTTAATTAAGAATGTTAATTATGATTCTAAATATTATGTTAATTTAATATGTGTTTTTTAGTGTATTAATCAAATATAGGATCCAAGCAAAACAAATAATAAATCAACATGAAAAACAATAATCTAAACAAACAAGAACGAAAAACATTCTTGAAAAAATCGGGAAAACGGAGAATGTTCTCCAGGTCCAAGAATGATCAAGTCAGCTTCAAGAACAATCAATCTCCACTAGTTTAAAGAAGTTTTAGCCTTTGGATTTTACATCTACATCATCAACACTTGAAAAGGAACAAACTGAGATGATCAAATTTAAAGAAACTACTCGAATCACAAAGAGAGAAGATCACAAATTAGCAAGACCAGACATATCTGAACATTCTTGACAATATTCTCATCATTCTAGACAACGGTGTAAAATCAGTCTCTAGATTGATAAACATTCTCCAACCTGTTACACTTGATCTTCAACAGCAAACATCTTTCTCCAAAATAATTAACTATCTCCTGGATGATCAACATCATTCTCCAAGTATGATGACATCAACCCAGAATGATACGAACATTCTTCAGTTAATTGGTCATCATTCTCCAACCTTATTTCATCATTCTTCAGTCTGTTTTGTATGATTCAAAAGGAAATCTTAATATGAATCAATTAAGCACATCTATGAGATGTTTGTATGCATGAACAAATGATTGTCTCATTAAAGAACAAAAAAATCCAGACAAGTCAAATGGAACTCAAAAGTGTTCAAAGATTTGAACATTTTTTAATCATAAAATGTGGTCTTTGGTCAAATCTGACATATGACAGCAAAGCACTTTCAACGACTCTTTTTGATTGTCCTTAAACATCCTAAAGCTTACAAAAGGAAGATCAAACTCTAGGAAAAAAATTAGAGCTTCAAGTACTAAGCAATTCATTACTCATTTGAATCATACTTGAATTTCTCCCACTCACATACATTAAATAAGTTCTGATTTTTCCCATGCGATTCTTAGAATCATTCTCGTGTATTTTTCTGTCAAAGAATCAGAACTAAAAAAAGTGTTGAGTCTTCTCAGGTTCTAACAAAAATAATCTCATCATTATTGTGCAACTCGAACTATAAGAGTTTAATACAATTTGGGTAGATTGTAAGAAATCCTATCAAGGTTGATAGGTGACCTGATCGAACTCCTTTCTGGGTGAAAATGTTTTAACTTTGTAACAGATCAAGGTTAATCTGAGCTAGTTGATGTAAAACCAAGAAGGTTCTTTGTTTTGAACACTTAGTGGAAAATCTCACGGTTGTGAGTATTGGATGTAACCTGAGTTGATTGAATCAGGATATATCTTTGTGTGGTATCGCTTCCTTTATCTATTTACTTTCAGTCTGTTTGATTATCAAGTTAAATAGATAAATTAAATTGTTGATTTTAACTAATCAAGAATGTTATCCATTTTATGTTTTTACAACCAAGATCAATCTTGAGTTATTTTCTTAAGTTTTTAACAACAATTTTTAAAAGGGTGCATTTATAATTCAAACCCCCATTTCTTGTAAATCGACATTGCTACTTCATTCACATCCCTACAAATACAAATTTTTGAATTAATCTGAGGTTAGTGGCATCATTTACATATATCAAATTGTCAACATTTGGTTTTAGAGTGGTTGTTCAGCTTTTTCATTATTCATTAAACAAAACAATAAACAAATTAAAACAAAAACCACACCTACTACATTAGTCAATTTGGTAGTTTTTTTTCCTTACTAGATCAACCAATTCAGTACAACTTTGAACAAAAACAACTTGTGAAATAACAAAGACAGAAGATTTAGAGTTACACTACTTTTCCTTTCAAAAGAAAATAATGCATATTGAGTCGATAGATGATAAGATTGTATATTGAAACACAAATTTCGTGATAGTTGGTGAAGATAAAATTTCAAAATTTTGATTGTAATTATACATATATACTATTGAAAGTGTCATTCCAATAAAACATATCCACAAGTGTCTTTCTAATAAAGGATAATTTCAAGTTTTCGAGTGATCTTTGAGTATCCATGGATTAGAAAGTTTCAAACTATTTCCAGCTATATATACAAATTAAACTCTAGAAATTTCCAAACTATTTCCAGTTATCTATACAAATTAAACTCATATTATTTGGGTTTAAATATGTATTTGGTCATTATAATTATAATATTTTTTTTTATTTTAGTCCTCGTAAGTTTTTTTATTTAATTCACATTTCTACAAATACAGATTCATTTTAAAATAGTTTTTCAGTCAAACTTCTGTTAAAAAATTAGAACACCATTAAACATTTTTTAATAAAAAAATAAATTAAAAATTAAAAATCTAATTATTGTTTGAAAGGGTGTCCAAAATTGAAAATCCTAATTTAATTTATATTGTCTCCCTCTTTAGGTGTTTATCCCTTTTCTCTCCCTATGCTCATAACCTTCTCACATTTAAGGAGAAAAAAATCAAATGTCGCTCCTAACGTGTATGTGTTGTTCTCTAACTCGCAAGGACGCGATTTGCACCCTCTTCTCAATTTTTGTTGTTTTCCACTTGCTAGTTCAATTCTTCTTCTTTGGTTGTTTTAAAACCGATTTGATGTTCACAAGTTGAGTTATTAGTTATGCATTTTATAGTTGCATGTTGGATCTGAGATGTAGATAAGAAAGAAAGTTTGAAACTTTTGATATGTAATTCATGAAGTCGAGAAGTGGTTTTGTAGCAATATATGTTTTGTTGAAACTTAAAAGAGTATAATTGTACTAACAATTGTTTGTTTGAATATTAGGGGGTGACAATAGAAATTAAGGTTCTCAATTTTGATCATCTTTTCCAAACTTAATCATATTTTTAATTTCTAATTTATTTTATTTTTTATTAAAAAGAAGCTTAACGATGTTAAAATTTTTTTAACAGAAGTTTGACTGAGGGTTATTTCAAAATAAATTTATATTTACAGAAATGTGAATCAATCAAAAAAATTTGCGATTATCAAAATCAGAAAAATTTATAATTGCAAATATTAAAGACATATTTAAACCTTTTATATTTTAATGATTCATTCTTTTACAAATTATCCGAATAAATAGTGGTATAAAATGATTAATTTGGTGACAATTTTTTTATTGATGAGAGGTCCATATATAACAATTATATATTGGAAAATGATCAAACCCAACTTGATAAATGACTATAAAACTTAGAAAAATCGAATTATAATTTTTTCAGTAAATATGAAATTATAAAATTGAAGTATAAATATTTGTACTACTTTTAACTTTTTCAATCACCATTATAAATTTATTTAACAATATAAATGATTATTTTAAATTGAATATGATAACTAGGCCTATATGATGTTGCTTAGGCTACCTAACGAATCTAACTAAATAGTTATAGATAAGGATAGTTCTATACTCGTGAGGGATAACCCCAAATTTAAAAACATGTCTTAGAGCTAAGAACACTACTCACTACTATTTTCGAATCAAGCTAAGAACAACACATTCTAGACCCAATCCAATGCTTCATTTTAATGCAATTAAAGTCTTCATAGACTCGCACATCTTAATTGGTAAAAGATAATGCATACAACTAATCACGAGACACCATGCAAAGTAATCTCAATCTCAACTTCACAAAATGCAAAAGGGCAACCAACACTCTGATCATTGAGGTTACCTTAAATCAGGATACAATTTATGCAAAGATACCATAGGAAGTTTTTAATATTGGAATGTATCTTCAATCACGAGACACCTTCCAATTTCCAAAACACATGCAAAGGACTGGTGTTTATAAAACTCTAAAAATTTATGGTAAACATATTTTATTGTGTAGATCCATCTTTAGATTTCATCCAAAATTATCTTATTTTTGTAAAATAGTATTGAGTGTGAAGGTTCTATTATTTTAGTTATTCATCTACTATTCAAGATTTTAGTCTCAAATATAAAGAGTTACACTTTTAAGTTGTCTATTTGCTCACGACCATTAATATTCACCTACTATTTAGTTTTATGCAAAACCTATATATCCATGATTTTATAAAGACTAATTGTTGATATATTTATTTAAAAAAAATTCAAATCTCATATAAATAAGATATAAATTATTTTAAGAGTATATAAAGAATAAAAAGTAACATTCATTATTTTATAAGTTGATTTTAGGATGATGATTTAGACTATATCAACATTCATAAATTGTATAATATAAATCATCATTGTAAAATCAACTTATAAGATAACGAATGTTACTTTTTATTCTTTATAAAATTTATGAATGTTACTTTTTATTCTTTATAAAATTTATGACGATGATTCATGGTGGCACTTTTAATAATGGTGGCTTTGGGAATTAACAAAGAAAATAAAAAAGTTTGATTGAATTTTAATAATTCTTATTAATTTAATTGGCATTTTGGTTTTTTAATAAATTATTTAAAAATATAATTTTTTGCATAAAAAAATATCTGAATTTATCAAATAAGTATCGTTATAAACCTATCAACTTATCAAAATCATAACAGCGATGTAAACTCATTTTCAACATAGTTAAACAAAAACTCAAAAAGGGGAAGCTCATGCATTTTTCAAACTTATAGAAATAGTACGAATAAATAACTTAAAGTACCACAATATATTTTACCTAAAATAAAATAAGCTAATGTACCTACAATTTGCACCGAGTAATTTATCAACAAAATAAAATATTACCTATACATATGAATAAAAATATATATAAATTAAGCAAATTTACCATTTATATGAGACGTTCTAAAAAAACCTGTAGATAGATTAATCGAAGTAAATATTTCACTTAAAAAGTCATGTTAAACAATCCACTCAAGCAAACAATTCTTGTATATTAGTAAGTAAATAGAATACTAGATGCATTGCAAAAAAAACACTCCACTTAGACTTTTCTAAAAAATATACTGCCACGAACATATTATGAAACAAATTTCAAACAACTAGAGTTTCTGTATACATACTATTATCATTTCTTTGAATAGAAGATATACAAGCCAAACAAGTTGGGGGAACCCTACCATTGAACCAAAAATTAAAACAAATTAAGGGCTATGCCCCAGTGGTAAGCAATCACAAAAATGGAATTTTCCTTGTTTCAGTGGGTATTTTCACATTATTTCCCCGTATACAATTGCTCCACCCCAATTCTCAGCACTACACAAGGTTCATTTTCTTCCGCATTGAACTAGAGCATGGTTCACCAGAGGACAACACAAACACCCTGAAAATCAAGGGTTGAAATGTCATTATTCCATGAGAAAATGCGTTTCTCTATAACAGAAAATCCTTTGCAAATATCACTACTCTTAGAATTTGGATTTAGAGTCTAATTCAACTCTACAAAATCAAAACATTAGGGGAGGCTGCCCATAAATCACTAACTCACTAATATATCATTAGTCGAAGTCAGATCTCCACAGACTGACCCTTACATCCATAATTGGATATATGGAGCATGAAGTTGGCAAGACTTGACATCAACAAGTGGCCAACAAATGGGTGGTCAAATTACAGATTTAGGATAGACTCTAATACCATCTTAAAATTTGAATTGAAAACTTACTTATCAAACCCCTATGTTCTGCCCCCAAACCACCAAACCTACTTATCACTCCAAAAATAGCCATTGTGCGAAAGAAAATGAAGTCCGGTGAAATAAAGATGGAGTACAAAATTTTCATTTCAATAAGCTATGCCAAAGGAATGGCAGCATATTTTTTTAACTTAACATTATAACACATTTTTTATTATTGGTCTTTTTGTAAAAGGTCAATTTAGCAGCTTTCAAATTGCTTTCTGCAAAAGAATGTGACTTCCTAGATAATAGACTAATATGTGTCTGTTTTGAAAAGGAGTGTGACGCAACTATTTCTTATGCACAATCACTAACATCTACACTCATCCTTTTTGTTTCATAAATTAATACATCTGCTTCCCCGTCCTCTCACAATGACAAACAGAAGTAAATAGACATTTAATCATTTACCTTTGTAGGACAAAAATTGGGACACCTAAACTCAACTCCCGGTAGCAGGTCTTCGTTTCACCACCAAATCATCAGCTGAGTAGTAATCGGCTATGAGGCGGTACATGTATGATGGGTTATGCCCTCCTCTGAGAAGAAGTAATTTCCAAACCAGCATAACAGAGAAAGAAACCAATTAGTACAACACATTTTATGTCACAAGAAAAAGCAAGTTTTCAATCTGTTATAGTCCAACTTACGTGTCAGTAATAAAGAGACTAACAAGTTTTGGTGGCACATAATCGAATGTTGGGTTAACGACATGAAGAGAACCTCCACCACTTGCAGAATCCATGCAATCTGAGAACTCCCCAAAGTCGAGTAGCTCAGAAGGGGATCTCAGCTCATTCAATAGGACTTCAGGATTGTGTGGATACAAAGGGCACAACTGTCAATAAGATAAAACAACATTCAACAAAATACTAACATTTGGTAATAACTGTTAGGATGAACCAGATCAAAATTTAATTCCAAAACATGGTTATGGTACCAAAGTTTACTTGCTGGCAATTAACGAAAAGCCTGGAGATATTGTGTAATGGTAATATTATCATAATGCGGACACGTCTTAACTGAACCAACAACTAAGAAACAGCTATTTCATTATCGTTATACAACATATTGTTCAGTTCCAATTTTCCATCTCTATAAATTCTATCATTAGGTCAAGAATACTTGAACCAATTGCAACAGCTTGAGATATCGAGACTTTAAACAAAATTCATTACAGATCCAATGTATAGTTGTATACTACATGAAGTCAACTGAAGTATTACTAACCAGATTTCAAAAATCTATTGGCATCCAGTACCTACTAATATTGAAATTGTATTAGGATCTCGCCAAAATTTAGAACTGGAATAACTGAGGTTCATAAGGGTATGTATATATATTGGAAATAACATGTGTCACCATCTCCTCATTGCAAATGGAAGAGAATGGATCAACACTCTGAATTATGATTATGGTTTGATATGAGGGGTTGGGTAGCACAACTGATTTGAGCTAAGAGTTAAAAGAGTTTCAGGAGTTAAAGGAACAGGGTTCAAACCCTGACGAAGGAGAAAATACTACAGTTTGTTACGATTGATAACCGATTTGATTATATAAAAAGAATAAAATACGAACACTTATCTATAACAATGCAAGACTCCAAATCCTAATTAAAGAAGGAAATAAATCATGATAGAATCTAAGAAATATGAAAAACTAATCTTAAGTGATTGTCTAAGATACTCATATCAAGATATTATATGATATTTTTTTATACAGTCCAAAATTTTTTGTAGACATTACTACTTCCTCGTAACCCTTTAAATGCATAGTAAGTCGTCTAATTAGGTAAAACAAGTACCAAAATGTTTAGGAATGCTCATTTTGGTTTGACTATTCATAACTCGTTAAAGATCTTAATTGTTCTCATCCCTTTCTACTTTAATAGAAAAATTAAAAAGCTAAACTAGTGTCACATCCATATAAGTTTGAAATAACTGATACGAACTATCAGTATTTAATCATCTTGGAATGCAATAAAACAAGTAAAACAACAAATTGATTAACTATTATGATTTTGATATTTTAGTTTACAAATTAGCAAATCTGTATGTGGAAAAAACATGATGAATTCTTTGCTTCCAACAGATTTGGTAAACTATAATACGATTCCCATATTTATCAGAACAAAAACAATTATGAGAAGACAACGAAAGTCAAGGGAATTGTTGTTTCATAGAACAAGACAGATGTGAGGTAGATTTAGATTATAGGTTAGCATTTCACCTTGTGACTTCCAGCAAGTACAACAAATGGAACAGCATGCCTTTCAGCTGCAAGTGCAACCATATTTAATCCAACGGGGGCAATGATTCCGCCATTAGCCATGACAGCATGAGCTCCAACTATAACCTATATAATGGCAGAATTTTTACATGTGTTCACCCGTGAAATCATATTAAATTTTCCCTAAGAGAAGAGACTTGATTCCAAAAGGAAAGCAAGATTTTCACATACCATGTTCACTCGGGAAATCATGGCAAAAACTGCAGAATCGGTAATTACGGTGGTCTGTAAGCCTCTAGAAGCCAACTCTTTCGCTAGAAGATGTCCCTGATATCTGATTGCATGTAAAGTCAACAGTAAATGGTCATATGAATAGTATAAAGAAATCCATTGCTAATAGAACATCACCATCCATTGCAAATGTGAGACAGCCACTACTACCAACCTTGGGGCACCTTCAGCAACAAAGACCTTAAATGATCTCTTTTTCTCCTTTGCAGCACAAAGAAATTCCAACACTGTCTTTGAACTTCCTAGCGTTAATATTACCTCACTGATAATCATGCAAATAAAGTGTAAAATAAGAAAAAGAATAAAATAATTCTTCTATATCATAAAGAAATAATTATCCTATTCCTATCAAGACATAATGCCATAAATCAACAGAACATTTGTGTTGGTTATTTAAGATGAGGAAACATGAAATAATAATAATAACAACAATCATAATATTTAAAGAGCCAAATGTTAGTCATGTAGATTATGCAACCCACAGCAACATGAAACATAGATGGACAAAATAGCTCATTTTCCATATAAAAATACAACAAACCACATTAAAGTTATTCCCAAGAAGTTAAAATGTTGACGAAGATGGTTGTTTGCTGTGAAAATTAAATGGCATTTTTTGAACATATGCATGATGTTTTAAGTTAATACTATGAGATGTACTTGAAAAATGCTATTTGACCAATTATACCAGCCAATAGTAGATATCCCCAGCAATACACCATGACATATTAATAGAATACTTAATCAATATCTTTTTGTTTTAAATTCAAGACCAACAACGCAATCATGGTTTTACAAGGTAATGCGTCTCCAGAGGAAACTAGAAAATAAGAACGATCAAATCAAACAGCCTCGATAGAAAGCTTTAACTAAAGTGTGGCTTGATATATTTAACCATATAAATAGTTATATAAAACTACTTGGGATCTAACAATTTTACTAGTCTTTTCAATTTAAGTCCAATCCTCGCCACTATCAAAATAATGTAGAAAACACTTAAAAACAAAGCCCTTAACTTTTAACATACGCATGTCTCTTATCTAATTGTTATGAAGAACAATAACAGATTAGTTTATGATTAAGAATTTAACTCATCTTTAAAAAGTCATATGTGTTCACCTTCATCATATGACCTAGTACAGAATACTCCACTCAAGAAACAAAAGCTTTCAATCAACCATGAAGAATTTTTTTTGGGTAATGGAATAATTTATCAATGTCTATTTAAGACCAGAGGAGAAATCTTAGCATTGGCCACAAATTAAATAGCATGACTCATAGCACATAGTAGGCTTGCAAAAATGGCATGCAAATATGTGCAAATGTCCATATAAGCCTTTCAGAGTCACTGACCAATCTTGCCTATGGTGAGCAGGTATAAAATGTTTTCAAACAAACAAGCACTTTAAAACACCAAAAGAAAAACACACACATCTTAGAGTAGATTAAGGTGAAACAAACTTTTGATGAATGTGCTCTACTGCTTGTTCAGCTATTTGTTCATAGCAAGTAGATATATCTTGAATAAGTTCATTAACTGCTTCAATGACATCATGCTTCAACTTCCGACCTCTTGAACTCTTATCAACAGCTGAAACAAAGGAAAACAAAACTCAAACTCAAAACAACACGAGCAATTGAATATTAGAAACAACAAAGATTTCATCATCAAATGCCACTAGCAGGAAAAAATAAATAAAGGGTAGCCCGGTGTACAACGCTCCCACCAAGTAGAATTTGGGGAGCGTAGATGTACAAAACCTTGCCCCTGTAAGCAGAGAGGTCGTTTCCAAGATTTGAAATTGTGATCTCCAAGTCAGAAGGACGTTGCCGTTGTGCAAAGGCTCACCACAATCAAGGAGTTTATATTATAGAATAATAATCACAATGATCAACAGTTAAAGTATCCAGTAATGTCAATGAAGCATTCTGATGCTTTTAGGAAAAATGAGGAAATTAATTACATCTAAGCATTAATTGTATCCATGAAAGTTATCTACATTAGAAACAAAAACTTGTGTCTTCGTATGAATTTTCCAAGTAAAGGATGAAATAAAAAACAGAATTTTTTTTTAAAAGAATAGTTTATCCCCTTGATATCTTGTAAAAACACAAGTATCATTCCCATCAGATCAAGTTAGAAGGCAAAAAAGAAAAGGAGAATGCATGGTCAACAATATTATAAAGTTATTGGTTAAACACTCTCAATCTTAATAGTCTGGTGCCATACTCACATCTACTTTTCCCTTCAGAGTCACCCCCTGAAGAAGATGTGTGTGGAATGGCAGCTGAAATAGGTGTATCCTCTAGAAGAGTTTGCAATGAAGGTGGGCGCAAGGTACTTCTCGCAGCAGCTGCAACAGCAGCAGCAGATAAAACAGGATAATCATCTCGCTCCACATCATCTTCGTCATCACTTCCGGCTGATAGCTCCAAACCAGCTATAGCAGCTGTGGCAAGGGAAAGATCCTCCTCCCTTATAATGTGCAAAATACGCCTCACAATATTTCCTACAGCGAGCTCTGCGATTGCATACATAACATCTTATGATAGCCAGACAAAAAATAAACAAAAGTAGAACTAGGCATAGAATAGAGATATTTTGGATAAACTTCATGAAAATTTATGAATACGAAAGTATTAAAAAAATAATAACCATGAGTGTTTTAAACAATATGAACATAACTACTATAAATTCAAACTAGCTTTAGCATCTCACTTTTAAAAAAATATCTCTTATTTAATGACAGAATCAACTGGTATTTAAGGAAAAAAATTCAAAAAACAATAAGAACTTATTGTTAATCCTCAGACCAATGTAATCTTGAGGAATGAACGAGAGTACATTTCTTAAGGCTTATTCGAGAGTGAATGACCTCTCCTTGTTCTGGCTATCTCTCTAAAACTAACTCTAACCCCCTCTCTTCTGTCTATTGATTACATTTTGTTACAACAGTGGGTAGTTACAGCTGTTACATTCAAATAGTTTCCCCCTACTCTCCCTCTTCCTTTTCACATATACATTTCTAACAAAAGGCCCCATATCATTTAATTGTTCCATAAACACTTATAAGCTTGTAAAAACTGTATCATAGGTGATGAACCATAATATAGGTATAAGTGAAGAGCCATAATAAATATAGTTTAATTGAAAAGTTTCCACCAGCCAGAAACTAATTCAAACTAGCCTTAGGCAATCAGGCAGCAATAAGCCAAAAAATACATACTTGACTTCCATAAAGAAAATGAACACAGCACAAACATAATGCATAATTGTAGTTTAAAAAAAGTAAAAACTTCATCTCAGCATACCAACGGGGTTAGCAGCAATAAGCTTCTCCCCCACAGCCCTTACTGCATTAATCAGAGCTGTAGCTTGGTTTGTTTGTGGCACCCTCTGCTGTGAAATCACAGACCGAAGCAACTCAGCTGTCTGCTTTGCTGTGGCCTGAGAACCTTCAATTTTACTAGCATCACACATCAATAAATAAATAAATCATAAATAAAAAATAAACACAAACACAGAGAAAATCACAAAAGAATCAGTTCCTAAACCTCAAAAGTCACAAACATGTTCCTAATATACAATTCACCAAACTGAAACAGAGCCACTGAAGAAGCAATTTACCGTTTTTTAAGCTCATTCACAAAATCATTAACAAGGGAATGAACATCCGGCATTTTGGTACCAACCTGAAAAGGGAGCAAAAAAATTTATTTTATGTAAATATAAGTACAGGGGTATCCTAAAATAGCATTACTAAATTACGTGTCTTTGATTTGTGAGTTGAAATAACTTTTATTTTCTTCTGTTTTTCCCAGAAACAAATAAATGGAGGATAAAGTGTTTACTTGAAGTACACTATTAACCTTGTTCGTCGAGAAACAAATATTGAGGGGAAAATTGAGAATGAATTAGGGGTGTTTGTAGGACAGGTTATGCCTGTCTCTTACTTACTGGGCCCTAAATTTTGCCCGAGCCAATTTTGGAACCCAAACCAGACCCTATACCTGATCAAACCCAATGATATATGGGTTCAGTGAAGGCTCGGTTCAACTAAGACAAGACCAGGTTGACCAGAACTCAATGACTGCATGCCATGTTATGATCACAAGCCTGATCAACCTGATCACCCAATTGATCTTTTGATTTCCTTTAACATTCAGTCATATCGATAGCTGTGGATTGCAGAAAATAGCTAATTGCCAAAAATCTTATATGTGAAATAGTGAACAACGTTGCAGTCAAATAGACAAAGCCACATAGCGGTTGAAATAAGTCAATTATATACACACACAAAACGACATGCTGCATACAAATTAAAAGGGAATGGAGCCTGAGCATATCTTATATATTGAAAGGTTTGCGTATTATGGTGAATATGTCATTAACACTCACTAACTCTTCAGTTTTTCAATTATAAAAATAGGAAATGTTTGACACATGCAGATTCTTCAGTATTTCTCTTTTTTTCCGCTATTGCCGCTATGTCAGCTAGCAGAAACTGGAAGCAGCAGCCACTATTGCCCTTATAGTGAAACTAGGATAGCGCAGCAATTTTCATAGCAAACTAATCAAAATCTGCCTATGCTATAGGGCTATCGCCGCTAGTTGACAACACTAGAAACACTTAAGCATTATTAGAGTTCTTTTGTAAAACTCAATTACTTGGTCACCAAGAATTTACACGTTTAAGCTAATTTAAAGTTATAAAAACACACAACATAGCCATGAACAACGTCAAAAAGGCATAGAACCAGCATAAGAATACATTCAGAAGTCTCTCTTTCAAGATGTGTTGCAAGCTATCATTTCTAGACGCATTATACAAAGTCGATGAGCAAACCGAAATGCCATGAGCAGAATAAGCCTAATTCAAACTCAAACACTAATTTCACACGAGGAGAACAATTCTAATTTCACAACATGAATAGACCTAAGTTATGAACTCACTAATTTCTTACAATCGGTATTGTCAATCGCACCGTTTTTGCACAGAATCGCGGTGAAGAGTGCAGCTCTACTCTGACGCAATTCTCTTGTGCGAATCGCGGCTGCAAATTGCGATGGAATCGCATCATCGCGCGTGCAACAAGAGAGGGGAAGTAAAATAGAAAAATAAAAAGTAGAAAAAAGAAGAAAAACCTGAACAGCTTTCTCACTGGCGGCCGACGACAAACTCCGGCTGCGTTTCCCGGCGAGTTAAGTCAGTGAGTTTCTGATACTAAGGCAAAGCTGATGGAGATGCTGAGTTTTATGTTTTAGGGTTTTTTAAATTGATCAAATGTGTTTATCTTTTTGTCAACTTTGGTATTGTAGGTAAAAAAAGGCACTATAAAAATGATTTTTATGGAAATTATTTAAAAATAACAAAATTTATTTCGTTTCACTTAAAAAATTTTCATAAAAAACCAATGTAGAATAATATGATTACATTACTAAAAGGTTGGTAAATATATAATTTAATATAAAGTTTAAAATTTAATTTATATATATAATAATAATAATTAAAAAAATATTATATTTATTTAATTAGACCAACATGATAAATTTAAAAGATTTTTTATGTGATTTTGTATTCAACTTTTTTAGTTAAAAAAACTTTAGTCTTGTTTATCGTAAAAAAATTTAACTTGATATTGTCCGAGATTAGGTTGTAGTCCTATGTTGAATGGTCTACTTTTTTCTCACTCCTAAAAATGAAATTTAAAGTACGAGGTTTTATAGAAAAATAGGAATTAGACCAACTTGATAAAAATTTTCAATTTTGCTTCATATCTTTCAATTTTTTTTAAACACAAAGTACCCTTCTCTCTTTATTCACTTAACCACTCATTTTCTATCTTTATCATCTTCATCTTCATTATCTACCAATTTCAATTTTCTTCAATAATCTTCAATCATTTTGATAGATTTCATGTTCAATAATCTTGAATCATTTTCAACATCTTCATCATTTTCATCATCTTCATCATTATAGTGACTCAAATCAACTAGGTATATATTTTGTTGTGTTTTGTAGCTGATATTTTTTTTCCAAATCTGGGTTTCGTACGTGAATTGAATTCACGTACTTGATGAAATTAAGAAAATTCAGATTCTACGTGAATTAAGTTTACGTAAACGTACGTTAATTAAGTTTGCGTATATTAATGGAGTTTTAAAATTCATATTACCTACATGAACTGAGATAACGTATGTGTACGTGAACTCAATTCACGTAGCAAACATGTGAATTGAATTCACGTATACATACGTGAACTGAGTTCACGTATAGAATGAAAATTTGTAAAATCTTAGTGATACGTGAACTGAGTTCACGTATGTTCATTTGAATTCAATTCATGTATGTGATACGTGAACTGAGTTCACGTACACATACGTTTTCTCAGTTCACGTAAAGGTGATAAAATTTGGAATTTTTTTTTTGTTTTTTTTTTGTTTATTGTGTTTAGGAGTTAAGAATTTTTATGTTATATTTATGTAATTTATTAGAGGCACTTAAAGGGACGAAGGGGGAGACAACAATGACGAAATGTATGAAGGTTTGGAAGCTTTGGAACTTGATTTTGATGGAATGTATGATGATTTGGATCTAGATTTTGAAGAAATGTGTGATGATGTGGAACCTAATTTTGACGCTATGAATGACGAAGTTGAACCTGTTATGATTGATTTGACTGATGTGTTTACCACCGACATGATGTTTGATACACGAGATGAATTATTGAAATGGGCTAGAAATGTTGGAAGGAAAAATGGAATTGTTGATGTGATTTTTAGATCTGGAACTGCGACAGCACGACTAAGAACAAAGATAAAATTAATTCATGGTTGTGAAAGAAGTGGTAAATATAGACCTTTGAAGAACCCTAATCTTACGAGCAGTACTTGGACTAGAAAATGTGATTATCCATTTAGATTGAGAGGAACACGATCAAGTGTTGGTGATGGATGATATTTGCATGTCATATGTGGTCTCCATAACTACGAATTGGCCAAAAAAACTGACCGGTCACTATTTCTTAGGCCGATTGTCTCAAGATGAAAAAAATGTATTTGGTGATATGACAAAGAACTTTATAAAACCAAAAAACATTTTAATGACATTGAGAGATCATAACGTTGAAAGTTTGACAATAATGCACGTCAAGTATATTGTTAATCACTTAGAGGTAATAGAACAGAAATGCAACATCTTTTGACATTGATGGAACGCGACAAATATGTCTATCGATATAGGAAGGTAGAGGGTTCAGTGAGTTGAGGAACATATTTTGGGCCCATCCAGACGCTATCACTCTTGTAAATAATTTTCACAAAATATTGATTATGGATAGCACTTGCAAGACCTGTAGGTATTGAATGTCATTACTTGAGATTATTGGTGCTACATCTACTAAAATGACATTTTGTCTGGGATTTGCATATCTACATTCTGAGCGTGTTGATAACTTCACATGGGCACTACAAATGGTAAAAGAACATATTACAGGTGGTGAAGTTGAAGTCATCGTTACTGATTGAGACTTTGCTTTGATGAACGCGGTTGAAAATATTTTTTCAAAAGCAGAGAATTTATTATGCTTGTTTTATATATGCAAGAATGTCAAATCCAAGTGGAAGATGATTGTGTTTCCAAAAAAGAAGCAAGTGCAAACAATGGAGGCATGAGAGACTCTTATTTACAGTTATGATGAGGCTCAATACTACATGAAGTTGGCTATCTTTGAAGGAATTTGTAGTAGCTATTCTATTTTTTATGATTATATACACGAGTATTGGTTAATTCCTCACAAGGAAAGGTTTGTTGAGGCGTGGACAAATAAAGTTACGCACTTTGGGAACACCACAACACAAATGGTTGAGTCAGCACATTGGAGTTTGCAAATGATATTACAAGATAGTATTGGTGATATATGTAGTGTTTGGGAAACCATCAATAGCATGATTGTATTGCAACACAATGAGATAATAGCATCATTTGAAAAAAACATCATTCAAACGGTGCATCGATATAGTAACAGATTATACGCGAATTTGCGTGGTGTTGTATCAAAAAATGCAATTGATCACATTGTGACAGAGTATGACCGCGTGAAGTATGTAGGTATTGATCAAATTGAGTGTCGTTGCACATTTAGGATAACTCATGGTCTACCTTGTGCATGTGAAATAGTCAGGTATAGTATAATACCACGTTCCATTCCATTAAACACTATTCATGTTTGATGGAGTAAACTAACTTTCCATGTTGATGCATCGAGTAAACCTCTAGAGTTATTTGTGAAACATGAAATAGATGTCATAGTGAAAAAGTTTGAAGAACTTGATGTACTTGACAAAATTTCACTTAAAGGTAAATTACGAGAGATCATGTATCCATCGACTACATCGATGTTTCCACCTGTTGCCAAGGTTAAAACAAAAGGTGTACCAAAAAAAGGCAAAAGTAAGGTATCAAAAAAAGATAAATCAACCAAGTGTGATCCATCTTGGTGGAAGTATATGGATGCAAGTGTTCGATGTAGTGGCGCAAATACATGTAGCACTATAGATACCAGTAAAGTAGAAAAGCTCGCACCTCGACCATCAGTCCAAAAGTTCACACGTCGACCATCAGTTAACAAAGTTCAACAACCAAGAATTCTCGTCTTCAAAGATTGGTTGCCAGTTGAAATTCATAATTTCATAGATGACATTATTGATGTCGGTGATGATGATAATTGTGGATATCGTGCAGTCGTAGCTTTACTTGGAATGGGTGAGAACTATTGGACATTCATCAGTCAACAGTGTGTGATAGAGCTTCAAGAGTTCATGTCTCATTACGAGATACTATTTGATGGAGAAAATTATGTTTGACAACTTATACACAATGAGTATGTTGAGCAAGTTGCATCGAAGGATAATTGGATTACACTTCCAGAAATGGGATATGTGATTGCTTTAAAGTTTAACGTGGTTGTCGTCGCATTATCACTTAACCAATCGCAAACATATTTTCCACTTTGAAGTCCAGCAACAACATCTATGTCAGATCATCGTGCGATTGTTATTGCATTTGTTAATAACTATCATTTCGTACATGTATTAATTGATTTATAATTGATAATTGTTATTGATTAGCAAATTTATAGTTGATAATTGATTTATAATTTTATGTAATTTAACAGGTTTACTTAAAGTCAAATTCTCCTATACCACCACTACAAGAATTTCTCTATTTTGTGGCCAATTTTATAAATATTTTGTGGCCGAATAAAACCCTCACAAATTTGTGACCGAAAAAGCCCTCACAAAGGATAAAATTGAAATTGATCATCTTTTGTGGCTGAAAAAGCCCTCACAAATTTTTAATTTTTTAACTGGATTTTGTGAGGGCTTTTACAGCCACAAAAAAGAATTTTGTGAGGGCCAGATCCGTCACAAAAAACTGAAATGGTCAGGGTATTTGTGGCAGCCTATGCCGCCATAAAGGATTGGGGACGTGGCATTACTGGCTGCCAAGGTCGTCACAAAAGGCGCCCAATGCCAGTTGGGTTTTCTGGCCGCTCAGGCCGTCACAAGTGGACATATCCGTTACTATTACTGGCGGCAAAGGCCGCCACAAAGTCCTTTGTAGCCGTTGGCTTTTCTGACGAGCAAGGCCGCCACAAAAGGAATGTACCGTTGGCATTGTGGCTGCTTTGGCCGCCACAAATGCCCAATGCGAATTCT
>JBBPBS010000738.1:7284036-7315064 GCA_037974835.1 Cicer judaicum | reverse complement strand
AAAAAACAAATAAATATTCATTAAATAATTAATTAGATGTGATATCTTTTTAATCTTTGAGTTTTTTTTAGAACACAAATTGTGACAATTTGGTGGTTCTAAATCTTATCTTCACAAATAAATTGTTAAATTAAAATCATAATCAAATTAATAAGTAAAAATTATTAAAAGTTAATTAAAAATAAAATATTTTAATCCTGTAGTTACATAATACAAATTATATATTTTGATAACTCTAAAATTTATTTTTATAAATGAATAGATCTAAAATTGATTTTTTTTTAAAATTTAATTAATTATATGTTATTTTTTTAATCTTGGAGTTGTTAAGACACAAATTAAACTATTTGTCGGTTTTGAAACTCAATTTAAAAATAAAAAATAAAAAATTCTTAAGAGGATTAAATTTGATGTGACATCTTTTTACTCCTTGAATTTTGAGACACGAGTTGTACAATTCGATCGTCTTACAATTCATATTTTAAAATAATTATTCAAATCAAGCAAGTTTTTTTTCTTTAAAATTAATTTTTTTTTAAATAACAAAAATAAAATTTATTTAAAAGCAATCAACACATCCACATTTTTTACCAAGAACAACGTAGCTTTGATTTCTCCATCGCACCGGGAGATACGTAGGAGCAAGATCACACCCTTGTCAAACACAATAATAAAAACTTTTTTTTTACTCTTTTATCTCAAAAATCACATTTATAAAAAATAATTTATATTCATATTTAATAATAAACAAAAAATAAGTATACTTAAGCTGATATAATTTTGCACAATTAATTATAGGTACTCGTATTTTAACGGATGTCGTAGGGTGTTAATATCTTCCCTACGCATAATCGACTCACGAACTCAAAATCTGGTATCAAAGACATGTTTTTTTTTTTTTTTTTTTTAAGGGTTTCCCAATATTTTCCCGATTTTAAAATAAATTTTGGTGGCGACTCCATTGAATTCAAGGAAAACTCGAAATTTTAGGCCGCGACAGCTGGCGACTTCACTGGAGAAATTTAGAGAGTCAAGCCTAATAATTTAATTGTGCATAACTTTTTTTTTTTTACTTTTTCTATATTTGTTTGTTTTTCATTTTCTTTATGTGTTTATTATTTCTTAATAAATATTAGTTGACATAATAATTTTCTTTTAAGATAATAGATCAATTTTATCTTATTTTATTTATCTATTTATTTGGTATATGTATATATGTTTTGTTAGTATTATGAATTTATGGAATTATGTTTATTCAACGCCTACACGTTTATTAAGACACACATTTATGAGTGGAACCTTATACTTGGGTTTGAAAAAAACTTAAGTTTAAATTCGAGATTGCGTAGTGGTAGCCTTCTGGATGTACATTCTGTTTGGTTAGCATGAAGATCTCACCTACAGTTTGATCCTGTTGAGGTTATTGTCACTCCAAATAGTTTACCTATTGTTGTTGACAATATTCCAAAATAGGATTATTGGCTCTAGGAACCGTGTTTAGAACCATAGAGCCTCCCTTGTGAGAATTTCACTACATAAGCCAATAGACCCTTTCATTGTAAGAATATCCCTAAAAACCAAAAAAATTATCTCATATATTCAAGAGTTTATATATATATATATATTAGTTTCATTCATATCTCATGATATTTTTTCTCTTTTTCTAAGGAAAAATAAAACATAATAGCATTTTGCATAAATAATTTTTGGGGAATCATACAAATCTTAGCCACGTGTTATTTAAGTGGACAAGGAGATCAGAAAAAAGAAAAATCTTACTTTTAAAGTTCAAGCAACCTGATTTGAAAAGTTTAAGAGACATCAGCAATCAAATGAAAACTATACAACGTGATAGTTTCTTTCACAAATATGGAAAGATCTTAAATCTCTTGGCAATAAATGTGCAAATAGGGGCCCTCACGGCATTGGCTCAGTATTATGATCCTCTCTTAAGGTGTTTCGCATTTCAAGATTTTCAGTTGGCCTCGACATTAAAGGAATTTGAACGAATATTGGGTTACTCCCTAGAGAGAGGAAATCCTTATCAATATAATGGGCAACCACCGAAGTTGGACACAATTGCTGAAGTATTGAAGATCGACATAAGAGAGTTGGCAAGTACAAAAGAGGAAAAAGGGGCTATTCATGGGTTTTCAAGAAAATATCTAGAGCAAAAGTGCCAAGATTTAGCCGTTAAAAAAGAATGGAGTACTTTTATAGATGTTTTGGCTCTCATTATCTATGATATTGTTTTATTCTCAAACCTTAATAACTTTGTAGATTTTGCTGCCATAAATGTTTTCTTAGCTTTTAACAAACATAAACAAAACTCAGTGCCGCGGCCTAAAATTTTGAATGTTTCTCGAATTCAATGAAGTCGCCACCAAAATTTATTTTAAAATAGGGAAAATATTGGGAAACTCTTAAAATAGTAAAAATAAAAAAAATGTGGTCTTTGAAACCAAATTTTGAGTTCAGGAGTTGATTATGCATAGAGAAGGTATTAGCACCCTACGACATCCGTTAAAATACGATTAGCTATAATTAATTGTGCAAAATTAATATTAACTTAAGTATATTTATTTTTCTTTATTATTAAATATGAATAACAATTATTACTATATTTAAAATATGATTTTGAAATAAAAATGTACTTAACAAATAAAGGACAAAAAAAAAAGAAATTTTTATTTATGTGCTTGATAAGAATGTGATCTTGCGCCTACGTATCTTCTGGTGCGATGGAGAAATCAAAGCTACGTAGTTCTTAGTTAAAAAAATACGGATGTGTTGAGTGTGTTTTAAAGAAAATTTATTTTGTGATAAAAAATATTTTGACAAAAATAGAAAAAAAAATAAAAGAGTTTGATTTGAGTAAATATTTTAAAATATGAGTTTTAGGACGATCAAGTTGTACAACTTGTGTCGCAAAACTCAAGGAATAAAGAAGATGTCACATCTAGTTTAATCCTCTAAAAAATATTTTATTACTCGCGATTTTTAAATTGAGTTTCAAAACCACCAAGTAGTATAACTTGTGTTTTAACAACTCAAAGATAAAAAAGAGTTACATCTAATAAATAAGTCGATTTTAGATTAGTTAATTAAAATAAATGAATAAATAAAAAAATACAATAAAATAAATAAATAAATAAGATAAAGAGAGTTTTAGAACTATCAAATTGTACTACTTGTGTCCTAACAACTCAAAAAATAAAAAGAGTTACATCTAATAAATAAGTCAATTTCAAATTAAATTATTAAAATAAATAAATAAATAAATAAATTAATTAATTAATGAAATAAAGAGAGTTTTAGAACTATCAAGTTGTACGTACCACTTATGTCTTAACAACTCAAAGATTAAAAAGAGTTCACATTTAATTAATCTTTAATATAATATTTATTTGCATTTTTTATGATAAAATGATATTTAGTTATGAAGGAAAATTAACTATTTTTTGTAAAAAAATAAAGTAAAATAAATAGTTTTAAACTGGCTGAGTTTGAACAAATTATTGCTTTTTTTGTTTAAAACCCAAGCCCAAACTAACTTAAAAAAAAGGTCCAAAATAAACTAACAAGAAACCCTAGTTAGAGGGGGGAGGCAGCCGCTCGGGAAACATGAAATAAATAAACAAGAAACCTTTTCTTCTTCCTTGTTACATTCTCTATTTTGAAAATAGAAGGGAAAATATGGATGGATGCATCAATCGAACAAAAGGAAAAAGTAGAGGAACAAGGAAATATGATGGCGGCCACAATGCCAACGGCGACCTCGGCGAAGGTGACGGTGCCGACGACGACAATGGCAACAACGAAGTAGACAACATCAGGTTCGGATTTTTAATTGTTTTCGTTCAATATTTAAAAAAAGTTTACATTTTTTAAATAAAAGAGTAATTTTGATGATGATGATGATGATGATGATAAATAGCAAGATATATATTGTACAGGAAGAAAAAAATACCTTAATATTTCGTGTTTGTTGTTTGTTACTAAAAGCTCCTTCTGATTTCTTTCCTTTTTTCCTTATTTGTAAGTGTATTTTTTAGTAGAGTTAATCTCAGATCCTTCTCCTTTTTTAAAAAAAAATGGAGGTGTATTTATAGTGTTTTTTTATTGGTTTAGTTGCTTTCTTATCTGTGACACTGTTTGAGTTTGAGGTTTTTAAATCCTTGTTTGATGTTTTAATTTATTTGCTCATCATCTGTATTTTTCTGCACCTTTGATAACTTCATAATTTTAGATTATTTGTTTTGATCTGTTCATTGCTGAGCTTTTATTTATCCTTTAGTTTCTTTTTCTTTAAACTCAAAAATTTGTCATTTAGTTCTGCATAATGTGTACAAATACTGACTTATAAATTATATTTTTGTGTTTCTCTAATTAGTTACAAAACAACGGTCAATGACACTATACTGAAACAGAAAGGCAACAACAAAACAGAGTCAAACACTGCATCAGAAACAGAGAGGTGACAACAGCAACAAAACATAGCCAAAGCAGGCTGGCTTAATTTAGTTTGGTTTAAATCTTATTGTAACTTAATTTGATTTAATATTTATGGTTGCAATTTGATTGTAATTGTAATTTAAAAATTATAACTTGATTTGGCATTGTAAATTGATGAGCCTACTTATTGTAATTATATTTACTTCCTTTTTTAATATATATTTTCTTTTTTGATTTATTTTTAATAAATTAGACAAAATTAGGGTACTACACCCAGTTCCCATGATTCTGGCTGATCTATACTACTCTTTGCATATGCGACATAAGAAGAAGGGGTGAACAATTTTGTGTTGTGTTCCAGTGTTGTATATTTGGTTTGTGTCTCACATGTTCAAGAAAGGGTATCATGTTGGGGTTAAGAGTAATCGTGAATGGGCTCAAAGTATAGTTAGCCTTACTGGGGATACAATTTCATGATACTATAGAGAACAAAGGGTGAAAGAGGTAATATGTCGATGCAAAGATTTTCCAAATGTACCTTTCATGAGAACAAAATGATGTATTAATTACAATCCAATGGTAGCTCCAAGACAACTTGGCTACCCCATGTTGGGCAAACCAGACGATAAGTCATTGGAAGCTTTTATTTTGCACAATACGGGGATAGTAGACCAACCAATGTTGAGAAGGATAAGTCGAGCCTGAGAATTGATCGTTAGAAAAGGAAAAGTACTGGGATGTAGAAATTGCAGCACAAAAGAACCTTATCAATAATGGGTAAAGAATAAAGTTCAAGAAATCAAGTTGTGTTTCTACAGTACACCCTCAAATGGTCGGGAAATGTCTGAACTTGCCTTTGTTACAAAGGAATAAATAGAAGAGCTCAAAGCATCATCGTTAAAATCTGAAGAGGAGAAAAAAGAGCTACAAACAAAGTTATAAGAAGTCTCTCGAGAGATCGAGAACTTACGACCAGAAAACACATGTAAAAGTCAGTTTATTGAAAGAAGCAACAAGAGGTTATAAATTGAAAAAGAAAATAAACTTGACATACAAGATTGTTTGTGAGGCGCAAATGAAGAGTTAGATGTGCGAAAGCAAGAAAAGAATGTAGCTATTGAAGAAACCTATATGTGGAAGCAGTTGTCGATAAAATCAGCAAGCTCTTGTCGATAAAATCAGCAAGCTCTGAGAAGAATATAAAAAGGGAGTTTAAAGATTTAAAGAAACAACTGAAAGAAATGGTAACTAAATACGAGAGTCAAGTAAGGAATGAGTGGCAGCAGAAGAAAAAAATTGAAAAATTACTCTCAAAACACCAAGATGCACTCAAATTAGAATATACTTATACATTTAAATTATTATTATTAATTATGTAAATGATATACATAACACGTTTGTTACCAATTAATTAGTTAAATAATAATTTTCACAATTAATTTATAAGTTTAGACTAAAATTTGTATTCCATGAGTAATATATTTTTAAAATATCCTTTAAATAAAAATGTGAGAAAAATTATAATATACTTATAGAGATAAAAAAAGTTATAACTCAAAAATTATAATTTACAAAAGAAAATTATACGTAAAACACATATTTACTATTGATCAATTAGATTTATAAAATATACACAAGACTCATATAGTTTATATTTTTAATGTACCTCTTTAATATTTTCTTGATAAAAATATAAATAAAATTAAAATACATTTACATGGGACAAAAAACTATAATAAATAAAATAATTAATTATATAAATCATACACAAAATAAATGGTTTTCAGTAATCAATTAATTAAAATATGGTCTTTACTAAATTATCCCGTTCAACTAGAGATTTTGTTTTAATAATTTGTTTCATGAAAATTCAAAAGATAAAATAATTATAATGCACTTGTACCAAATAAAATATTATAATAGAAAAATTATACCGTATGTAAATAAAATTATTAAAAATTATAATACACTTACACCAAATAAAATATTATACTACATAAATTATAATTTACAGTATAAATTATATGATAAATATTTATTATTAATTAATTAATAAATAAATTATTTTTACAAATTAATAATTTTAACCAAAAATTTATATTTTTTTTAGTAGCATATCTCTTATTATTTTTACATAAAAATGTAAAAAAAATATAATACACTTATATGAGACAAAATATTAAATAATTATTTACCAATTAATTAAATAATTTAAATATAAATTTATCAATTATATATTGATTTAAAAAAAATATAACTAACATGTTTGTGTTAATAAAGACAGAGCAAGATATTAACTCAAGTAGTCTGCAACATGCCTTAGTCTGCAACATTAATTAATTAATTAATACAACATGGGCATGGGATTTGATGGTTGAGTGCCTGCCCTCCCCTATGTCTATTGTTGTCTACACTTTACGGGATCGTTTCATGGAGAAGACAAAAATTAAATATAAATAATTTATTTCCAATTCAGAAGAATAAATAGAATAATAAATTAATTCGAAACTCCATTTTATTATATTTTTTTAGTTTAATTTTTTTAAAGATAAGTTGAGTTATAAACCAAACAACAATTTATTTAAGTATTCTTATAAAATATAAATTAAATTTTAATAATAAAATATACTAAAATATAAATATTAAAATAATTAATTGAATTTGATATTAAACATAACAATAAAATATTAATAATTAATAAAAAAATATTTATGATTTTATCACAAAAATATATTATCTTTTTATATAGTTTAACAAATTAGTATTCGAAATTATATAAATATGAAAATTAAATAAAAATTTAAAATAAATGTAAATTATTTATAAGATTACTTTTTCGATTTATATATATATATATATATATATATATATATATGTCATATTCTTATTTTATTAATGTTGTAATCATTTCTCTAGTTTGATCAATAGAATAGTTATTTCTATTTTTGTTACGAAGATTTTGTATATTATATTATAATATTATATCATTAATTATTCGGCTATTTTTTTCTTAAAAAAAATAAACTTTCATTGATTTATCTTTTCTATTTTATTTGATTATTTAACAATTTATTAATTTAATTATTGAATCATATTGTATTAGTTATTTTTTCTTGGCTAAATTACATCAGTGGTCCCTTAACTTAATTTCAGATAACGTTTTAGTCCTCTTTTTTTTTCCCTGAGTTGGTCCTTTATTTTAGTTTTAAGTGACAATTTGATATCTTATGTTTTAAAATTTCAACAATTTTATCCTTTTTTATACAAAAATTCAAAATAATCATCAAAATTTTCAACCAAAACCCATTAAATTGATAATCATCTTCAATCTAATGCAAATTTTATCAAATTCATAACTCAAAATATTCAAATACACTCATATTTTCATTTCAAACAAAATCAAATAAAGAATGAAAATATGAGTTTATTTCAATATTTAAGTTATGAATTTGATAAAATTTGTATTTTATTGAAGATGATATTGAATTTTATGAGTTTTGTTTAAAAAATTTGATGATTTTTTTGAATTTTTGTAAAAAAAAGGACAATATTGTTGACATTTTAAAACATAAAATATCAAATTGTCACTTAAAATTAAAATAAAGGATCAACTCGGGAAAAAAAAAAGATAAAGGACTAAAACGTTACCTGAAATTAAGTTAAAGGACCACAAATGTAATTTAGCCTTTTTTCTTCTTTCTTCATTTTTTTTCTCCTTCCCTTGCAAATTTCAAGTTATACTCATTTCATCATGAATATGAGTCAAGTATGAAAAAAATTAAATTAAGTGCATTTGTTGAAGATTTTTCAAGAACACCAACAACATTTGTTGCATTAGCAATTTAGAAGATTCAATAATAAAATGTATGTGCCGAATTATATATTTTAAGAATTTAAATGATTGTTTATCTTTTAGGAGAGGAAGACATGGATCGCATCATAAGAAATACTCCGTGAATGGAAAATGTGCTAAGGTGTAGAGATCTTCCAAGTTTCTTTCGAGAAAACAACAATATTGATTTAAACGACCTTGTAGTTCGATCCCAACAATCATTTAAAGCAAATGCATTTATACTAAACACATTCGAGGATTTAGAATCTCCAATCCTTTCCCAAATTCTCCTTCACTTCCCCAAATTCTACACTATTGGCCCTCTTCACCACCACCTCAATAATACCAAAAAAACAACAACTACCTTAATAAAGAGTAGTTTGTTTCAAGTGGATAGAACATGCATGACGTGGCTTGATTCTCAACCGTTGAAATCAGTTATATACGTTAGCTTTGGAAGTAATACACCAATGAAGAGTGAAGAAGTCGTTGAGATTTGGCACGGTTTAATGAATAGCAAAAAAAGTTTTTTGTAGGTGATTAGGTCAAACATAGTACAAGGAAAAGAACTATTAAAAGAGCTTGAGGAAAAGACAAAGAAGAGAGGGTTAATTGTGGGGTGGGTCCCGCAAGAGGAAGTGTTGGCCCACAAGGCAATTGGTGCTTTTTTGACACATAGTGGATGGAATTCTACTTTGGAGAGTGTGGTTTGTGGGGTTCCTATGATTTGTTGGCCTTTTTTTGCGGATCAACAAATTAATAGTAGGTTTGTGAGTGAGGTTTGGAAAATTGGCTTGGATATGAAGGTTGTGGAAAATATGGTCAATGATCTTATGGTGAATAGGAAAGAAGAGTTTTTAAAATCAACTATGGAAATGTCTAAGTTGTCATCCAAGAGCATAAGTCCTTCTGGTTCCTCCTACAATGATTTTGAAGCTCTGATTTGATATATAAGGTTTACTAATTTATAAAATAAGATGGTTGATTTTCTCTCGTCCTCGTTAATAAATAGTTTTGGATGTTTAAGTTGTCAAAAAAAAGAAACACACTAAGATGCACACAATTTGGTGAATTTTCCAAATGCATAATTCCATCTTAATATTGAGGGTGAGGAAGTAGTGCCATCAAATATTTTGAATATTTGTGGAGAAGTTAACTCCTATATGAACCTTATTTTCAACTCGGGGTTTTTTTATTGCGCTTTTGAATGGACTATTGTGAACATGGCTTCTCCACTTAGGTTTGTTTTTATTTATTTTTTTCCAACTTGAACTTTATTTTATTAAAGTTTTTTTTCTTATTTGATGAATACAACAATTATTTTTATTTTATTTTCTTGAATGGTTTGATACGAATATTTTGCATATTCTATTATGATATCAAATCGTTAATTATTCCGCTATTTTCTTTTTCAAAGAGTAATTTTTTATAGAAATTTTAATTGATTTATTTTTTATTTCTCATTTTATTCTTCGACAATTTGTTCATTTTCCTTTCTTTTCTCAATTCAAAACTAGTTAATTTTTCTTCTTTCTTCATCTTTTCTTCTCAAATTTCAAGTTATAATCATTTCATCGTGACGATGATTCAAGTATGAAAAAGTTAAAATTAAGTGCATTTGTTGAAGATTTTTCAAAAACACCAACAACATTTGGTGGTAAAATTCTTTCTTTTTCGTCAATTTAACGTTAAAAACAATACAAGTAAAATATTGTATGAAATTGTAAACTTTAGATTTCAATATTTATCAACAACAAAAAACAAGATTTTTCTTATTTTTTTTTTAAAAAAAATCCATAATTAATTTTTATTTATAAGTCTTAAAAGACTAAGGAATAGTGCATGAGATTTCATTAAAAAAATGCAAGAAAAGATCTTGGATGAAGTTGTAATTGTGTAAACTCAATTCAACACCAAATAAAACAAAAACAAAATTGCATTACAATTGTTTTTTCTTATTTTAAACAAAGAATAAATTTTTCAAAAAATTTTTAATTGATTTATTTCGAATTTCAAAATCCATTAGTCATTTATTTCGTAATTTCTCATTGTATTCCTTTTTTTTTTCCTCACAATATTGTGTTATTCATCTCAATTTAAAAGTGTGGCAAACACCTTTTAATTAGTAAAGATGTAAAATTAATTATAAATTACTTATTTTAATTAAATATTAGTTATCTTAACTAAAAATTAATTATTCTAATTTATGTATATAAATTTTATTTTACCTACTATAGTAATCATGTTTTAAATTTGATCGACACAAAAATTATTTCTATTTTATTTTGTTTCAAACATATTTTATATAAAGACTTTGTATATTGTATCACTTATTTTGAAGGTGCTGTCAATTAGGATAAGAAAATTTGGTAAAATATTCCAGTCCACTCACTCATGTAAATGATAACATTCACACCCAAAACAGCTAACACTAACATGTTTGTGTTAATAAAGACAGAGCAAGATATTATCTCAAGTAGTGTGCAACATGCCTTAGTCTGCAACATTAATTAATTAATTAATTAATTAATTAATTAATTAATTAATTAATACAACATGGGATGCATGGGATTTGATGGTTGAGTGCCGGCCCTCCCCTATGTCTATTGTTGTCTACACTCTACGGGATCGTTTCATGGAGAAGACAAAAATTAAATATAAATAATTTATTTCCAATTCAGAAGAATAAATAGAATAATAAATTAATTCGAAACTCCATTTTATTATATTTTTTTTAGTTTAATTTTTTTAAAGATAAATTGAGTTATAAACCAAACAACAATTTATTTAAGTATTCTTATAAAATATAAATTAAATTTTAATAATAAAATATAATAAAATATAAATATTAAAATAATTAATTGAATTTGATATTCACCTTAAAAATAAAATATAAATAATTATATAAAAAATATTTATAATTTTATGACAAAGATATATTGTCTATTTATATAGTTTAACAAATTAGTATTCAAAATTATATAAATATGAAAATTAATTAAAATTTTAAAATAAATATAATTTGTTTACAAGATTATTTTTGTCATTTATATGTTATATATGTCATATTTTTATTTACATTCTAAAAAATAAAACATGATTATTTGTTTATTCATAATTTAAAAAAAAAACTAAATTATTTATTTAGTAATGTTAGAGATAGTTTTAAATATAAAATTATTTTATTATTTATTTAATTTATTTTTTTATTTTATAATATTTAAAATATAATAAGTTAATTAGAAAAAAATTAATATATAAATTTGTTCACAATAATATTTAGTTATTTAAATATAATATATATTGTATCATGTCACGATGAAATATCTACCACATACATCCACATATATGACAAAATAAAATATTATTATATTAGTTATCGTATGATATCAAACATTCAATATGTGAATGATTATCTTCTCACTATCATATCTTATTATTATTCAGCTTTATATCTTATTGTGTCTAGTTCGAGATTCTTTGATATCTTGTCTTATTGTAATGTTTGTTTATTTCAAATTAATAGATTAAATTCAAACCATCATAAATTCAATCAATGATCTTTTGTCGTCAACGTTATATATTTAAAGACATGAATTTTTTAAACACTTTAATTTTATCATATTAGTTTGGTATATATCTTTGTTATCCTCTTAAACTGCTCCTAGAGTTTTATCAGATTTTTTTTTCTTTTTAATTTTCCTTAATCTCTTGATATAAAAATTATTGTATATTTGAACAAAATATAATTGAAAAATTTCTCAAAAGTTTTACATAATGCGTCATTAAATAATTTTGTCAAGGAAAATAAAGAAAGATTAAAAAAATTGGGATGACCATTGCCGAACTAGATCGTACCTTGTCTTTGTCTCTTATTTTTAGTGTAAATAATTTTTATACGGTAAATTAATTATAATCGTTAAATTATTAATAATAATTACTTTTAAAATTACAGACATAATTAATCTTAATATATTGATTGTGTAAGAGTTTTTACATGAGTAGTACATGAAAATTAGACTCGTTATTTTATTATTTTATTGTTGAATTGACACCACTATTGTATTTTTCTGCGTAGATATGATTGGTTATAGCTGTTTCAAAATTCAAGTGATAAATAATAATATTTATAATTTGTCAAAAAATAATATAAATCACAAAATTAGTAATAAAAAAGTTCCAATTATTTAATTGAGTAAAATACAAGATTATAAATTTAATAGTTTAAAAAGGATAAAATTAAAAGAAATAAATAGCTACACTATTGTACTTTGTAGCTTTTTTAAAAAATAAAATGATAAATAGCTTTTACATATCCCTTTTACATTAATAAATATAGAGACATTTTTCTACCAATTTAATCTTAGTGATATTTAGTGTTTAATTAATTTTTAGGAGATGTAGACATGGTTTGCATCATAACAACAACGAAGTTGTACTTCTAACACAACATTCACTTAAAGCAAATGCACTTATAAAATATCTCATGTTTTTGGAAGTGAACAATCAAGTATAAAATATCTCATGTTTTTTGAAATGAACAATCAAATTCCGCACAAATAATCTGAAAAGGCATTTAGATATCTAAAAGTTGATGAGTTTTCGATTACATATTATTGCTAAGAGTTGGAAAAAGAAATTTGATAACATCATTTGATTATTTTCGTGTCTATTTTGTATTTTTTTAATCATGATTAGTTGATTACAAGGTACAACTCTGTCCAAATTGCTTTTAGACAGAGTTGTAATTCAATATTATTAAGTTGCTTTTTTCATTTTGGGACTTCACTTGACTCGTTGTTTCTAGGATAATAAAGGTAAGCTTTTGTTGTGGTTATGAAATACACATTCTAAAGTAATTAGCGTTGAAAATGACGTGCAAAGGTAGAAAAATTAAACAAAGAATAAAAATGGGAGGATTGAATATACAAACAAAAATTAATTAAAATAATAAAAACTAGAAAACACATATATATGATTGGGAACTATATATAAACAATTCACTTCAAAAATTTATAAAATAAAATAAATAATATTAAACAGTAATGATTAAATTAATTATTAATATTATTTACACACATAACTAATCATAAATAATTATATTATTAATAATTGATTTTTTTACTTTACAATCTTCTCATTTTAAATGATTTGATAAAAGAAATAATCAAACAATATGACTATATAAGAAATCTACTTCTCAGCCCTTCACCTTTATCTTTCACCTCCAAAACACATAAAAATATCATTTTACTCCTACTATTCGATAGTCAATTTTTTTTAAATTAATAATATTTCAATTTTTTCAAAAAAATTATAGAAAAATTATATTTTAAAAGTTTCACTTTCATCCAAAATAAAAAAAAAATGATTTTCAGAAGTTTCACATTAATTCAAAATTTTTATTTATTTGAAAAAGTTGCATACATGAGTTTCATATTCATCCAAAATTTCAAATATTTTTTAAATTTTTAGAAAAATTGCATTTCAGAAGTTGCACATTCATCAAAAGTTTTGATTTTTTTTTCTTAAAAAAAATTGCATTTTCAAAGTTTAACATTCATTCAAATTTTGAATTTTTTTAAAAAAATAGCAAAATTGTATTTGGAAAGTTTGACATTCATCCAAAGTTTTGAATTTTTTTTTTAATTATTGATAAAATTGCATTTTAAAAATTTTATATTTATCTAAAATTTCAAAATTCTTTTAAATTTTTCAAAAAGTTTGACTATCAACTAATAGAAAAAAAAAGAATAAAATAATATTTGCATGTCCTTTGGATGGATGGATGGGAAAGATGTATTGGGGAGTCAGTAGGAGGGCTAAACATCAAAGATTGGATATATAAGGAGAATGACCCATAAACCTAATGTCTTAAGGTTTTGGATTGAGATGTGATGTCTAAGTCTCTTAAAAATCCTTGATATTTAGTTCATTTCGAATGTTGTGCTCCCCAACAAGTGCTATCAGAGCCTGGTTTGGCCTAATGGGGGAGCAATAAAGGACTTGGATCAAGTCTAGTGGTAAAAAAGGACTTGGATCAAGTCTAGTAGTGGAAATTCATAATTGAGGGGGAGTTTCTTGGAATTCAATTATGAGTGGTTAGCCCCACATTGACTAGGAATTGAGGAAATATTGGATATATGATGTGAATGACTCATAAATCTAAAGTCTTAATGTTTTAGGTTGATATGTGGTGTCTAAGTCTCTTAAGAATCTTTGATGTTTAGCCCATTCTGGATGTCCCCAATATCTTGGGCCGTGTAGTTGTTAGACAAGTGAGACATATTTTAGTGCGAAGTTTGACCCCAATCTTCATTACAATATCTATTCAATATCTTGGGTGTTTTTTCTCTTACCCTCAAATTTATCAAATACACAAAAATACATATATGTTAGGACTAATCAATCTAAACGTATAAAATATACATTCAGATTAATCAATTCTTACAAAATTTAAGCATTACTCAAAACACTTTGGGTGAAAAAGATTTTTTTTATTGATCTAGATTTGCATTAGAAGGTCCATAATTTTAGATGTTCTCCTCGACTAAATTTTTTGTTTTAAAACAATAATTTTAAAATTTACATTTTCAACTCATCTTTTGTTTTCAACACCCACCCAACGACTTGTCAACAAATCAACGTCTTAGACCTCATATTATGTTTTAATTAAATAAAAATTTAAATATAATTTTAGTCTATACAAAATTTACATCTTTTAATTTTAATTGCTATAAAATGAAAATAAAATTTTAAATTTTTAAATTTTTATAAAATTATCATGTATGTAATTTTAATCTTTAATATTAAGTCAACATATATTAGTTGGTAGCCTCACCTTGAATTTTGATACATAAAAATATTGGAGAGAAAGAAGGAAATTGGATATCTTTCTGGTTCAGTTTGAAGTTGCATGCACCATTGTTTAATAATAAACAAATTATAAAATTAAGGGTCCCCCACAAATATCGTTATATTGTGCTACTAATTGATTCTAATGTACTTTAAATATGTCAATGGAATTTAGTTAAGCCCACTTCTCTAACCGAAGTAACATGGGTGTGACTTGGTGAGGTTGGTATTGGTGGGGAAATGATTAACATTTAAAATTAAAAATAATAGGAACAGGTTTGGTTCACCAAATTAACCAAGGCTTCTAGCCTTAATTTAAGCTCTTAATTTCTTGAGTGCGATAGTGACACTGTGAGAAGGGAATACACATGTAATGAAACGTGAAACGTGACATAACATAGCACACCGTTAATTAGGATAAAATTTCTCAAGTCCTTAATTAATTTGTCTAATGTTGGTTTTCGTACTTAGCTTTCTTTGTTTGTTTTTTGGTGTGGAGTTTGCGGGTGCAATTCAAGGAGCAGGACCTTATAGTTCAACCAGACAAAGACAAAATCACCATAAATTAGATATTAATTATTAATTTTAATATGACATTCACTATTAAGGGTCATAATAGGTAGGTCAAAATTTGCTTAAAAGAGTCAAATTTATTTTAAAAAAATTAAATATTTAACATGTATTATTATTTGTCAAATGCTTTATTTTAAGTTTTGTTTTATCATTTTTAAAAATTTGAATTTACAAAAAAATAATTCGCTTATCTCTAAAAATACACAAGTAGAAAGTGTGAAGTATTCTGACTTCGTACAATCATAACATTTTTTTTTCACTTTTTATAATAGACTTGATATATATATGGCCAATAATTATAAACTAAATAAAAGAATTAAATACAAATTTTGAATTTATAACACAACGTTTTTTAGAGAGAAGTTCAGAAGAATATGTATGCACGTCGGGAATTTGAAACAAAGAATTAAGTTTCAAAATTCTAATAAAGAGTATTTTATTATAGAAATATAAAAAATCTTTTTTAAAAAATATAAAAAATAAAGAGTTTTTAATTGAAAAATATGGTGAGTATGTTCTTTTATCATTACTATATATAAGGGTGAAGATTCGTTGACCCGCTTAATAATTCAATAGTTGATTATTGGTATACAAAATTTTATATAAATCTAAAGTTTGTAAAATTTTATATAAATCCAACAGGTGTACAATGGTTCCACCAAGTAGAATTCGGGGAGCGTAGATGTACACAACCTTGCCACTGTAAGCGGAGAGGTCGTTTCCAAGATCTGAAATCATGATCTCCAAGTCAGAAGGACGTTGCCGTTGTGCAAAGGCTCACCATAATCAAGGAGTTTATATTATATAATAGTAATTACAGTGATCAACAGTTAAAGTATCCAGTAATATCAATGAAGCATTCTAATGCCTTTAGAAAAAATGAGGAAATTAATTACATCTAAGCATTAATTGTATCCTCTAGAAGAGTTTGCAATGAAGGTGGGTGCAAGGTACTTCTTGCAGCAGCAGATAAAACACGATAATCATCTCGCTCCACATCATCTTCGTCATCACTTCCGGAGTAAATGACCTTTTGAGAAATGAACAAGAGTACATTTCTTACATTTCTTGAGGAATGAACTCTTAGAACAGGCTGTATATTTTTAGAGGAATTGAAATTGAGAAAAAAATAAAAGAAAATAGAAAAGTCAGAAAACGAAGATTGATCTTCGTAGTCTAAAGATTGATCTTAGTTCAATATTAGATTGATCCTAACTCTACATAAGATTGATTTTGGCTTTATATAAACAGATTTACTGATTTAGTTCAACAAATTAAACCAACTTCTAATCATACTCTAATTAGTTACATATTTACTGATTTAGTTCAACAAATTAAATCAACTTCTAAAAATACTCTAATTACTTACATATGCTACATTCAAATAGCTTCCCCCTACTCTCCCTCTTCCTTTTCACGTATACATTTTTGACAAAAAGCCTCGTATCATTTAATTATTCCATTAGCACTTATAAGCTTGTAAATTTTTTATCATAACTCATAAGTGATGAACCATAATATAGTTATTATAATAAAGTTTTATTGTTTTAGGGTTTCTTAAATTGATCAAATGTGTTTATTTTTTGTCAACTTTGTTATTGTAGGTTAAAAAAAACACCATAAAATTGATTTTTATGGAAATTACTTAAAAATGACAAAAGTTATTTCACATCACTTAAAACTATTTCCTAAAAAACTAATGTAGAATATTATGATTATTTTATTAAAAGGTCAGAAAATATATAATTTAATATAAAATTTAAAATTTAATTTATATATATATATATATAATAATGAAGAATATTATTTTTATTTATTTAATTAGATCGATATGATAGATTTTAAAAAAATTATATGATTTGTGTTCAACTTTTTTAATTAAATATATATTTTTTAATTTAATCTTGTTTATTTTTTTAAAAAAATTAATTTAATATTGGCCGAAATTATATCATAGTTGTATGTTGGTCGGTTTTATTTATTCTTACTCTTAAAAATAAAATTTAAAGTATGAATTTTCATAGAAAAATACGAGTTAAACCTTGATAAAAATTTTATACGAATTAAAATTGAAAAATTAATATTTGATAATGTCTAAAAATATATTTAACTGTTATTATTATTAATTTATTTCTTAGGAAATTTTTTATTAACAATTAAAATAAAATAAATAATAATAACATATATATAAGTAAAAATAAAATAAAAAATTCTTATCAAATTAAATATTGTTTGTTCAATAATAGAATTTTCGACATTAATTTATATAATATTTATATTTATTTACATAATCATAATCGTAGATAATAAAAATAATACAATGCTATATGTTCTAGAACTTTTTTTTCCCTCACACTTTACACGACTACTAGCACTTCCGTAAAAATATCTCATCAACATTCTGTTTTTTTTATGCTACAATCTCCTAAAGAAACGCAAGGTTAATAAAATTATATCTTTGGAGCCTTAAGATGGTATTGTGGTTCTAATTTAAGTGATTTGTGCAATGTGATTCACGACTATGTTTACTTTCATCATTTGATTTAGTCTCTAGTGCATTTGTCTTGAGAGGTCACAAACTCACTTACTTTACTATTGAATGAGGTCACATGGAAGCATTAAAAGAGCAAATTATGTACAGTTGAGTGTTTTATGCTTAAAGTGTCTCATGCCATATAGCATCACTCAAATTAACAAAATAATAAATAGTCATTTTTTAATATAACTAGACGGGCCAACTTATTATCATGTCCCATGATTAACTTTTATTTTTTTAATGCATAAAATAAATTAAATGAGATAACTTAAATAAGTGATATAAAATTTTACGTTTTATCCCGTCTAAAATTACGGGCAAAATAGACTGATCCGACAAGTTTATTCCATTTTGTCACCCCTACCTATCTTTCCCCATCACAAATGATGATAATGTTGCACTTACGATACTTTTATGTATAAAAAAATTTTAAAATATATTTTGTCAAAAAAATTTATAAGTGTCAAGGTCTCAACGAGTTCAATTATAGTTTATAACATATCTTATGATAAATACATTTTTCATGAATTTTGTTATTGGCTTGACTTTTGTGTTTTTTCTACTATCTTGAATTTAAATAATATTACCTTGATTTCGAAAGGTGAATCTCAATCATAGATTAAAGATTGAAGAGGCCCATTGCTTTGTGCAACATTATCTACAAATTAATTGCAAAAAGTTATCTCTACTAAACATAAAAGTGTCCTAGACAAATGTATTTATGGTAATAAATATGTTTTATTGCATGATAGATCAATCCTTGATAATATTACGGTGGCTACTGAACTTGTTCATCATATGAAATTCCAAACTAATGGGAAAATGAGAGATGTTGCCGTTAAATTGAATATAAACAAAACCTATGACATGACACTATCACTTCGGGGAAATGGTTGCACTAAGGATATCCCTTATCATCTACCTATTTGTTTATCATTTATATTGAAGGCCTTTTGGTATTATCATGTTGGTTGATGGGAGATGAGAAATACATGGCATCAAGGTTTGTCGAAATGCTCCAATTATATCACCTTCTATTTGCAGATGATTTTTTTATTTTATTTTTCAATGCTAATGAAAGTAAGACATTAGTAATGAAGAACATTCTCGCAACTTATGAGGTTGCTTCTATGCAAACCATTAAGCTTGATAAATATGAAATCTTTTGTACAAGGAATGTTCCTCATCTGACCAAGATTCTATATCATATATTTTAGGAGTTCAAATAGTTTTAGGAATGGGAAAGTACTTTGACCTTCCTTCTATGGTTGGAAGAAGTAAGAAAGCTACTTTCACTTTTATTAAAGATGAAGTTTGGAGAAAACTCAACTATTGGAATAACAAGTGTCTTTATAGAGTCGACAAAAATATGCTCATAAAATATGCCCTTTAGACCGTTCAAGTATACATTATGAGAATATATATTTTTTATTTCAGATTATCTTTATGGTGAAATATGGATGATGATGAACATATTTTGGTGTGGCAATAGTGGTACTCAATCCAAAGATGTCCAATGGATCTCTTGGGATATAATAGTCATGCACAAACTTGATGGTAGCATGGGGTTTCAAAATCCGCGTTGTGTTTTAATCTTGAAATGCTTGGTGAACAAGGGTGGTGTTTGATGACTAACTAAGATTTAATCATTTGGCTTTTAAAACCTAAATATTTTCCTCATAGTGATTTTTTTAGGTCAAACATTGGTCACAATCCAAGTCTTGTTTGGAAGAGTATTTCAAGTGCCAAATTTTTCATTAAAAGATGTAGTAATTTTTCAATTCGGGAGAAGTCTTGGGTGCATCATTCTAGTGTGTTTATCAAGCCTCCATTCATGAATACGACTTTTGACATGTTTGTTGTATATCTGTTGCTACACACAAAGAAATAGAATGCTACATTAATTTATATTTGGTTCGATCATGATATTTCTATCAATATATTATATACTACAAAGATGAGTAAAACCAACTAGTTTGGTCGAACATGAGCCATCTGAACGAACCAACTTGATACACAAATGGATTGTAGTGAGTCATAGATCATAAGAGTTCCCAAATGTGGTATATCTGAGTTTGAGTGGTCTGGTGAAGGTGAGAAAAAAATCTACAACTATTTGAATCTGACCACTTCACTTGAAACCTTTGCTATAAAAATTCAATATTTTTAGAATGAGTCTCTTAGTTCACTTAATCATCACACACTAATCTACCTATACCCGACTGATACTCAACTCTAACACGTCCTTTGTTTTAACATGTCTATTCTAACATGCTTATTTGGGCAGAGAGAAATGAGGACTTATTTAATGAAAAGTGTGTATCGCTTATGAATGAATGAATGAACTCATTGAAATTTCCAACTTATGTTTGTACATCAATTCATTTTGAGAGCTAAAATTCCACCAAAAGTAAAAATTTGCTTTTTCGAATCTATAGTGCTTATTTGTCTACTAGAGTGTGACATTAATTGTCCTACCACATGTGACTTATGTGATGGATATGACGAAGACGTCATGCACATCCTGTTTCAACTCACTACATGATTGGAATGGAGCACATCAGACAAAGTAAAAAATGTTCGTGCATTCTTTGGCCAACAATAATATAAATTAGTAAAATTATAAACAGTAAAACTGCAATTAAACAAAAATGAAACTAAATTAAATAAATAAAACAAAGAACACAACCACCACGATCTCCATGGCCATCGCCCTCGTCCTCCTTTCCCCTATTCTCCCTTTTTCACTACTAACTCATAAATTCAAATATAACTTTGTAATTTGATTAACAAAGTGTCTATTAAATCTTCTCTAAATAAATATGTAAATAAAATTAGAATATACGTATACATGTTAAATTATTATTATTAATTATGTAAATGATGTAGATAACATGTTTGTTACCAATTAATTAGTTAAATAATGATTTTCACAATTAATATATAAGTTTAGACTAAAATTTGTATTCCATTAGTAATATATTTTTTAAATATCTTCTAAATAAAAATGCGAGAAAAATTATAATACACTTATAAAGATAAAAAAAGTTATAACTCAAAAATTATAATTTACGAAAAAAATTATATATAAGACACATATTTACCATTGATCAATTAGATTTATAAAATGTACACAAGATTTATATAGTTTATATTTTTAATGTATCTCTTTAATATTTTCTAGATAAAAATATAAATAAAATTACAATACATTTACATGGGACAAAAAATTATAATAAATAAAATAATTAATTATATAAATCATACACAAAATAAATAATTTTCAATAATCAATTAATTAAAATATGATATTTAATAAATTATCCCGTTCAACTAGAGATTTTGTTTTAATAATTTGTTTCATGAAAATTCAAAAAGATAAAATAATTATAATGCACTCATACGAAATAAAATATTATAATTTGCCGTATCTAAATAAAATTATTAAAAATTATAATACACTTACACCAAATAAAATATTATAATTTATAGTATAAATTATATGATAAATATTTATTATTAATTAATTAATAAATAAATTATTTTTACAAATTAATCATTTCAACTAAAAATTTATATTTTTTAGTAGTATATCTCTTATTATTTTTACACAAAAATATATAAAAAAAATTAATACACTTATATGAGACAAAATATTAAATAAAAATTTATCAATTAATTACATAATTTAAATATAAATTTATCAATTATATATTGATTTAACCCATTTGGCCAAAAATTTGAAGGGCATATGATAATTTTCACTAATATTGGAAACATGTAGGAATATTAATATTACACGAGTGTGTACCAAAAATATCAATGCCATGTCAGTCATGAATACACCGCTCAAAATCATCGTACAAAATGGCATTATTGAACCAGGTCAAGTATTTTCCTTATGCATCAATACATCCCCTCAACATTAGATGCCCGTAATTGCTAATTTAGGGAAGTGTGATAGATAAATTTGGATTGGATGCAGTTATTTTGGGGTTTATATATATATATATATATATATATATTATATATATATATATATATCACTTTTTTAAATTAGTTATTATATCCTATATTAAAAAATATATTAAAAAAGTCATGAAATTTGACCACGATAAATCATTTTTAACTATGGTGTAATCATAATTTAATGATCATTTATATCCTTATACCAACATAACCTTGATGATTAATTTCACAAAAACTATTTAAATGTTTTTTTTTGTCAAATAAAAGTTCTTAATTATTATATTTTTTTTGTTTTTTAATTTTTAAAATACTTTGTTTTAAAAATTATTTATGATTTTTTTAAATAAGAACACGTTCTATGAAAAAAGATAATAACATCAATCATAGGATTACAAACTAGTACGAATAATAATATTACAAATTGTTAGAGTTTTAAACAATTTCTAATAATTAATTCACCATAGACAGCGTGATACAGTTCCACGCCAATACCAATACCAATAGGTCACGACAATTATATAAGTGAAAAGATTAAGATTGTGGAAATGGAAGAAAAAAGAATGGAAAGAAAAGCAGAGGAAAAAACATGTCCACATGTGCTAATCTTCCCATGTCCAGCACAAGGACATGTAAACTCAATGCTAAAGCTAGCTGAACTTCTTGCACTTCAAAATCTGAACATCACATTCCTCAACACAGAATACATACACAACCGTCTCATTCGTTTCAATGATAATATTCAATCTCTTTCATTAACCTATCCTAAGTTTCAATTCAAAACCATCCCTGATTTTCATGATGAGGAGAAACATCCTGGATTTGGGGAAAAATTAGCGGATGTAGTTATTTCATTGTGTTTGACTGGTAAGACTTATTTCAGAGACATGATTGTGTCTGAAATACCAAAAATAAGTTGCATTATTTTGGATGGAATATTTGGAGATCTTGTCACTGATTTGGCTGCTGAGTTTGGAATACAATTGATTCATTTTCGTACCGTAAGTGCTTGTTGCTTTTGGGCTTATTTATGTGTTCCCAAGCTTTTGGAGTCTAATGAACTTCCCATTAGAGGTAATCAATTTTTTTTTCTTCCCTAATCTCTTCATTTAATTATTACAATTTGTTTAGCATGAGATCTTGGTATTTCTCTTCATTCTTTTAGTTTTTTATTTAACTAAACAAATAGAAAATCATACTTTTCTTTCTTATTGAATTTATTTCAAGAATCATGACTCTTGAGCCTGAATTTATTTTGTATCTAATATTTTCTAAAGGATTTAGAATCTCTTCATTTTACTCTTTTTTTTCTTTCTCTTTTATAATAAAAGTAATAAAGACAAACACTTTTTTTTGTATGTAATATAATTTTTATAAAAATTATTTTTATATTATTTAGATCTTGATCTCTTTTTAACATGAGAAAGAAAAGAAGAGAAAAAAAAATCCTAATTTTTTTATATATTTACTTGGCAATGCTACGTGCAATTCTAGACTTCTTCTAACACAACAAATTGATGATCAATTTATTTTATTTGATTTTGTTAATAATTTTTGTCAATAATTCAAATGGCAGAGATACGTTGACTTCAGAGTTAATAATTTATTATAAATCATAAATTTTATTAATCCAATGATCAGATTAAAAAATTTTATTGAACATTTCAACTCTATAATTTTAAAATAATTGGTACTTTAATAAATAATTTAAAATACATATATAATAAACTTTTAAAAAATATAACTAAATTTGATCCTAGAATACATAGTTACAAAATTTCGAATTTACATAAATTTTGTGTTTGAATATTAACATAATATCTCGCTAATCAATGGTCATATTAATAAAATCTATTAATTTTAATATATTATTAAGTAAAGTAATTTGTCTTAGTATTGTATTTGAAATTGTAATTATTGTGAGATATAAATTTTTTTTAATACACTTCGTCACATTCAACACTGTTGAATTTTAATGTATGTGCCATTATATATTATAAGAATTTAAATGATTGTTTAACTTTTAGGAGAGGAAGACATGGATCGCATCGTAAGAAATACTCCAGGAATGGAAAATGTGCTAAGGGGTAGAGATCTTCCAAGTTTCTTTCGAGAAAACAACACTTTTATTTTAAACGACGTTGTAGTTCGATCCCAACAATCATTTAAAGCAAATGCATTTATACTAAACACATTCGAGGATTTAGAATCTCCAGTCCTTTCCCAAATTCGCCTTCACTTCCCCAAACTCTACACTATTGGCCCTCTTCACCACCACCTCAATAATACCAAAAAAGCAACAACTACCTTAATTAAGAGTAATTTGTTTCAAGTGGATAGAACATGCATGACATGGCTTGATTCTCAACCGTTGAAATCAGTTATATACATTAGCTTCGGAAGTATTACACCAATGAAGAGTGAAGAAGTCGTTGAGATTTGGCACGGTTTAATGAATAGCAAAGCAAGTTTTTTGTGGGTGATTAGATCAAACATTGTACAAGGAAAAGAAGTTCTATTAAAAGAGCTTGAGGAAAAGACAAAGGAGAGAGGATTAATTGTGGAGTGGGTCCTACAAGAGGAAGTGTTGGCCCACAAGGCAATTGGTGCTTTTTTGACACATAGTGGATGGAATTCTACTTTGGAGAGTGTGGTTTGTGGGGTTCCTATGATTTGTTGGCCTTTTTTTGCGGATCAACAAATTAATAGTAGGTTTGTGAGTGAGGTTTGGAAAATTGGCTTGGATATGAAGGATGTTTGTGATAGGAAGGTTGTAGAAAATATGGTCAACGATCTTATGGTGAATAGGAAAGAAGAGTTTTTAAAGTCAGCTATGGAAATGTCTAAGTTGTCATCCAAGAGTGTGAGTCCTTATGGTTCCTCCTACAATGATTTTGAAGCTCTGATTTGGTATATAAGGTCTACTAATCCATAAAATAAGATGGTTGATTTTCTCTCATCCTCATTACTAAAAATGATTCCATGTTTTTGGAAGTTTAAGTTGTCCCAAAACACACACTAAGATTCCAACAATTTGGTGAATTTTCGAAATGCATAATTCCAACTTAATATTGAGTTTGAGGAGGTAGTGCCTTTAAATATTTTGATTACTTGAAGAGGAAATTAACTTCTCTATGAACCTTATTTCCAATTTGGGATTTTTTTTAGCTTTTTGAATGGACTATTGAGAACATGTCTTCTCCGCTTAGGTTTGTTTGTATTTATTCATTTCCAACTTGAACCTTATTTTATTAATGTTGTAATCATTTCTTTAGTTTGATCAATAGAATAGTTATTTGTATTTTTGTTACGAAGATTTTGTATATTATATTATAATATCATATCGTTAATTATTTGGCTATTTTTTTCTAAAAAAAAATAAACTTTCATTGATTTATCTTTTCTATCTCATTTGATTATTTAACAATTTGTTAATTTGATTATTGAATCATATTGTATTAGTTATTTTTTCTTCTTTCTTCATTTTTTTCTCTTTCCCTCGCAAATTTCAAGTTATACTCATTTCATCATGACTATGAGTCAAGTATGAAAAAAATTAAATTAAGCGCATTTGTTAAAGATTTTTCAAGAACACCAACAACATTTGTTGCATTAGCAATTTAGAACATTCAATAATAAAATGTATGTGCCGAATTATATATTATAAGAATTTAAATTATTGTTTATCTTTTAGGAGAGGAAGACATGAATCGCATCATAAGAAATACTCTGGGAATGGAAAATGTGCTAAGGTGTAGAGATCTTCCAAGTTTCTTTTGAGAAAACAACAAAAATATTAATTTTAACGACCTTGTAGTTCGATCCCAACAATCATTTAAAGCAAATGCATTTATACTAAACACATTCGAGGATTTAGAATCTCCAATCCTTTCCCAAATTCGCCTTCACTTCCTCAAACTCTACACTATTGGCCCTCTTCACCACCACCTCAATAATACCAAAAAACAACAACTATCTTAATTAAGAGTAATTTGATTCAAGTGGATAGAACATGCATGACGTGGCTTGATTCTCAACCGTTGAAATCAGTTATATACGTTAGCTTTGGAAGTACTACACCATTGAAGAGTGAAGAAGTCGTTGAGATTTGACACGGTTTAATGAATAGCAAAAAAAGTTTTTTGTGGGTGATTTGGCCAAACATGGTACAAAGAAAATAACTATTAAAAGAGCTTGAGGAAAAGACAAAGGAGAGAGGGTTAATTGTGGGGTGGATCCCACAAGAGGAAGTGTTGGACCACAAGGCAATTGGTGCTTTTTTGACACATAATGGATGGAATTCTACTTTAGAGAGTGTGGTTTGTGGGGTTCATATGATTTGTTGGCCTTGTTTTGCTGATCAACAAATTAATAGTAGGTTTGTGAGTGAGGTTTGAAAAATTGGGTTGGATATGAAGGATGTTTGTGATAGGAAGGTTGTGGAAAATATGGTCAAAGATCTTATGGTGAATAGGAAAGAAGAGTTTTTAAAATCAATTATGGAAATGTCTAAGTTGTCATCCAAGAGTGTGAGTCCTTCTAGTTCCTCCTACAATAATTTTGAAGCTCTAATTTGGTATATGAGGTTTACTAATTTATAAAATAAGATGGTTGATTTTCTCTCGTCCTAATTAATAAATATTTTTGGAAGTTTAAGTTGTCAAAAAAAAAAATAAAAACACACTAAGATGCACACAATTTGGTGAATTTTCCAAATGCATAATTCCATCTTGATATTGATGGTGAGGAAGTAGTGCCATTAAATATTTTGAAAATTTGTGGAAATGATAACTCCTATATGAACTTTATTTCTAACTTGGAGCTTTTTTATTGCGCTTTTGAATGGACTATTGTGAATATGTCTTCTCCATTTAGGTTTGTTTTTATTTATTTATTTCCAACTTGAACCTTATTTTATTAAAGTTTTTTTCTGATTTGATGAATACAACAATTATTTTTTTTTTTTTTCTTGAATGGTTTGATAAGAAGATTTTGCATATTCTATTATGATATCAAATTGTTAATTATTCCGCTATTTTCTTTCTCAAAGAGTAATTTTTTATAGAAATTTTAATTGATTTATTTTTTATTTCTCGTTTGATTCTTCAACAATTTGTTCATTTTCCTTTCTTTTCTCAATTCAAAACTAGTTATTTTTTCTTCTTTCTTCATCTTTTCTTCTCAAATTTCAAGTTATAATCATTTCATCATGACGATGATTCAAGTATGAAAAAGTTAAAATTAAGTGCATTTGTTGAAGATTTTTTAAAAACACCAACAACATTTAGTGGCAAAATTCTTTTTTTTTTCGTCAATTTAACGTTAAAAACAATACAAGTAATATATTGTATGAAATTGTAAACTTTAGATTTCAATATTTATCAACAACAAAAAGCAAGATTTTTCTTGTTTTTTTTTTAAAAAATTCATAATTAAATTTTTATTTATAAGTCTTAAAAGACTATGAGTAGCGCAAGAGATTTCATTAAAAAAATACAAAAGATCTTGGATAGAGTTGTAATTGTGTAAACTCAATTCAACACTAAATAAAATAAAAACAAAATTGCATTAGAATTTTTTTTTTCCTTATTTTAAATGAAGAATAAATTTTTCAAAAAATTTTTAGTTGATTTATTTCGACATTTCAAAATCCTTTAGTCATTTATTTCGTAATTTCTCATTGTATTCCTTTGTTTTTTTTTCCTTTCAATATTGTGTTATTCATCTCAATTTAAAAGTGTGGCAAACACCTTTTAATTAGTAAAGATGTAAAATTAATTATAAATTACTTATTTTAATTAAATATTAGTTATCTTAACTAAAAATTAATTATTCTAATTTATGTATATAAATTTTATTTTACCTACTATAGTAATCATGTTTTAAATTTGATCGAAACAAAAATTATTTCTATTTTATTTTGTTTCAAACATATTTTATATAAAGAATTTGTATATTGTATCACTTATTTTGAAGGTGCTGTCAATTAGGATAAGAAAATTTGGTAAAATATTCCAGTCCACTCACTCATGTGAATGATAACATTCACACCCCAAACAGCTAACACTAACATGTTTGTGTTAATTAAGACAGAGCAATATATTATGTCAAGTAGGAGGATGGCATGAATCAACACCCACCAGTAAAAAATCAGCACATGCCTTAGTCTGCAACATTAATTAATACAACATGGGAAAATGTCAAACGTGCGGTATGCATGGGATTTGATGGTTGAGTGCCGCCCTACCCCTATGTCTATTGTTGTCTACACTCTACGGGATCGTTTCATGGAGAAGACAAAAATTAAATATAAATAATTTAATTCGAATTCAGAAGAATTAATAGAATAATAAATTAATTCGAAACTCTATTTTATTATATTTTTTTAGTTTAATATTTTTTAAGATAAGTTGAGTTATAAACCAAACAACAATTTATATAAGTATTCTTATAAAATATATATTAAATTTTTGAAAATAAAATATAATAAAATATAAATATTAAAATAATTAATTGAATTTAATACTAAACTTAAAAATAAAATATAAATAATTAACTAAAAAATATTTATGATTTTATCACAAAGATATATTGTCTTTTTATATAGTTTAACAAATTAGTATTCAAAATTATATAAATATGAAAATTAATTAAAATTTTAAAATAAATATAATTTGTTTACAAGATTATTTTTGTCATTTATATATGATATATGTCATATTTTTATTTACATTCTAAAAAATAAAACATGATTATTTGTTTATTCATAATTTAACAAAAACTAAATTATTTATTTAGTAATGTTAGAGATAGTTTTAAGTATAAAATTATTTTATTATTTATTTAATTTTTTAACATTTTTTGTTATTTTATAATATTTAAAATATAATAAGTTAATTAAAAAAATTAATATATAAATTTATTCACAATAGTAATTTTGTTATTTAAATATAATATATATTATATCATGTCACGATAAAATATCTACCACATACATCCAGATATATGACAAAATAAAATATTATTATATTAGTTATTGTATGATATCAAACATTCAATATGTGAATGTTTATCTTGTCACTATCATCTCTTATCATTATTCAGCTTTATATCTTATTATGTCTAGTTTATCATGTGCATTAGTTCTCTTCTTCTTCTTAAAATAGTTGGTTTTTCTATTTTTCATCGTAGGTTTTGTATAAATTTAATTTCACTATCTTATTTTATTTGTGATTTCACCATTTTAACGAAACATTATTTTGTTAGTCATCTTAGTTTGAGATTCTTTGATTTCTTGTCTTATTCTAATGTTTGTTTATTTCAAATTAACAGATTAATTTTAAACCATCATAAATTCAATCAATGACTTTTTGTTGTCAACGTTATATATTTAAAGACATGAATTTTTCAGACACTTTAATTTTATCATATTAGTTAGGTATATATACATATTGTCCTCTTAAATTGCTCGTAGAGTTTTATCAGATTTTTTTTTTCTTTTTAATTTTCCCTAATCTCTTGATATAAAAATTATTGTACATTTAGACATAGTATAATTGAAAAATTTCTCAAAAATTTCACATAATGCGTCATTAAATAATTTTGTTAAGTAATATAAAGAAAGATTAAAAAAATTGGAATGACCATTGCCGAACTAGATCGTACCTTGTCTTTGTCTCTTATTTTTAGTGTAAATAATTTTTATACGGTAAATTAATTATAATCATTAAATAATTAATAATAATTACTTTTAAAGTGACGCACATAGTTAATCTAAATATATTGATTGTATAAGAGTTTTTACATAAGTGGTACATGAAAATTAGACTCTTTATTTTATTATTTTATTGTTCAATTGACACCACTATTGTATTTTTCTACGTAGATATGATTGGTTATTGCTGTTTCAAGATCCAAGTGATAAATAATAATATTTATAATTTGTCAAAAAATAATATGATCACAAAATTAATAATAAAAAAGTTCTAATTATTTAATTGAGTAAAATACAAAATTATAAATTTCATAGTTTAAAAAGGATAAAATTAAAAGAAATAAATAGCTACACCATTGTACTTTGTAGCTTTTTAAGAAAATAAAATGATAAATAGCTTTTACATATCACTTTTACATTAATAAATATAGAGACATTTTTCTACCAATTTAATCTTAGTGATATTTAGTGTTTAATTAATTTTTGGGAGATGTAGACATGGTTTGCATCATAACAAGTTTTTGTCGAGAAAACAAGAAGGGCCATATTTATTTAAACGAAGTTGTACTTAAACATTCACTTAAAGCAAATGCACTTATAAAATATCTCGTGTTTTTGGAAGTGAACAATCAAATATAAAATATGTCATATTATTTGAAATGAACAATCAAATTCCGCACAAATAATCTGAAAACGCATTTAGATATCTAAAAGTTGATGAGTTTTCAATTACATATTATTGCTAAGAGTTGGAAAAACAAATTTGATAACATCATTTGATTACATATTATTGCTAAGAGTTTTCAAACATTAATTATTAATATTATTTACACACATAACTAATCATAAATAATTATATTATTAATAATCGATTTTTTCACTTTACAATCTTCTCATTTTAAAAGAAGTCGGTAAAAGAACTACTCAAACAATATGACCATATAAGAAATCTACTTTTCACCCCTTCACATTTATCTTTTACCTCTAAAACACATAAAAATATCATTTTATTCCTATAGTCATATTTTTTTTTTAAATTACTAATATTTCAAAAACAAATAAAAAAAATTTGTATTTCAAAAGTTTCATTTCATCCA
>JBBPBS010000738.1:7261374-7283940 GCA_037974835.1 Cicer judaicum | reverse complement strand
AAAAAAAAAAATGATTTTCAGAAGTTTCACATTAATTAAATTTTTTTATTTATTTGAAAATTTTGCATTACAGGAGTTTCATATTCATCAAATATTTTTAATTTTTTTTTTTAAAATTGCATTTTCAAAGTTTCACATTCATTCAAATTTTTGAATTTTTTAAAAAAATTTAGCAAAATTGTATTTCATAAGTTTTATATTCTTCCAATTTTTTGAACTTTTTTTAAACTTGAAAAAATTGCATTTTGAAAGTTTAACATTCATCCAAATTTTTTAATTTTTTTTTGGAAATATTGCATTTTGGAAGTTTTATATTCTTCCAATTTTTCAAACTTATTATAAACTTAAAAAAATTGTATTTTGAAAGTTTGACATTCATCCAAAGTTTTAAAATTTTTTTATTATTGATAAAATTGCATTTCAAAAATTTTATATTTATCTATAATTTCTAAATTCTTTTAGATTTTTCAAAAAGTTTGACTATCAAGTAATAGAAAAAAAAAACAGAATAAAATAATATTTGCATGTCCTTTGGATGGATGGATGGTAAAGATGTGTTGGGGAGTCCGGGGGAGCGCGACATCCGGAATGGGCTAAACATCAAGGATTGAATATATAAGGAGAATGACCCATAAATCTAATGCCTTAAGGTTTTGGGTTGAGATGTGGTGTCTAAGTCTCTTAAGAATCCTTCATATTTAGTCCATTACGGATGTCGCGCTCCCCGACAAGTGGTATCAGAGCCTGATTTGGCCTAATGGGGGCGGAGCATTAAAGGACTTGGATCAAGTGGATTAAGTCTAGTGGTCAAAAAAAGGACTTGGATTAAGTTTAGTGGTGGAAACTCATATTTGAGGGGGAGATTATTGGAATTCAATTATGAGTGGTTAGCCCCACATTGACTAGAAATTGAGGAAATATTGAATATATAAAGAGAATGACTCATAAACTTAATGCCTTAAGGTTTTGGGTGAAGATGTGGTGTCTAAGTCTCTTATGAATCTTTGATGTTTAGTCCATTCTAGATTTCCCCAACAAGATGAAGGGATAAGAGGTAGATATCGAAAACTATATTGATAAGATGAGACAAATATTTTGGGTCGTGAGGTAGATATCGACAACTATATTGATAAGATGAGACAAATATCTTGGGCCGTGTAGATGCTAGGCAAGTGAGATATATTTTATTGCGAGGCTTGACCCCAATCTTCGTTTCAATGTCTGTTCAATCAAAATATAGCCTAAAAAAATATTTCATTACAATATCTATCCAATCAAAATATAGCCTCAAAAAATATTTCACTCATTCACATAGAACAATTCATTTTAAAGTAATATCAATTATTGATAATGAAAATTATTAATTAATAGAATAAAGTGAATAATATCAATTATTGATGATGAAATAAATAATTAATATTTTGTACACATAGATAATTAATCATGGATTGTTAAAATATTTTATTAATTCACTTACTTTACTAACTTGTCACTATAGAGGAGATAAATTCTTTAAAATAATTAAAATTTTATATGTATTACTAATTGGGTGTTTAATCTCTTACGCTCAATTTTATCAAATATACAAAAATACATGTTTAGACTAATCAATCTAAATGTATAAAATATACATTCAGATTAATCAATTCTTACAAAATTTAAGTACTATTGAAAATACTTTGGATGAAAAAGATTTTTTTATTGATCTAGATTTGCATTAAAAGCCCATAATTTTAGATGTTTTCCTCGACTAAATTTTTTGTTTTAAAACAATAATTTTAAAATTTACATTTTCAACACCCACTCAAGGATTTGTCAAGAAACCAACGTCTTAAACCTTATATTATGTTTTAATTAAAAAAAATTAAATATAATTTTAGTCTATACAAAATTTACATCTTTTAATTTTAGTTCCTATAAAATAAAAATATAAAATTTTAAGTTTTTATAAAATTATCAAACATTCAATTTTAATCTTTAATATTAAATCAACATATATTTTAAAATGAATTTTTACACGAATATTGACAACAATATTAAATGTTCATATGTTAAGGATAAGTTGAATATTCGATTTCTAAGACATTATTTTTTGTAAAAAATATATACATATTCATCCAAATTTAAAAAATATAAATATTTGGGAAATATTTTTTTTAATTTTATTTGAACATACCCAAAAAATATGATTACAAATTTTAAAATTAAAGAATAATTAAAAAAATTTTATTTTGGCATGGATTAAAACTAATTGGTTGATAATTTTGTAGAAATTAAAATATGTATTTTTATTTTAAAGAGACTAAAATTTAAATACTCTATTTTATTGAATTTTTTTAGGCCCAATAGTATTGATTTCATGCAACTACATTGTTATTTATTAATTAATACAATTTAAATTTAATCAATTATATGACTGCCTTTTATATTTAATTGTTTATAACAAAAAAATATTATTAAAGGGAGGACAAATGGTACTCCAATCCATATCACAAGTGAGATTTGTCCCTTCACTCCAAGAGTAACATTGAGTTGAATTATTTTTCTTAACAATTCATTAATTATAAACATTTAATTTTATCAAACCAACCATCAAAATAAGAGTTCTAGATGCATAAATGATCAACTCTATCAATTTGTATATATTTTTCAAATAAATAAATAATAAATAATTTAAAAATATAAATAAATATAGACTATAATATCATAGAGCTACGCATGTTCAATTTCCATAATATTTTGAGTGTTTCATCAATAATATATATCATATTACTAAAACATATTTTCATAATTTGTTTTGGTAGACAAACTTTCAATTTTAATTGATGCTATTATTCCTATTTTGCACATTATGTCATTGGTTTAACATGACCTAACTCATTAATTCGATCTTAACAATGGAACAAATCCATTGCTGTTGCATATAAAACCAACCCCCAATATTGGTATCATCCCCTAAAAATCTTCTATATCGTTAATTAGTTGGTAGCCCCACCTTGATTTTTTATCACGAAAACTAGGCAGTGTACATAAAAATATTGGAGAGAATAAAGGAAATTGGATATCTTTATTGGTTCAGTTTGAAGTTGCATGCACCATTGTTTAATATTAAACAAATTATAAAATTAAGGGTTCCCCACAAATATCGTTATATCGTGCTACTAATTGACTCTAATGTACTTTAAATACGTCAATGGAATTTAATTAAGCCTACTTCTCTAACCGTAGTGACATGGGTGTGACTTGGTGAGGTTGGTATTGGTGGAGAAATGATTCACATTTAAAATTAAAAATAATAGGAACAGGTTTGGTTCACCAAATTAACCAAGGCTTCTAGCCTTAATTTAAGCTCTTAATTTCTTGAGTGCGATAGTGACACTGTGAGAAGGGAATACACATGTAATGAAACGTGAAACGTGAAACGTGACATAACATAGCACACCGTTAATTAGGATAAATTTCTTAAGTCCTTAATTAATTTGTCTAATTTTGGTTTTGGTACTTAGCTTTCTTTGTTTGTTTTTTGGTGCGGAGTTTACGGGTGCGGAGTTTAACTAAATAGATTTTTTTTTTTAAATAATTTAATATTGGCCGAAATTAGATTATAGTTGTAATTTGGCCGGTCTTATTTATTCTTACTTCTAAAAATAAAATTTAAGGTATGAATTTTCACAGAAAAATAGGATTTAAATCTTGATACAAAATTTATACGAATTAAAATTGAAAAAATAATATTTAATAGTGTCTAAAAATATATTTAACTGTTATTATTATTAATTTTTTTTTAGGAAATTTTTTATTAACAATTAAAATAAAATATAAATAATATATATATATATATATATAAGTAAAAATAAAATAAAAAATTTGTTATCAAATTAAATATTGTTTGTTCAATAATAGAATTTTCGACATTAATTATAATATTTATATTTATTTATTCATAATCATAATCGTAGATAATAAAAATAATACAATAATATATGTTCTAGAACTTTTCTTTTCCCTCACACTTTACATGACTACTAGCACTTCCGCAAAAATATCTCATCAACATACTATATGGTGGTGATTAGAAAATCTGTTTTTTTATGCTACAATCTCCTAAAGAAACGCAAGGTTAATAAAATTATATCTTTGGAGCCTTAAGATGGTATTGTGGTTCTAATTTAAGTGATTTGTGCAATGTGATTCACGACTATGTTTACTTTCATCATTTGATTGGTCTTTACTTTCAATCAAAATAACTAATTTAGTCTCTAGTGCATTTGTCTTGAGAGGTCACAAACTCACTTACTTTACTATCGATTGAGGTCACATGGAAGCATGGCTTGCAGCACCACAATGTATTTTAATATATATATATATATATATATATATTTATAACTGACAGCCAACAGACTAACAAATAGTGCATTAAAAGAGCAAAAAGAGCAAATTATGTACAGTTGAGTGTTTTATGCTTAAAGTGTCTCATGCCATATAGCATCACTGAAATTAACAAAATAATAAGTAGTCATTTTTTAATATAACTCGACGGGCCAATTTACCATCTCTCATAATTAACTTTTATTTTTTTAAAGCATAAATTAAATAAGATAACTTAAATAAGTGATTTAAAATTTTAAGTTTTATCCGTCTAAAATTACGGGCAAAATAGACTGATCCGATAAGTTTATTCCATTTTGTCACCCCTACCTATCTTTCACCATCACAAATGATGATAATGTTGCACTTACGATACTTTTATGTATAAAAAAATTTTAAAATATATTTTGTCAATAAAAATTTATAAGTGTCAAGGTCTCAACGAGTTCAATTATAGTTTATAATATATCTAATGGTAAAGAAATTTTTCATTAATTTTGTTATTGGCTTGACTTTTGTGTTTTTTCTACTATCTTGAATTTAAATAATATTACCTTGATTTCGAAAGGTGAATCTCAATGATAGATTAAAGATTGGAGAGGCTCATTGCTTTGTGCAACATTATTTACAAATTAATTACAAAAAGTTATCTCTACTAGACATAAAAGTTTCCTAGACAAATGTATTTATGATAATAAATATGTTTTATTGCATGATAGATAAATCTTTGATAATGTTACGGTGGCTACTGAACTTGCTCATCATATGAAATTCTAAACTAATGGCAAAATGAGAGATGTTGCCCTTAAATTGAATATAAACAAAACCTATGACATGATTGATTGTCATTATCTTTGTGATGTCATGGCCCTATCACTTCGGGAAAATGGTTGCACTAAGGATATCCCTTATCTACCTATTTGTTTATCATTTGTGTTGAAGGCCTTTTGGTATTATCATGTTGGCTGATGGGAGATAAGAAATACATGGCATCAAGATTTGTAGAAACGCTCCAAAAATATCACCTTCTTTTTGCAGATGATTGTTTTATATTTTTCAATGCTAATGAAAGCAAGACATTAGTAATGAAGAACATTCTTGCAACTTATGAGGTTGCTTCTATGCAAACCATTAAGCTATATAAATAAAAAAAAAATTTATATAAGGAATGTTCCTCATCTGACCAATATGAAATCTTCTGTATAAGGAATGTTCCTCATCTGACCAAGATTCCATATCATGTATTTTAGGAGTTCAAATAGTTTTAGGAATGGGAAAGTACCTCGAAGTAAGCAAGATACTTCCACTTTTATTAAAGATGGAGTTTGGAGAAAACTCAATTATTGGAGTAGCAAGTGTCTATATAGAGTCAACAAAAAATGCTCATAAAATATGTCCTTTCGACCGTTCAAGCATACATTATGAGTATATATATTTTTTATTTTAGATTATCTTTGTGGTGAAATATAGATGATGATAATGATAAACTTATTTTGGTGTGGCAATGGTGGTACTCAATCCAAAGATGTCCATTGGATCTCTTGCGATAGAATAGTCATGCACAAACTTGATGGTAGCATGGGATTTCAGAAACCGCAATATTTTAATCTTGAAATGTTTGGTGAACAAGGATGGTGTTTGATGACTAACTAGAATTTAATCATTCGACTTTTAAAAACTATATATTTTCTCATAGTGATTTTTTTAGGTCAAACATTGGCACAATCCAAGTCTTGTTTGGAAGAGTATTTCAAGTGCCAAATTTTTCATTGAAAGATGTAGTAATTTGCCAATTAGGGAGAAGCCTTGGATGCATCATTCTAGTGTGTTTATCAAGCCTCCATTCATGAATACGACTTGTGACAACATGTTTGTTGCAGATCTGTTGCCACACACAAAGAAGTAGAATGCTACATTAATTCACATTTGGTTTAATCATGATATTTTTGTCAATATATTATATACTATAGAGATGAGCAAAACCACCTAACCTGAGCAAACACGAGCCATCTGAACGGACCAACTTGATTCACATATGGATTGTAGTGAGTCAAAGATCACAAGAGTTCCCAAGTGTGGTATATGTGAGTTTGAGTGGTCAGGTGAAGGTGAGATAAAAATAAATCAACAACTATTTAAACACAACCACTTCACTTGAAACCTTTGCTATAAAAACTCATTTTTTAGAATGAGTCACTTAGTCTCACTTAATTATCACACACCAATCTACCCATACCCGATTGATGCTCAACTCTAACACACCCTTTGTTTTAACATGTCTATTCTAATTTGCTTATTTGGGCAGAGAGAAATTATGACTGTTGGAAATGATGAAAATTTGTTGGAAATAATGATGGCATTTATGAGAGCTAGTGTTGTTGTGAATTGGAAAAAATGATAAGTCCCACATAGGTGGAATAATACTCACTAGTAGGATATATAAGGTGGAGGTAATGGACTTGGGGATGGCCCCAAGGGGTACCCCAATTATGTGAAGAAGGGAGAACAAGCAAATGGACCACCACAAGCGTGGCGGCGCCGCCGACTGTCCGGCCCGGCCCGGTTCGGTTCAGTGGTGTATTGTAGTGTATTACTTTTTAGCATATGAAAATTAATTAATTATTTTAATTAATTAAATGCTTGTGTTTTGTCTCAATTTGATACGTTAAAAGTAATTATTTATTTTAATTAATTAAATGCTTGTTTTTTGTCTCAATTTGATACGTTGATTACGTAAATGCCCTCCACCGAGTCAACATCATTAATTTGATCCAGTCTTCATTCCTGAATTCATGCTTCTATTTATGACCGATCAAAACCCTAATATTGGTCTTACTTACGTGTCTGTTAATGCCCGGTCAAGAGTCAGAGTTAAAGCACACGTTTTTGGGAGGTCTTATTTTTTAGCGCATGTTTTGTGGTCATATCATGGATCACATTATGATGGATCCCCTGATTCTCTCAGTTGGAAAAGCACACCAAAAGCTCTTCGTATATAAAGCTTTTCTCTCTTCTCCCCTTCTTACTTTTTCTTTTATTTCTTACAAGTGGTCTTAGTTCCATATTACGAGTGGGAGTCAAACGACTGACATAATGAGGGTGTAATTCTAGAACGGTTTTCTATTGTGCAATAGAACTCCGATACAAAGTATCTGGGCTGTTTTATCCTGGGGTCTTCGTGGTTGATAGTCTGTCTTGCACAATTTGGGCAGTGCCTCGAAACATCTTAAAGAGAGCGACCTAATCCATGACTCAACCCAGTAATATTTTTCGGTGGCATTGTTATTTCTCACAAGGTTTTTTAAACTTCTGAAACAACAATTTTAAGACGTTTTTTGTAACTGCCATGTCTATCAACGAAATTACTAGGTTTGACTTCAACAATCCGTTTCAGTTTGAGGGCAGTCACTTCAAACGACGACAACAAAATATGTTATTTTTTCTAACCACTAAAAAAATTGTCAACGTTCTGAATGATGACATTCCTGTTCCAGAAATAGCTGCTGAACAAATGGAACTGGATAAAGTAGTTGTGGAACTAACCCAATGGGAACATAATGATTACTTATGTAAGAATTATATTCTTAGTGGACTTGTTGATGATCTGTATGATTACTACAGTTCCGACAGCAATACTGCTAAACAGGTTTGGGATGCTCTAAAGAAGAAATACCATATTGAGGAAGTTGAAGCTAAAAAGTATGATGTTAGCCGCTACCTCAAATATCATATGGCAAATGACTAATCAGTGGAAGCTCAGTCTCATGAAATCCAGAAAATTGCTCACGAGATTATCTCTGAAGGTATGTTCCTAAATGAACAGTTTCAGATTGTTGTTATTATTGACAAACTGCCCCCTGCTTGGAAAGATTTTAAAAATTCTCTCAGGCATAAAACAAAATAATTTTCTCTAGAAAGTGTGATAACTCGCCTTAAAATTGAGGAGGAATTTCTTCAACAAGACCAGAAAGATGAATTCTTCTTGTGGCAAATATCAAGAAAAAGAAATTCATCGGAGCAACTCTGAAGCCAAACAGCAAACAACTAAAGAATCAGAATCATTCTTCTAAAAATAGCAACAAGAATGGGAACCCTCCAAAGGTCCCAAGTGCCAAACGGCACCCACCTCCTAGAAATAGCCCTATGCTCTTTCATTCTTTCATTTGTGGGAAAGAGGTTCATATGGCACGCAAGTGCAAGAACAAGTCAGGCCCTGCAAATCAGGCTAACTTGACAGAAAAACAATCCATTCCTATGATAACCGAGATCAACCTTGTGGGTGGATCAGACGGGTGGTGGATAGACACTGGCGCCTCTTGCCATGTTTGTTATGATTGTGTTATGTTTAAAACATACACTGGCATGTTTAAATTGAATGTTGAAATGAATATAATGTCTCCTTCTGTTTACATGTTGTGTGATTTTAATATTTGGCATGCTAGACTATGTCATATGAACAAACATATAATTTTAAACTTAAGTAACTTAGGCTTAATTCGAAAGTTATCTCCCAAGAATTTTGAAAAATGTGATTTTTGCAGTCAAGCTAAAATAACAAAGAAATCACATAAATCAGTAGTTAGAGAATATGAACCCCTAGAATTGATACACTCTAATATATGTGAACTTGATGGAACGCTGACCAGAAATGAAAAACGTTATTTCATAAGTTTTATTGACGATTGCTCTGACTTTACTTTTGTATATCTAATGAAAAATAAAAGTAAGGCGCTTGACATGCTTCAGATCTTTGTAACTAAAATTGAAAATTAAGTTAATAAAAATATTAAGAAGTTTCGTAATCATAGGGGAATAGAGTATGATTCCAGTTTGTTTAATGAGTTTTACAAAACCCTAGGAATTATACATGAAATTACCGCATCTTATTCACCTGAAATGAATGGTAAAGCTAAAAGAAAGAATATAACTCTTACTGAACTAGTTGTTGCTATTATGCTTAACTCTGGTGTTGCATCTCACTGGTGGGGGAAATTATTTTGACTCTTTTCTATGTTTTGAATAGAATTCCAAAATCTAAAAGCAAAACATCTCCTTATGAGATAATGAAGAAAAGACAACCCAACTTGTCTTATCTTCGAACATGGGATTGTTTGGCCTATGTCAGAATCCCCGATCCCAAGCGAATTAAACTCGCAAGTAGAGCCTATGAATGTGTATTCATAGGATATGTTGTAAATAGTAAAGCGTATTGGTTTTATGACCTAAATGCGAAAGTGATCATAAAGTTAAATGATGTTGACTTCTATGAAAATAAATTCCCTTTCAAATCGAGAAATAGTGGGGGCAACGAACCTAGTCAAGTTCTTGTGATAAGAAGCACTAAAAGCAACCAACAAGACAAAACAGAAACTCGAAGAAGTAAGAGAGTAAGAGTTGCTAAAGATTATAGACCAGAATATATGGCCTATAATTTAGAAGAGGATCCTACAAATCTAAAAGAAGTTATGTCATCATTGGATACAGATCTATGGCAAGAAGCTATAAACGATGAAATGGATTGTCTAGAGTCTAACAAGACCTGGCATTTAGTAGACTTGCCTCCTGGTTGCAAACCAATAGGTTGTAAATGGATTTTGAAAAAGAAACTAAAACCTGATGGATTTATTGATAAATACAAGGCACGCCTTGTAGCCAAAGGTTTTAGACAAAGAGAAAATATATATTTCTTCGACACTTTCTCACCAATCACTAGACTAACATCCATTAGGGTGCTTATATCACTTGTGGCTATTCATAACCTGGTGATACACCAAATGGATGTTAAAAACAACATTTTTTAACGGTGACCTGGAAGAAGAAATTTATATGGAACAACCTGAAGGTTTTGTAATTCATGGACAAGAAAACAAGGTCTATAAGTTAGATAAATCTCTGCATGGTCTTAAACAAGCTCCTAAGCAATGGCATGAAAATTTTGATAACTTGATTATGTTGAATGAGTTTAAAGTGAATGAAAGTGATAAATGCATTTATTACAAATATGAAAATAGCATTTGCACTATCATATCTCTCTATGTAGACGACTTACTCATATTTGGTTCAAACATTCATGCTGTAAATAAAGTGAAATCATTGTTGAGTAACAACTTTGATATGAAAGACCTTGAAGAAGCAAGTGTAATCCTTGGAATCAAGATTACTATGTTGAAAAGATCCTAAAGGGAATATAATTACTTTAACTGTAAACCTGCTTGCACACCAGATGATCCAAGTGTGAAACTTTTCAAGAACTCTAGTGAAGGTGTTAGACAAACTGAATATGTGAGCATCATTATGTCACTGATTGCACTACACCCGACATAGCCTACGTCGTGGGATTGTTGTGCAGGTTTACTAGTAGACCTAGTATAGAGCATTGGCACGCTATCGAAAGAGTCATGAGATACATTAAAAGGACCATGAGTCTCAAATTACACTATCAAAGGTTTCCTGCCGTCCTTGAAGGATACAACGATGTTGATTGAAAAACCTTATCAGATGACTCCAAAGCAACTAGTGGCTATGTTTTCAATATAGTTGGTGGTGTTGTGTCATGGAAATCGAAGAAACAGACGATATTGACTCAGTCCACTATGGAATCTAAAATGATAGCACTAGCTATTGCTAGTGAAGAAGCAAGCTGGTTAAGATGCTTGCTAGCAAATATCCCTTTGTGGGAAAAGTCATTGCCAACTGTATTGATCCACTGCGATAGTATCGCGGCTATTGCAAAAATTGAGAATCGTTATTACAACGGTAAAAGAAGACCACTACAAGAAAAATCCTATTTTGTGGCCAACTTTATAAATATTTTGTGGCCGAATAAAACCCTCACAAATTAGTGACCGAAAAAGCCCTCACAAAGGCCAAAATTAAAATTGGTCTTTTTTTGTGGCTGAAAAAGCCCTCACAAATTTTTAAATATTTAACTGGATTTTGTGGCTGCCTAAGCCCTCACAAAATCACAACATTGTGATTTTGTGAAGGCTTAGGCAGCCACAAAATCCAGTTAAAAATTGAAGGATTTTGTGAGGGCTTTTACAGCCACAAAAAATGAATTTTGTGAGGGCCAAATCCGTCACAAAGGAGTGACATGACTAGGGAGTTTGTGGCGGCCTATGCCCTCACAAAAGATTGTGCACGTGGCATTTGTGGCTGCAAAGGACGCCTAAATTCAGCTGGATTTTTGGCCGCTTAGGCCGTCACAAATGGCATTAAAGCTGGATTTTGTGGCTGCTTTGGCCGCCACAAATGCCCAAGGTGACCCTATATATATTTTTCTCCCCTCCTCCTTCATTTTTTCACATCCAACTTCTCTCTAAATCTTCATTCTAACTATTCTCTCCTCCTTCTCTCTACACAAAATTTCTCTCTACACAAAATCCAGTTAAATAATTTATTTATAATTTACATTAATTTAAATTAATATTTAATTATAATTATAAATTTATTATTAATAATTAAAATTTTAAATATTTTATTATTAATAATTTAAATATTTTTTTATTAATTTAAATATTTTATTCTTAATATTTTATTATTTAAATTAATCTTTAATTTAATTATTAATCTTTATTTTAAATTTTTAATTATATTAAGATTAATTTATTATATATATATATATTAAATTTAATTTATAATTACATTATATTTCAAATTTAATTTAATTATAATTTAAATTTTAATATTATAATTATATTAATTAATTAAATATAATATTGTAATAAACTATTAATTTAAAATTAAAAATTAATTTATTAATTACGTTGGCATTTGTGGCGGCCAAAAGCCCTCACAAATGCCAAGTCAGCAATCCTTTGTGGCGGCCAAAAGCCCTCACAAATGCCCAGTCAGCATTCCTTTGTGGCGGCCTATGCCCTCACAAAAGCTGAATCAGGCAAATTCAGCTGTCCTTTGTGGCGGCCTATGCCCTCACAAAGATAGACTTTTGTGGCTGCAAAAACCCTCACAAATACCTGTATTTTGTGGCTGCAAAAGCCCTCACAAAATTTTGTGATCAGCTTCTTTGTGGCTGCCAAAAGCCCTCATAAAAGCCACCTTTGTGGCTGTTTTTTTTCCCTTTGTGAGGGCTTTTGGCCCTCACAAAATTGGTGTTTTCTTGTTGTGGACAAATTCTTCGTAAGAACAACACAGTTAGAGAATTACTTTCTAAAGGAGCTGTTATAGTGGATCATGTACGAACTAATGAAAATTTAGCAGATCCTTTGACGAAAGGATTAGACAGAGAGAAAGTTCTAAATACATCCAAAAGGATGAGACTATTACCTATAGATTAATGAGTCACTTATGATGGTAACCCGACATAAAAGACTGGAGATCCCAAGAGTTAGGTTCAATGGATAATAACAAGTCATGGTGATATGAGATGAACATGCTACATAATATATGAGAGAAATATGAGTCCTGAAGCGATAAAAGGATAAGATAATAGAAACTCTTAATGAGATATATACTCTATGTGGAGTGGAGTACCTAGCTACAGGAGTACTCGTGATAGACTCACCTATGTGAATGTAGAATTGGGGGCCGCTTCCTATGTCTTTTTGAGGCAAAATTCCTAGAGAGTTCACTATATAGGGATACACGTGCATGATCCTAAATGCACGGGCTTTTAAGAATACACCTAATGAAAAGGTTGTGTGTGGGTTTGATGTTAGAGATAGAGTTCAAGACTACGAGTCACTCTTGTTGAATCTGAATTTTACTTGCTACGCAAAGGTTCAAGTCAAGAGATACCTTTGTTTATGCATAATCTTGTAGAAGCATTTGACGCTATTCAAAAACCTATTTTTTAAATTCTAGTGGGGGATTGTTGGAAATGATGAAAATTTATTGGAAATAATGATGGCATTTATGGGAGATTGTTGGAATTTCTAGAGCGTTCACTATACTGGGATACACGTGCATAGCCCTAAATGCACGGGCTTTTGAGAATACACCTAACGAAAAGGTTGTGTGTGGGTTTGATGTAAGAGATAGAGTTCAAGACTACGAGTCACTCTTGTTGAATTTGAATCTTACTAGCTACACAAAAGTTCAAGTCAAGAAACACATTTGTTTATGCATAATCTTATAGAAGTGTTTGACGCTATTCAAAAACCTATTTTTTAAATTCGAGTGGGGGATTTTTGGAAATGATGAAAACTTATTAGAAATAATGATGGCATTTATGAGAGCTAGTGTTGTTGTGAATTGGAGAAAATGAGAAGCCCCACATATGAGGGATGACACTCACTAGTAGGATATATAAGGTGAAGATAATGGACTTAGGGAGGTCCCCAATGGGTACCCAAAATTTGTGAAGGAGGGAGAACGCAAGCAAATGGACCACCACACGTGCGACACCGCCGCCGCCGCCGGTTCGGCCCAGCCCGGTTTGGTTCAGTGGTGTATTAATTTTTAGCATTTGAAAATTAATTATTTATTTTAATTAATTAAATGCTTGTGTTTTGTTTCAATTTGATACGTTAAAATTAATTATTGATTTTAATTAATTAAATGTTTGTGTTTTGTCTCAATTTGATACACCAAGTCAACATCATTAATCTGATCCAGTCTTTATTCCTGAATTCATGCTTCTATTTTTGCCCGATCAAAACCCTAGTATTGGTCTTACTTACGTGTTTGTTAATGCCCGGTGAAGAGTCAAAGCGCACGTTTTATTGGTCTTGTAGTGGTCTTAGTGCCATATTACGAGTGGCAGTCATACGACTGTCATATTGAGGGTGTAATTCTAGAACGATTTTCTACTGTGCAATAGAACTCTGATACAGAGTATTTGAGCTGTTTTATCATGGAAACTTCGTTGTTGATAGTCTGTCTTGCACAATTTGGGTAGTGCCTCGAAACGTCTTAAAGAGAGCGATTTAATTCGCGACTCAACCTAGTAATATTTTTCGGTGGTATTGTTATTTTTCAAAAAGTTTTTTAAACTTTTGAAACAACAATGACTTATTTAGTGAAAAATATGTATCGCTTATGCATGAATAAACTCATTGATACTTCCAATTTATGGTTGGACATCAATTCACATATTTTTTCGAGAGCTAAAATTCCACCAAAAGTAAAAATTTGTTTTTACGAATCTATAGAACTTATATGCCTACTAGAGTGTGGCATTAATTGTCCTACCACATGTGTCTTATGTGATGGACATGACGAAGATATCATGCACATCTTGTTTCAATGATCTTTCAGTGTTAATATGAGCCATTAATAGTCTGATTTGTGGAGTCGTATTCAATATGTTATCACTTCGCACCAATAAACACAATTAGTGAGATCATGTTGTTGGTTATGCGACAATTTGCAGCTCAATAGTTTGCTCACTTTGGTGTCCTAGTTTTGAGCATGTGCAATAAAAGAAACACCAAGATTTGGAAAATAACTTTTGACACTACAAAACAAGTTTGTGAGAAAGGATTCAACTTACTACATGATTGGAACGTAGCACATCAGACAATGGAAAAAATGTTGAAGGTTCGGTCATTGGCCAACAATATTATGAATTAGTAAAAAGAGAAAGAGCAAAACTACAATTAAACAAAAAAAGAAACTCAAATAAATTAAAAAAAAAACAAAGAACACAACCATTACTATCTCCATCGTCATCGTCCTCCTTCCCCTATTCTCCCTTTTTCACTACTAACTCATAAATTCAATCATAACTTTGTAATTTGATTAACAATGTGTCTATTAAATATCCTCTAAATAAATATATAAATAAAATTATAATATACGTAAACAGATTAAATTATTATTATTTATTATGTAAACTATATACATAACACGTTTGTCACCAATTAATTAGTTAAATAATGATTTTCACAATTAACTTATAAGTTCAGACTAAAATTTGTATTTCATTAGTAATATATTTTTTAAATATCCTCTAAATAAAAATGTGAAAAAAATTATAATACACTTATAAAGATAAAAAGATTATAGCCTAAAAATTATAATTTACAATAAAAATTATATCTAAGACAAATATTTATCATTAGTTAATTAGATTACTCTAAAATATACACGGGACTCGTATACTTTATCTTTTTAATGTATCCCTTTAATATTTTCTAGATAAAAATATAAATAAAACTACAATACATTTACACGGGACAGAAAATTATGATAAATAAAATAATTAATTGTATAAATCAAATACAAAATAAATAGTTTTCACTAATCAATCAATTAGAATATGGTCTTTAATAAATTATTCCGTTCAACTAGAGATTTTGTTTTAGTAATTTGTTTCATGAAAATTCAAAAGATAAAATAATTATAATGCACTTATATGAAATAAAATATTATAATAATAAATTATAATTTATCGTATAAGCCACACAGATGTTAAATGTTTGTAATTTATTTATAATATGTCTTAAATATCCCTAAACAAAAATATTAAAAAAATTATAATACACTTACACCAATCAAAATATTATGATACACAAATTATGATTTACAGTATAAATTATATGATAAATATTTCTCATTAATTAATTAATAAATAAATTATTTTTACAAATTAATCATTTCAACAAAAATTTATATTTTTAATAGTATATCTCTTAATTATTTTATACAAAAATGTAAAAAAAATATAATACATTTATATGAGACAAAATATTAAATAAATATTTATCAAATTAATTACATAATTTAAATATAAATTTATCAATTATATATTGATTTAATCTATTTGTCCAAAAATTTGAAGGCTACTCATATTTATATTTATGATAATTTTCACTAATATTGGAAACATGTACCACCAAAACAGCTTTTGCAATACTAGTCTATATCTATACTCTATAGTATCACCTTTTACAGGTGTTGTGTACAAAAATTATCAATGCCATGTCAATCATGAATAATCAACCACCGCTCAAAATCATTATACAATGGCATTATTGATCACGGAACGAGTAAATTTCTGTAGGGTCACAAATATTTGTGTATATTATGAAGACATTTATTTTTTAAAAATAAAATAATATGTATTTTTAAAATAAATAATATATATTTTTCTGTTTGTGTGTATGCGTTAAATGATGTTCTCAAACAATTCTGTTGAACTTTGGTTCAAGTATTTTCCTTATGCATCAATACATCCCCTCTCAACATTAGATGCCCGTAATTGCTAATTTAGGGAAGTGTGATAGATAAATTTGGATTGCATGCAGTTATTTTGGGATGTAATTAGACATATATGTCAGTCATTTAATTAAAATTAAAGGATTCAAATTTTAAAGTAAATTTATTTATTTTTAAATGAAAATTCCAATCTCAAAATTAATGTTGTCTGATATCAATTAGATAATTAAAATTGAATGACTTATTAAAGAGAATTTAGATAAATATAAAATTTCTATTAATAAAATGATGAATAAATTTATTAGTTATTAAAGAATGCATGAATCTAATTGATATTATTAATTACAAATATCAATATTAAAAAATTTATTATTTTATAAATTATCTTGATATCTTCCTTCATTCAATTTTTTTCCTCTCTCTGCATATTTTTTCTCAATAATTTCCTATTTTCGATGTATATTAAAAATTTATGGATGAATTAAAAAAAAGTCATACAATCAATTTATTTAGTGAATAAGATTTATTTGAAAAAAAAAATTATGAAAGTAGTTGATAACAATGATGATACCAATTTAAAAGTGTAATTAAAAACAAAACTAAAATAAATAAAAAACAAAGAACACAGCCACCACAACCCCCATGGCCATGGCCTTCGCGCTGTACCTCCTTTTCCTTTTTCTCCGTTTTTCACTACTAACTCATAAATTCAAACATGACTTTGTAGTTTGATTAACAATGATGCTGTTAAATATCCTTTAAATAAATATAAATAAAATTATAATATACGTGTACAAGCTAAATTATTATTATTATTTATTATGTAAACTATACACATAACACATTTATCACCGCTCAACTAGTTAAATAATGATTTTCACAATTAACTTTTATGTTCAGATTAAAATTTATATTTCATTACTAGGGTCTCTTTTGAATATCCTCTAAATAAAAATGCGAGAAAAATCATGATACACTTATAAAGATAAAAAAACATTATAACCCAAAAATTATAATTTACATAAGACAAATATTTATCTTTGATCAATTAGATTTCTCAAAAATATATATGAGACAAATACAATTTATATTTTTAATATATTTCTTTAATATTCTCTAGATAAAAATGTAAATAAAATTACAATACACTTACACGGACAAAAAATTGTAATACATAAAATAAATATTTGTATAAATCATACCCAAGTTAAATAATTATCACTAATCAATTAATTAAAATATAGTCTTTAATAAATTATCCAGTTCAACTAGTGATTTTTTTTGTAGTTTGTTTCATGAAAATCCAAAAGATAAAATAATTATAATGCACTTGTACGAAATAAAATATTATAATAATAAATTATATGTCAAATATTTGTGACTTACCAACTTATTTATGGTATGTATTGAATATCTTCTAAATAAAAATGTTGAAAAATTATAATACACTTACACCAAACAAAATATTATAATGCAAAAATTATAATTTATAGTATAAGTTATATGACAAATATTTATCGTTAATTAATTAATAAAAAATTTATTTTTACAAATTAATTATTTCAGCCAAAAATTATATTTTTAATAGCATATGTCTTAATTATTTTTACTTGGGTGTACGTAGGTTGGATTGGATTGGACTGATTTTGAAAAAATTCGATACACGAACCGATCCAATATCTTTAGGTTAGGTTCAGTTCTAAATCTGTATTTTTTTCTTATTTAACCTCAACCGAACTGATCTAATAAAAAACAAGTTGGATTGGGTTGACGAGTTATACATAAATAATAATCTAGTTTTTATTTTATGGGAGAAACAAAAGTAACATCAATAACAATTTAATTGAATGAAAATATATTTAATACTTGAATATCTCAAAAATTATTAAATTTTAAACACATTATTCGCCACGTTTTAGTTTACTAAGCTACCACAATTTTTTAATAGTAGGACTTCATTTGTTTATTTTTAGAGTACTTAGTATTTTTTTAAAATAAAATGTTTAATAGATTTAAATGTAAAAAATTTAAACTAGATTAATCATATTTAATATTAATTTTAAAAAAATATTAATCGATTAATATTATATACTATGAAGAAATATCTTTAACATCTATAACAATTATTGAGTAATTTGAATATGATGTTTCATATTCGAATACGCCGTAAATTTATTTATCATTTTATCTAAATAAAAAAGACTATAACAAAATATAATATTTAACTAATAGTATTTAACTCAAATGAAGCTATCTTCGCGATAGTTATTTTGATAAAGTTTCTTCACAATCGTATTTTAATTTATCCAATATTTTATTAACTAATAAAATTATTTTATTACATAAAATTCAATTTATCATAAAAATCAATATACTTGATAATTTTTTGATACAAATGTATCTTGCTTGAATGACATAGATAATATAGGAAAAAATATATTTTACACACCTTACTTTTATAAAAAAAAAAAAATTATCTAGGAAGTCTAGAACAAAAGAAGAAGATGTGTGGCAGCGCAACTGCAGGAAGTCCTAAATAGAAGAATAAAAGTCTGCGACGCCGCATGTAACACCCCAAAAATTGTATATTCCATTTATTCTTATTTACACTAATAATTCTATTATTTATATTTTGTTGTCGTAATTCATATATTTATATAAATCTCTTAAATCTTATTTAATCAAAAAAATGATTGTTAGTTATTCAAGTGAAGTTTAGTTTAGAAAGTTCATATTAATGTGTTTGTTATAGTTGGGGAATAAATTAGAAATAAACTCAATAGAAATCTCAAATTCAACTTCTAGTAGCTCATTTTGAAGTAAAAACAAAATTTATCATTTTGTAAAGATTCGGAGGGGCGTAATTGACAATTCCAATCATACCCCATTTTACTTAAAACCCAATTATTAAAAAAAAAGTAATGAATGAGAAAGAAAAAAAGAGGGAGGGATGACGGATCTGTAACATATCAGGGAAAATGAAGAAAAAAAAAAGAGAGAAAATATGAAAGAAGGGAAAAGAGGAAAGAAGAAGAGAGGGAAAAAAAAACAAAAGAGGACACACTAACTCCATTCTCAAGCTCCCTCATTTCACCATCTCATATTAGAAACACTCTCACATCTATATTAGAGTAAAAGAGGACCAAGAGGTAGAGTGAAATAAGAAATTAAGAGAAAAAAGAAAAGGAAAGTTAGGGTTTCAATATAGGAGAAGAAGTTTAGAGTTCTTGCATGTCGAGAAGGAAGATGAAAACTCAAACTTTGGAGTCTCAAATCTCTTCTTAAGGTAACATAGAAAATCATTTTAAAACCTCTCTTAGGTGTGCTTAGAGATATTGGTTGCATGTTCTTAATATCTGTTTCTTGATTTGTATATTTAGGTATTGAGATAATTCTATTTGATTTAGTATCATTGATTATTAATAATGAATGTTAGGTGTTTGTATTAATTACTATGAAGAGTTGTTGTTTGATTATTGTTGTTGATTGTTGTGGTTGAATTTGTGATGAGATAAGATTGTTTAGTATTGGTAATTACTTGGTTTTATGCTGAATTTTGAGTGTATTTGACTTAGTTGATCATACGAACTTAAAAATATAAAGTTTGAAGTGAAAATAGTATGATATTGTCTTTGAACCCGTATAAGTATACCTTTGGTATTTTACTCATAACTTTCTCCATAGATGGTATTTTGAGTTGATTTTTATTCCATTTGAAAAAAGACTTAATTACCTACGAAATAGACACTGGTTTCACCAATTTCCATTGAGAATTGGTAGAGAAAAGTGAGTTACAAGTTGGAAAATAATCTATTGTTATATTTTTGTATAAGTATACCTTATTTTATTAAAGTGTACTAATTGAATATCTATTACGCATAATAAAAATTATATTTATAAACTAGACATCTTAGGTTTTCCAAAATATTATCATTTATTTAAATCGGACATCGTTTGATATTTTAATTAAATTCTCAAAGTTATAGTGTTTCTGCAAAAAACAAATATGACATAGGTAAGTTAAGATGATTATAACAGAAGCAATAGGAATGGGTTTTGAGTGAAACCAATTGCATTTGAAAGCTTAAAAATAACACTCTTTTATGGAAGTTTGATATATTAAGCGCATGTTCCATAGTGTGGATGAAGATTACTTATATTATGATTAGATATATACTAGATTGTTGTTGTTGTTGTTATTAGTATTAGTATTAGTATTAGTATTAGTATTAGTATTAGTATTAGTATTAGTATTAGTATTAGTATTAGTATTAGTATTAGTATTAGTATTAGTATTAGTATTAGTATTAGTATTATTATTATTATTATTATTATATATATTGTTCATTCTAGGTAGATGAACTCTCCGTCTATATACGACGGAAGCGAGGGGTAAGCGAGGGTAAGTGGGGCACCACTTACGGACTTAATTATGTCCAATCTTACCAAAAGAGGTTATTCAAGTAGATGACTCATTTCTAATGGCTTCAAGTGTTTGAAATATTTGAGGCTAAACGAAGAAGAGGTATTTGAATATAGTTTACAAAGAAATAATATTATATTAATTTGAAGTATAGTTTACCGAGAGGATTTTCCATGCTTAGCACACCGACATGGCTGAGAAACATCAATAATTGTTTTTTATTAAATCTATGTTACTGAGTTTTATGCTCACTATATTGAGGGTGATGTTTTCCAGATAACAGGTAAACATTGAAAGTCTGAGGAGTATCCGGATTTGCTCACCAGTCATTCAATATCATGAGTCGGAGTCGGATCACGTCTTGAGTCTAGATTAGAGTCATAGTTTAATTAAGTCTTACTTGAAAGTTGTTTTAAATTTGTAAGTATTTAGATATTTATGAATTAATAATTTCAGTTTCATTTGCATTGTATATATTTTTGTTTCGTTCATGTTAAAAAAATTAGGCCTTACATTTTTGGTATCAGAGCATACCGATTCAAAAGAGGATTGTAAGTTATTAGTCTAGAAGTGATTCGGTCTAGGAAGTCATTCGGTAGTTTCTATAGTTTAATATCATTTTCATATTCTTAGTACGAGTTAATGGGGTAGGCCACCTCATGAAATCGTGCGGAGAATAAGAAATGGTATTATTTTCATAGAATCAAGTTTGAATCCACTCACTAAATTAGTGCGTATTTTGAGTTAACACAATTTTTAGAAAATGTTTCTGTTTTAAGTCTTATGAATATTAATGAGCCTATATTATGTTAATACATAACTTTTATAAGTTCAAATTTATCTTAGTAATATTCATTAAGTCATAAATTATATTTGTAATATTTTATTGAAATCTTAGTTTTTTTTAATTTAAATTTATCTCTTGATTGAGGCATAAGTTATATAGCATCATATATGAATTTGTAGAAGTAAATCTCTTTTAATTTTTTTTATTTACATATACTATGTTTAAAATAACAATTTTGTGTATAGAATGAAATAGTAAAGAGGTATGATATAACAAACTGAGGGTTTCACTAATTTTTCTTTTGGTGATTTTGTTAGAGCAAGAACAATATATGATATTTTTATTTTAGTACCTTATTGTTGTAGAGAATATTAATTATGTTTGAATATAATGTTATGAGTTGTGGGCTAGATTGTTATGGTAGAATGATATGAGGTTTGAGTTGCATTTGTGTTATGGATGGATCCATTTTTGTTTTATTTCCTTTTCACATATGATGCTTCTTGAATTGAAAGTAAGACTTTTTTTTCTTTTATGTAACATAGCAATATCAATGATGAATTACACCTTATATTTATGTCCTATTATGATTAATAATATCATGGTTGTTGGCCTTTAACTTATAACTGTGATAACTAGAATACAAACTATTGTAATAAGGAATAGGTAATGACGGTGGTTGTGTGGTAATTGTGATTTTAGAATTGTTGATTCAAATTTGAAAATTTTGTAAATATTGATGGTATTAAAAATGAGAACCATTAAAGAATTGTTAGAGTTGTTTCAAGGTTTGATAAAGTAACTTTCTACCTTAATTGTAGATTTCATTTTATTTTACTATGTGATTAGAAATTTTCCTTGAAACGTA
>JBBPBS010000738.1:7222752-7242503 GCA_037974835.1 Cicer judaicum | reverse complement strand
TTTTGTCTTTTCATCATATCATATTTTATTTTAATATTTTTATTTTAACTCAAATATATAAACATCCATGTTATGATTGATCAATCCAAACATAAAATATATCTTTAAATTAATGAATACTCACAAAATTTAAGCAGTGTTGAAAAGACTTCGAGTAAAAAAGATTATTTCTTTCTCATCTAGATTTATATTAGAAGCCCATAATTTTAGATGTTCTCCTAGACTAATTTTTTTGTTTTAAAACAATAATTTTAAAATTTATATTTTCAACTCAACTTCTGTTTTCAACGCCGATCCAAAGAATTGTCAACAAATCAACATATTAAACCTCATATTATTTATTGATTAAATAAAAATTTAAATATATTTTTAATTTATACAAAATTTACATCTTTAAACTTTTGTACCTATGAAATAAAATAAAATTTAAGTTTTTATAAAATTATGACACTAGCAAATTTAATCTTCAATATTAAGTCAATATATATTTTTAAATGATTTTATATATATATATATATATATATATTTTTTGACAACAATATAAAATGTTCATCCGCTAAAGATGAGTTGAATATTTGATTTTTAAGTCATTATTTTTGTCACTTTCTTTTTTAATTTTTAAATTTTTTAAACTATATACATAATTCCTCCAAATTTAAAAAATTTAAATATTTGTGGAGGATCGTTTTATTATTTGTTAAACATACTTAAAAAATATGATTAAAAATTTTAAAATTAACGAAAAATTAAAAATGTTTTACTTTGACATGGATTAAATCTAATTGGTGGATAATTTTATAGAAATTAAAATAAGTATTTTTATTTTAAAGAGACTAAAATTTAAATACTCTATTTTATTGAATTTTTTTAGGCCCAACAGTATTGATTTCATGCAACTACTTTGTTATTTATTAATTAATACAATTTAAAATTTATCAATTATATAAATGTATTTAATATTTAATTGTTTATAAACAAAATATATTATTAAAGGGAGTATAAATGGTACTGCAACCCATACAACAAACGAGATTTGAACCCAATATCACAGCGAGATATAATTATCCATCCTCAATGAAGAGTTGCAGAAACTTCACCAACACATGGTTCAAAAGTCGGATAAAGTTCAATCCACCCGATACAACCATGCTTTATTAATACAATAAATATACTACAATAAATAATATTTAATTGTATATTTTTAATAGGATTAAATAAATTTGTAGTCCTTATAAATTTTTTAAATATTATATTTAGTCTCTAAAAAAAATCTCTATAAAATCAAATAGGGACTACAAATGAATAAAAAATTTGAGATTAAACTTTGAAGGTCATAATTATATATAAAAAACTAAAAACATATTTAACTCTTTTAAATATTACAAAAACAAAGTAGGCTTAAATTAATGTCTAATTTTATTGTGGTTAGTTTTTAAAAGATATCATTTTCGAACTTCACTTTTGGACTCCACATTTTTTGGGCTGGTCCTTCTGATTTCCTAGAAAAAAATATAGGGTATTTGATCATTCAAAATTCTTCCAAAAGGTAAGTAAAATTGAATTACCAATTATAACTCGAACTGGAGTTCTTCCAAAGGTCCCTTACTCTAAGAGCAACTTTGACTTGAGTTATTTTCCTTAAGAATTTATTAATTATAAATATTTAATTTTATCAAACCAACCATCAAAATAAGAGTTCTAGATGCATAAATCAACTCTATCAATTTTTATATAATTTTCAAATAAATGAATCATAAATATTTTAAAAATATAAATAAATATAGACTATAATATCATAAAACTACGCATGTTAAATTTCCATAATATTTTATGTGTTTAATCAATAATATATCATATTACTAAAACTACTATTCCTATTTTGCATATTATGTCATTGGTTTAACATGACCTAACTCATTAATTAGATCATAACGATGGAACAAATCCATTGCTGTTGCATATAAAACTAACCCGCAATATTGGTATGATCTCCTAAAAATCTTCTATATCGTTAATTAGTTGGTAGCCCCACCTTGAATTTTGATCACAAAAACTAGGCAGTGTCCATAAAAATATTGGATATCTTTATTGGTTCAGTTTGAAGTTGCATGCACCATTGCTTAATAATAAACAAATTATAAAATTAAGGGCCCCCCCACACATATCGTTATATTGTGCTACTAATTGACTCTAGTGTACTTTAAATACGTCAATGGAATTTAGTTAAGCCCACTTCTCTAACCGTAGTGACGTGGGTGTGACTTGGTGAGGTTGGTATTGGTGGGGAAATGATTCACATTTAAAATTAAAAATATTAGGAACAGGTTTGGTTCACCAAATTAACCAAGGCTTCTAGCCTTAATTTAAGCTCTTAATTTCTTGAGTGCGATAGTGACACTGTGAGAAGGAAATACACATGTAATGAAACGTGAAACGTGACATAACATAGCACACCGTTAATTAGGATAAATTTCTCAAGTCCTTAATTAATTTGTCTAATGTTGGTTTTCGTACTTAGCTTTCTTTGTTTGTTTTTTGGTGCGGAGTTTGCGGGTACAATTCAAGGAGCAGGACCTTATAGTTCAACCAGACAAAGACAAAATCACCATAAATTAGTTATTTTAATTATTAATTTTAATATGACATTCACTACTAAGGGTCATAATAGGTAGGTCAAAATTTGCTTAAATAAGTCAAATTTATTTAAAAAAAATTAAAGTTTGAACATGCATTATTATTTGTCAAATGCGATATTTAAAATTTTGTTTTCTTTTTTTAAAAAAAAAATTGAATTTATAAAAAGGACAATTTGCTTATCTCTAAAAATACACGAATAAAAAGTGTGAAGTACGCTGACTTAGTTCGTACAGTTATAATATTCATTTTGTTTCTTTCATTTTTCATAATAGACTTAATGTATATATGAACAACAATTATAAACCAAATAAAGTAATTAAATATAAATTTTGAATTTATAACACAATGCTTTTTAGAGAAAAGTTCATAAGAAAATAAAGAGTAACTCTTTGAACAACTACCCTGCTTAATAATTCAATAAAAACGATTAAGTTTATTAATTGAACCGTTGATTATTGATACACAAAATTTTATATAAATTCAAAATTTGTAACTATGTAATATATTTATTGATATTTAGTAATATTTTTAAAAAGTTTATTATACGTTCATTTGAAATTATTTAATGAAGTATCAAATAATTTTAAAATTTTATAAAAATAAGTGGAATTGATCTACATAATAAGAACTTTTGATTAGATTGGATAAGTGAAATTCATTGTTTATAAAATAATTTTAAAATTTTATAAAAGTAAGTAAAATTAATCTACATAATAAGAACTTTTGATTAGATTGGACAAGTGAAATTCATTATTTATATTGAGTTATTAAACGAAGTAATTCATCATAGAATTATTCTTAGAATCAATAAATCTATACCTTATATTATAAATATTATATTTTAATTACATATATATATACGAGCTGATTTATGAGATCTAATAAGCTTGTTAGAGAGTATTAGTCTGAATTATTTAAATAAATAATTTTAAAAAAAAAATTTAAGTCTTGATTTTTTAAATCTAATTACCACGTCTTTAATAGGAAATTTAATTTTATAATAAAAAAATAAAAAACTTATTTAACTAAACTTTTTGTTGCTTGAATAAACATTTGTAAAACTAGTATTTTATTTGTTTTTAATCAATTCATACAACAATAAACTTTAAATATATATTATTGTAGAGTTTACGATATCACATAAAAATATTATTATGTATTTATCATAGAAGTTTATTAGGATGGTGGATCTAAATATGAACATATTATTATTTTCAACTTATAAGAATAATTATTCTAAAATACTGTTCTATATTTTTTTACAAAGCTCAATGTTAATAATTAATTAGTATTGTTGTGGCTACATTGAACTCACAAACTATTTAATTATCACTTTACTATTTGAATTTATCATCTTAATCAATTTTATTGACTGCAAATTTAATTATTAATGAAATTGGTTTATTTTATTTTTCTTAAAAAAACCTACCATTCTTTTATGAGTAGCTTGTTCTAATGATGTTTTTATAGTGTTTAAACATTATCAATTGAATAAATAGGAGGAATTTTCTCTATAGTCACTTAACCTACCTAATTTCAGCAAAAGATAATTTATTATTATGATTTGGCCATTACTATGGACACGCAAGTTTCCACTTTGCAGGTGTGTTTGTTACGGCAGATGTCACGAACACTTCATTTGCCATGACTGTGCATGATTACATACGTGTAAATGGAATTCATTTTTAAAAGCTAATTGCTACCTTTCACAAAATTTCTTTAAGATGTGCATCTAATAGTAACATTATGGATATTGTTTCTTTACAGAAATAATATAGTTATTTGTTTGTTAAAAAAAAAAATATAAATAGATATTTGTAAAGATGTATAAGGAATATCACTAAATTTTAATTAGATTTATAAATATTAATATTATTAAATTAGATGTTTTATTTTGAATTTGAACAAGTGGAATTAATAATTTTATAGAAATTATTATTTTAAGTTATTTTATCATCTTTTTATTTTCAATAAATGTTTTTTTATATTATTTTTATAATTTTTCGTGTAAATGGACACTAATTTATTCGTCTTTGTGGTGCAATGTTTTTGTTTACTCGTTTTGGTGCAGTATTTATAGAGATAACATACTAGTTTTTTTTGATATAAGTGAACACTATTAAATATTTTTATAAATATAAGTAACTTTAAAAATTGTAGATCTTGCATTATTATTGTTCATTGGTCATATGTAGAAGAAATTAATTCAATTGTCATAATTAAAATTTTTATTTAGTTACTTTTCATTAGCTTTTGAATATTTATTTGTATCCTTAACATATGTTTATCTTTCTCAGTTACTAAATTTAATATCAAAATGTGTCGGTGTTATTTTAGTATTTGAATAAAGTTTAATTTTTTAAAAATAAAAATTAGACACAAAAATCCAAAATTTTAAAGATATATATTTTTTCGCACTCTATTAAAATTAATAATTCAAAAAATAATTCCATTGTAGATAAAATAACAATTATATATAATCAGGTCAGCTATTCTATTGTGTAATCAGTCCAATAACACGTGTCTCCACTTGATGAGAGTTTATTTTTTTTTATAATATAATAAAATTAGGGCTAAATTACATTCGTGATCCCTTAACTTAAATTCAGGTAACGTTTTAGTCTTTTATCTATTTAAATTTAAACTCTCAACATGTATATTATTTTAAAACATAAAATATTAAATTGACAACATTGTTGACAATTTAATATTTTATGTTTTAAAATGTCAACAATGTTGTCCTTTTTTTTTACAAAAATTCAAAAAAATCATCAAATTTTTTAAACAAAACTCATAAAATTCATTATCATCTTCAATAAAATACAAATTTAATCAAATTCATAACTTAAATCTTGAAATAAACTCATATTTTCATTCTTTATTTGATGTTGTTGGAGATAAAAATATGAGTGTATTTGAATATTTGAGTTATGAATTTGATAAAATTTGCATTAGATTGAAGATGATTATCAATTTTATGGGTTTTGGTTGAAAAATTTGACGATTTTTTTTGAATTTTTGTATAAAAAAGGATAACATTGTTGAAATTTTAAAACATAAAATATTAAATTGTCACTTAAAACTAAAATAAAGGACCAATTCGGGAAAAAAAAATAAGAAAGGACTAAAATGTTACCTGAAATTAAATTAAAGGACCACTGATATAATTTAACCTAAAATTAGGGTGAATTTTATTAAAATTAAATATATTTTTAATCACTATATAATGATAACATTTTAAATTAATCCCTAAAAGATTTTTATTCACTCCTAGTCTCAAAATTGATTTTATAAAAAAAAAATTGAGACTAAAAATATCCATTCTTTAATTATTTTTTTAAGATAGAGACTAAAAATAAATAAATAAAGATGAACTAAAATAAAATTATAAGAATTAAAGTTTATTTTACCCCTATTTTAATCATTAAAATTGTACTTTTTCTTATCAAACATTAATTTAAAATTAAAATAAAATTTTCAAAATGTTTAAGATAACTTTTTATATAACTATAAACGTGATTCTATTTTAACTCTAGACAATCATTTCATCAAAATTCACTTTTAAAACATTCATTTTAATAATTACAAATGTAAAATTTGTAAAATCAAATCTTTAATTTAAAGCAAAAAATCAAGGTCCAAGGCTCCCTTGGATTTTGGTCCACCGAAAAGTAAATCAAATACATTGTAAAATATATAATATATATTACAAAAACAAAACCAATTTAAAATACCCAAAAAACCAAATAAAAAAAAAAGTAAACAAAGGAAGAAAAAAACACATGGCAGTGTATAAATATAGGAAAATTTCCAAGGCTCCCTCTGAAAGCTGGAATTTGCACGCCCCTCTCTTCCCAAGAATAAGCACCGTTCATATTTCATAACACACACCAATTTAGAATCATAAAACCTTTATTCTCTGTTACCCCTTTTCTTTTCATTCACCATCCTCTCTCTTCTCTTCATTCCTCTTCCTCCTTTGTTTTTCTCATACCCTCACCAAATGTAAAGAAGGATTTTTTTTTGTTCCATCAAAAGTCCTTCTAACAAATTTCAGGTGTGGGGCACGAGCACTTTCTTCTTCAAATCCATGGAAAAGTAACACATACAACCATGTTTGTGTAATTTAAGGTATGCTTTCATTTTTAATATCTTCCTCTGTTTCCCCTGCAATATATATAAAACAGAACGCAAAATTTATTTTATTTTTTAATATAAATAATTTTAAATTTATTAGCAAACAAATAACATTGATTTTATATTCTTCAAACTTATTAGAATTTATTTAAATCATATTTTATAAATTTAACAACAACAAGAAAACAAATTTAAAAGGTATTTTTTTTCTTCTTCATTTCCTCTGTTTTCCTCTGTTTTACCCTGTTTTTTTTTTCTGTAACGTGCAGTGTTTGTAGCAGAGAGTGAAAAGAAAGAAAGGAGAAAAAGGAAGAGAAGAAAAAACAAAGCAATGAAATCAAAGGGCAATAACGTAAAAGAATATTCAAGCGACGATGAGGTATCACCAAGAGCAATACTAGAAGCCCCTGTTTATGGAACAGAATCAGACAGCAGTGGAAGCAACAGTTTCAGCTCATATTCACCGGATAATTCACCGCCGGTGGAACCTGCGGGGGAGGAAAAATTGGGTGGTAAAGAAACTCAGGTGCAACAATGGAAATCAATGGTTGATGTTTTCAAGTTTAAGTCAGTGAAAAAATTAACAGCAATTCCTCTGCTTGTTGCTGTTAGTCATGAAATCACCAAGAAGAGTTTGAATAAGAAATTAGCTCGAATTCGAAGTGCTGGAGAAAGTATTGATATTGGTGCTATTCCTACAAAACCTTCTTGGAGGAATTTTGAATATGCTGAACTTGCAGCTGCTACCAATGATTTCAGTGATGGTATTTATTATTCTTCTCTCTTTTTTTTTAATGGATTATTTGGTTTTTTATTACATACAACAATAGATTATTTGACAAAATTAATTGTTTTTTCTGATCTTATATTTTGAATACTTTAATTATTTAGTTGGAAATATCAACTCTTAAAGAAATACATCATTAATATTCTTCTGAGAGATTAGATATCAACTCTTAAAAGAAATACATAATTAATATGTTGAGAGAATAGTTTATGCATGCAGTATATCTACGCTTTAATTTATTACTATTTGATAATAACATTGTGTTTGCTATAATATTGTTGAATAGTAGTAGTATAAAATAGTTTATTCTTAGAATATGTACAATGACTAAGTTGTAGTAACATCTAAACGAGTTTGAGAAGCGGTTATAAGATTCAAACTATATAATATTAATATCATTAAGGTCACATTGTAACATCTAATATTTTCATTGTAAAAGAAAATCTATTATTTGCCTTTAAAAATGTAAGGAACTAAAAATATACAAAAGTTTTGTGATTGCAACCCTAAAATTGTTAAGTTTTAAATTAATTTATGGAATGGTTAATTGATTTATTTATATAATTAAATATTCCCTCTATTAGTAAAAAAATAAAAATGCTTCCTATAGAATGAAATAAAATCAAAATTAACTTATACTTTTGAAACGAAATATGATTTTTTTTTTTATGATAATTTATGTTATATTTAATTATAGTATCTTTAAAATGCATTTTATTTAATTTAATTTTTTATATTTCAATAATCTAATTCGTTAGTCATGGAAAATAATTTAGATGAAAAATTTAATTGTGATTGTGTTGGGAAAGGTGAATAGAGTAGAAGAAGTAGACTATTACCTCTTTGACCAAAACAAAAATATAGGGCTTATGTTTCTTGTTGTCGACGGACAAGTACACATTACTAATCAATGAAGGACCCCACTACCCTTAGATCTAGTCTTGTTTGCAACTGCCTCGTGGACCCATACTATCTACCGTCTCAAACCACATCCCATAGTCTTGTAAAGTACATTGTTTAATTAATATTGATACAAAATAATACTATACTTGTAGTAGTAGTTTTATAAGATAAGATAAGATTAGAAAATTAAGAATTAAAAATGCACACCCGTGGTGTTTGCTAATGCTTTTGGTTGTCTACTCATGCATCAATATGGATAGATGTTCCACATTGGTCCTTTATGTGATTGGGCAGTGTGTCCATTGAAAAGAGGCACATCGAGTGAAGATAGGAAATGGTCCTCACACAACAATATTTTTGTAAATGTAATAGTTATAATGGAGTATAAATAATTATATTTTTTTATTTAAAAGGACACATGGCACAGTTATTAATTGCTATGCTGGAAAAGTTATTGAATTTGAAATGTTCATACTACTTTTAGTTGAGAAAAAAACATTCAACTAACACTAAATAGCTACATAGATAATGTTTGATATTTCATTTGTTTTAATGTTTGATATTTTTGCTACATAGATAACTTGGTTGGAAAAGGTGGTCATGCTGAAGTATACAAAGGAAGCTTATCAGATGGTCAAGTTGTAGCAGTAAAAAGACTAATGAAAAACGACAAGGATTTTGCAGATAGAGCAGGCGATTTCTTGACAGAACTTGGAATCATTGCACACATAAACCACCCGAATGCTACGCGCCTTGTCGGGTTTGGTATCGATCGAGGCCTCTACTTTGTCCTACAATTAGCTCCATATGGAAGTCTTTCTTCTTCGCTATTTGGTACTCGCAGTGCTGCTTTCGTCGCTTAATTCTCCATTCATGTGTTTTCTTCTAGCATTTGTTTTTCTATTTTTGCAATGGTAAATTAATTATGTTGAATATGTTAGGTTCTGAATGCTTGGAGTGGAAGGCAAGGTACAAGGTAGCTATTGGAGTTGCAGAAGGGTTGAATTATCTTCATCAAGATTGCCCACGCCGAATCATTCACAGAGACATCAAAGCCTCCAACATATTGCTCAATGAAAATTATGAAGCTGAGGTACTATTGCTAGCACCTTAGTATAATGTACATTTTTGAATGGATTTAATTGATATTCATTAACAATATGAACTTTTTTTACTCTGTCAGTCAATCATAATCATATCTTAAAACTAGTCATAAAAATGATGATGTATGATTTATTGACAGTGTATTAAAATTAATCTCTTTCTGGTTACGTGTTAGATTCTTCTGACCATACAAATTAATTAATAAATTAACTCCTTGTGCAACAAACTTTAGATATCAGATTTTGGACTTGCAAAGTGGCTCCCAAATAGTTGGACTCAGCATGTTGTTTTTCCTATAGAAGGAACATTTGGGTTAGTATTATAACCTCTATGACTCTTATATATTTTCTTCTTAGTATAACATTTTCTAAGACACTAACTTCATCAATGTCTGGCCACAGTTATTTGGCTCCTGAGTATTTTATGCATGGTATTGTGGATGAGAAGACTGACGTATTCGCGTTCGGAGTTTTGCTATTGGAGCTCATAACCAGTCGTCGTGCCGTTGATTCAGATAGTAGGCAAAGTCTTGTGATCTGGGTAAGACTAACTTGATACGAAAAATGATAATTGATCTGTTTGAAATTTTACATTAGTTTTGCTTAAAGATTATATACTATTTAATTAATTGAGTGTGACAAAACATTTTTCAGGCCAAGCCACTGCTTGACTCAAACAATGTCAAAGAACTAGCAGATCCAAGATTAGAAGACAATTATGATCCTACTGAAATGAAGCGTGTCATGTCGACGGCTTCCTTGTGCATCCACCATTCATCTGCCAAACGTCCATTTATGAACCAGGTAAAAAAAAATAAGTATCATATTCTATGAAGCACTGAAACAGACACGAACATCAAACATGACATCGACCAAATAAGTTTAATATGATGCTAGAATTAATCTAACTTGTTTCTTTCCTAACTATAGGCTGTGCAACTGCTGAAGGGTGAGGAAGCAATTATAGATTCTAAGCAAAATTCAGGTGCCTCAAAATCACTTGTAGTAGGGGCATGTGACTTAGAAGAATATTCTTGCTCTAATTACTTGAAGGATCTTAACCGCCATAGGGAACTAGTGATGGAATGATTCATTACTAGTCCATCCTATGTGCTGTGTATTGGATTTGTTTGTTCCACTCTCTTTGCTATGGAATGATGATTGTAGAAGTTTGTCTGTGTGTGGCTGAAATCTGAAGTCACAGGCTTGTGTTTTTGTTCAAGCTTTGTAGGCTTGTAATTTATAGCATGAACCTGTAGGGAACATGAATAAGTCATGAACCTGTAGGTAAGCTTCAAGCAAGTCATAGTTTGTGGCTTTAGGCTTTAGAAATGTTTGTACTTTTTTTTACTCTACAATGTCATTGTTTCCATCCCAATTTAATCAGTAATCTATCAATTCCATGCATTTTGTTTCCGTTGCTGTATATGATTATTATGATAAATTTTATGGGACAATTGGGACATGTATTTAAACCATTTTGGGAAGGGGTGGGACTTGGGAGAAACTATCAACAACAAAAAAATATAAATGATTTGACTTGTCAAACAATCTTCCTGCCTTTGGGCCCCAGTTGATAAAAGTAAATGGACTGCCCCAAATGGGCTTCTAAAATCTAAATAGAGTCAAAACAATGTTAGGATAGGGTACCTATGATAAAGGTGAACCTTTTTTTGGACTAATGCTAAATGTGTTAATCTTTCATTTCATTCAACTCTAATATGAATCCATTATAAAATGAATTAAAAGAACAAGATCAAGAATGGAGGGGATAAGAGCTTTTTTTACCATTCTCTTCACAACTAAATCATTTACAATGTGAGTAGTATTTATAGGATAGAAATAGATAAATGAATGATCATATTAAAGATCATTAATAATTATAAAACATCCACTTTAAACTATATTCCCAACACTTCTCTTATTGGATTTCTATTAAAAATATGCTTCGTTAATATTTTATTAGAAAAAAAACCTATGAGAACAAAGAAGAAAAAAAAAATTCTTTTGTGGGAACTACATAACATATTTACTTCTCTCCTCAACTAGACAATCATATTTGAAATGGTAAATACCAATCTTTTGTACTATTTGCTCAAAAAAATTATTTGAAAGTGATATTGTGAAAATGTCTACAAGGTTAATCCAAACAAATTTATGGAATGTATATATCACCATTCTTTTAAAGATTACGAGTGAAAAAAATTTATGTTGCACATGTTCATTAAATATCGTATTCAAGAGGTCATACAATATAGAAAAGTTGTTCATATGATTTTGAAGGTAAAAATAATTAAAAATAAAGAAGCCATAAAAAATTGATATAATACTTTTTTGACAAAAGAAAATATATGATATAATACTGAATTTGGTAAATAAAAATAAATCATGATATATCGGTAAAAAGAAAAATAGAAAGAAAAAGTATCAATCTCTTGGATCTAACTACAAAGTTTTTTCCTGAAAATCGGGTGTAACATTGCCATGACAAACTGTAGCAATATAGTTAGAAAAAACACTTTTGTATGCTAATGTTTTAATTGTGAATTACCGACAAATTAGTGGGAACATTTACAAAACAATTTCTACAAATTAGAAGGAAAATAATATTGGCCACTTATTTCCTTTTATAGTTAACTTATAATTAATTCGGTAGCTAAATTTTTTTTAATTAAAGATTCGCTATATACAACTATATACACCTACAATACATCACTATGCAACGACCCATGCAGGAGTTTGCGTAACCATTGGCATAAATGTGGTGCAATCAAATCCAACATTAATTGTCAATAAATTGAGAAGGCGTTCAAACAAACTATAAACCACCAATCTTTAGAGAACTATGAGTATCTTAAGTTGAAACTGTTGAGACTTGAAAAATCCTAAGGTGGTTTCTGATCTTAAAGTCATTGTCTGCGTCTATAAATTAGATACATTTTTTCTTACTGGAGTGTTGGTCCATTTTAATAAAACAAGTGACATTTGCTATTTTATTAGTTATAATTACTTTTTTGCTATTGATAAAGATGATAGACGTGATGATCAAGCTGTGTTTCGGAAGTATGCAATCCTTACTTGAAGCGTCCCCAAGCACGACACATATCCCATATTGCATAATTCACAAAGTTCAAAAAGTGACTAACATTGACACTTAGGTCACTTTGTTGGCATTTAGGCCTATATAAATAGCATTTGAGCTTATGTATTGTAGATTTAATAAGTTACAAAGCATTTACACCTTACTCATATACGAACAAAATGTCATCATTTTAGTGTCTTTATCAGACACTTTACATTAGAATTTTCTCATAAATTAAACATTTACATTCTACCTAAGTTCCTACGTCATAAAATTCATAAATTAGTTTCATAACATAACTTTTAACATTACTCAACGTGTCATTTAAACTAATTTCAAACGTTATACTTATTCTTCTAATTTTTTCAGTATTCATGTTCAATACATAAACAAGAGCAACTAGAGACATACATTTTTCAAGGGTTTGCATACATTTCTTAAAGACGACATTCATGGGACCGTACACCTTGTTCAGTTTTTGCTCTAATTTTTTAGTATATAGTTTCTTCCACTAAACTTGATTTATAGATATATTTTATTAGTAGTTTTGCATTATCTTTTAGTTACTTTGGTATGCTCATTATTGCAAAGGTGTTTGGTTTATGTTTGATTTCATAGTTACTAAAATATGTTTGATTATTGTTGTTCTCAAATGCTACTACAAAGACAATTCAATCCATTTCGTTTTATACGTTGAAATGTTTACTCATACTAATTCACATGGTTCTTATTCCATTTCATTTTATACATTGAAATGTTTTCTCATACTAAATCATATAGTTTATATTCTTCTCAAGTGCTGCTACAAAGACTTTCACATACTAAATCACATGATTTATATTCTCTCACTTTTGACTCACTTTTGACTTAGTTTTTCCCATTAAAATTAGAGTGTGTTTATATTTAATTTTTTATTGTTGTTATTTTGTATTGGAATTGCATATTCTAATTTATCTCTTTATTTACCCATAGAAAAAAATATTTCGCATTATTTTTAAAACTGATATCTCTAATTTTTTTCCTAAACATGTGAATGATGAATATTGAGACAGTAGATAATAATCTATGGCTATCCACCATAGTTGATTTCAAAACTTTACTTTAAAAACATCTAGAAATTGAACCATGTCTAATAACCTCACAAGTTTAGATATTCCTTTCTTTATCCTCTAATCACTTGAAAATAAAACAAAGGTTATCATCAGCACACAACAACAACCACTGCAAGTTAAGAGAAGCATTTAGAAATTCATGAGCAAAACTATAATATGCACGACTAAAAATATTTCTCATATTCTGAGTAGTTACATAATCCAGCTTCCCACTGTAACTAAAACTAGAGAACTCAAAAAAAACCTCAATAATCTTTCTTTCTTAGTACCTAAAAAGTTAATACTTTAATCATATAGAGTAGATAAAAGTGAGTCATCTGAACTGTGCCAGAGATTATAGCTTTACCCTTTGATTTTTGTTAGCTAAGATAAACTAATTAATTGATAACTAAGTCATTAATAAGACTGATTAGGCCATAAAAAGAACTCAGCTGCCGAAGTTGGTGGTATAGCAGAGAGACCAGTTCCTGCATTGGTGGAAGTTGCAACAGATTCAGCATTGCCATCATTTGTATTGGGCTGAAAATGTTGGAACAAGTTGTGATGATGATAATAAGCCGCATTCGAATCATACGGAATTCCATAAGGGATGGAAGCAATTTGCTGATGCTGTTGATGAATGGCTGAGAAATTGATGCTGTTGCTGCTGTTATTCAGGTTTGCAGCATACTGTTGTTGGGTGTTGTTCTGCTGAATGTTGATGACAGAAGCCTTCTGTTCCAATTCAAGAGAACGCTTCATGCGTTTCGCTGCACCACCAACTGGAAGAGAACTCTTCATTATAGCTTCCACATCATATCTGTTCATCTCAAAGTTTGTTACTGCATTGGCGCCACGGAATTTTATGGCTGCAATGTCATAAGCCTCTGCTGCTTCTTCTTCGGTTGCTGTCATAACAAGAATGAAGATATCAATATTTAATACAAACAAATAACACAGTATACAAATCTAATGATAATTTTTAAGGTAAATTGTTTACCAAATGTTCCCAAGTACAAGTCTTTGTTTCCAGCAACACGGCCAATTCGCGCTTGCCATCGACCCTGTTGGTGATGCCTGCACGACACAAAAAAGTGTTAAACAAAGAAGTGAGAGAACAAAAGTTACATGAATAGCATGCTTCAACAAGCTATGTAGTTTAAAATTTCCAAACCTTGTAACACCCCTATAGATGGAAGCTCCTCTTGAAAAGCCACTACTCTTCCTGCATTGAATAAAGATTCTAATTTTAGTAGCTGCATGTAAATAGTATCAAATTTTAATAATAAGCCAACTCAAGCATACCTTCGCAATGATGCAATAAATTCTTGCTTTGTTACGAGTTTCATCTCTTCCAATTCCTTTGCATAATTGGAAACCTGAGAAATACAATACATTTAAGTCATACAAGTAAAGTGATCTATTCCTTAGGAAAATAAAAATATGTAAATAGTGATTGGATTGATGATAGAAAAAGAATCTAGAATCTCGAATAGTGATTTCATTGCTATTAGAAAAAAAAAGAGAGAATTCTTGAAACATAAAAGGTAAGTCATGCAAAAGTGTAAGAAAAATCCATGCACAATATCATATTTTGTGTGTAGCGGATGCAGAGCCGTTGGTTTTAAGTGAAAGATCCGATTATTTAGATCCAACGGTTTTGCAACCGTTACAAAGATGAAGTTGTAGATCCAACCATTTTATTTTTTTTATTCTTACCAATTAGCAAGTTGGTATTAAGATATAGCAAATTAACTTTGGTGACACCTTGGACTCAACATTTGGTACCAAGTAAAGCATATTTTGTTTCACACCAAACACGTTCTCTTTTAGCAAACAAATTATATAGTAGTATGTATATGCAATGTGAATATGAAATAAAAATGATTCTATAGTAGATTTTCTTGTACATTGGCAACTAAACAAGAAGTGACTCTTACAGGGAAGTTGGTAGTAGCTGTGGGGCCCCAATACTTGAGAGCAGCCAAATCATAGGATCTTGCGGCTTTTTCTTCCTTGTCATATCCACCTATAACCATGACAAATTAATTTACAATGTTACATATAAACCATGTATATCTTTCTAAAATTAACAATATGAATAAATAAGCACTATTAACAAAAAAAACTAATTAACAAAAAGAACTGCTTACCCAAATAGACTGTAGAAGAGTCAAAAAGATGAATGACAGCAAACAAAAGCAAGCAGCAAGTGACGTTCCATGCAAAGGAAAAGCCAAAAATATCATCAAAATAACATCTTATGGAATATAGTCAAATTTATCTGCCAAAAATTACTTTATAATCTAAAAATGCAAGCAAAATGACCAAAATAAAAAGTATGATTGCCAATCACAGTGCATGCGCATAACCAACTTTTTTTTTTCTCTCTCGCCCTTTATAGCTGCTACGTAGGATCGAAAACTACTGTACATTGGATTATAATCATCACATCTATCATCCCAATCCTCTCTTTATTTAGTACAAGAACTCACCAAAAAGTTCAAACAATTAAACTTAATTGTATAAATTAAATTTTTCTAGTTAGTCCATAGTCAAAAAAACATATCTGAAACCTGCGAAAATATAAAAAGAAATGAGGAATTGTCCATTTCTCATTGCATCATAAAATATAAACAAGCAGAACATTTATCTTTTTTGCCTTTACTATGACACATTACATTATTATAATTATTTTGATGTAATTCGTATCTATCCATCTATCTGCAACAGGATGAGATCTAAATAACAAGTCCCGTGAGTTAGTTTCAGAACATTATATTCTGAGAAAAGACACTGTCAAAAAACCTTTCAGTTAACAGTAGACACTTCACTACCTCATCTATGTAAGTAAAAGTACAAATTTCAATACAGTGTGATGGTGTGATAGATGATGTGGTCAAACGCAGCTTTGAAAGCAAAAAGCAAAAGATAGTAAAATTAAATAAAACCCCCTTTTTAAATTATACACAACACAAATATAATATATGATCACAGTTATTATGAGTTTATTAAGGAAGAAGCAGAGAGAAATTCAGATTCAGATGAGTCTAGTCTCTTCTCTCCTATCCTATCTGGATTAATTCACATGGAGCAGCAAAATGGCGGCACATTTCATCAAATCAATTGCAGAAAAACAGTGAAGAAAGTACAATATGAAGAAATATTATTAGTATCATTTAATCATATAATAAAATATATTCACAATCATAGTCATATATATACCATTACACAGCAACATCAATCAATCAAAGTAATAAGTAACCCAGGTGTCCTACTACTCTATAAACATTAATGCACCTTCAATGCATGGAAGACACTTTTCAGAATCAAATAAACAACATTTAATTGAATCATATTAAAAATAAACAATATTTTAGTTATTAGTATTTATTTAATTTTCCATTTTCATTCACAGTAAAAAATGATTCAAAAAATTAACCTTGACGCCCTTTCCTTGCTTGACCTTCCCTTCTACAGCTGTTATCCCATAGATGTGCTTCGTATCTACCCGTCCATCTGTGCCTGCAAAATAAATAAGTAAAAAAGATTATAATTATAATCTAATATGAAAATGAAAGGGGCCAAATCAAATCTATATGACCTTGACTTCGTTCACAAACCAACCAACATTACCATAGTAAAAAAATTAAAATAACAAAAATCACTATCACAATATTTTCATGATTGATTGACAACTGAGAGTATAACTCAGCATCTATAGAAGCTAGCAACTTTTTCAAGTTCCAAATAGTGACAACAAAAGATCCTTTACTTTAGATATTAAAAAATAAAATTATAAAAATGATGAATTTTTTACCTAGTAACACCACGGTAAATCGAAGTTCGCTGACCAAAAGTATCAACGATTTTCTTAGAGCTATCAGAATCAGCAGGAGCGATAGCATTTCCAGTTTCCTCCGAACTCTGAGCAACACCGAGAGACAAAGCACCGTTCGCGGCGGCGGTAGCGGCGGCGGTGGAGAAACCAAACTCGTTCCCCGACTCAATAGAATGTGTTCCAAACTCGTTATTACATGCAGGTTGCGATGATTTTCCAATAGAACCAGAATCATCAACTTCAGAGCCGCCAGAGTTGTTCGAAAAAGCTTGAAAACCAGCAATGGTATTAAGATCCTGGTGGTGGTCCCCACCGAAGTAATTTTGATGATCGTACATGTGAGTAAGAGACGAATCTTGCGTCTCCGTTTGATTACTGTCACCGAGAAAATCCTCCAGTTTCGGTGGTGGCGCGTGGTTGACACTCTGTCCATTGGATGAATCCATAAAGAAAATCGACTGCGCTTGTTGTTGCTCTTGTGCTTCCGTCTTTGAGTTTCCGTTTCCCCATCCTGCAAAATTAACAATAAAAATAAATAAATAAAAAAATAAAAAAAAGAGAGTCACGTGGGTGGGTGCAATGTAGTGAAGTGAAGTTGGTTACCGTTATACAAGTTATCAAGAAAGTAGTGATGGTGATTAGATGAAGAAACGGATGAAGCGGCGTCGTATGGATGAAAGTGAGGCATTTCCATGGGTGAGAGTGAAAATGATAACCAGTTATTATTATTATTATTATTTGTTGTGGTTGAACGAGCCATTGTGAATGAATAAATATATAGACACAGAACAACAACAACAACAACGTCTTTGAAACAGAAAGGAACAACGGTTTTTATGTCATAAGAAAAAAACAAAATGAGTTGACGAAATGCACACACCGTCCTTCTTGTGTGTTGAGTGTTAAGTGTTGAGTGTGGCGTTACTACACTACACCGTTTTTATGGTAGTGTTGTGTTGTGTTGTGTGGAGTAAATGTTTGTTTTTATTTTATTTTTGAAAAAATTAAATAGAGGAAGAAGATGAAGGAAGTGAAAATGCATGCAACTATGCAACCAAACAACCAAAGTTCTAGAGAGAGATTGTTATTACAGCAAGAGTTTCAGCGTAAAAGCAGAGACTTTGATTCGAGTTATAGGCAGTGGAAACTAGAAAGCCAAGAAAATATAATAATATTAAAAGTGCAAAATAAACTAATATTTATTAAATATATTTAATTTTATCGAATAAATTATAATTTAATTATCTTTTAAAACTAAAACTAAACGCAGTATTTTATTCATTTTATAAAAAAATAATAATCTAATTGTATATCCTATTAATTTTACATAATAATAATATAGATAAAAAATTATATAATACAAATATATTTTAATAGTTATGAAATGGTTAGTTTAATGATTCTAAGAAGGGGGAGTAATAATTAAAAAATGAAGAGAAGTGACTTTTGGGTCTGTGGGAAGAAAAATGGTCTGAAACACGGGCGAAAGATCCGGGCTGGCGGAAAATTGAAGGATTTGTTTGATAGGGTATATCGTTTAGGAGATAGTTGGTATTTACGAAAATAACCCTGTATTTATTCTTTGATTAAATTTAATAAAAGGGAAAAGATACATATTAAAAGCGTGTTGGCGTTTCACACACTTGTCTTACATGCAATGCACCTCTCCCGGGAACTAGTTTGGGTTTGGGTCCCGTTTTTTCAAATCTGTAATGAAACTCTTGTGTTTCCACACTTTACTCCTCTTCGTCTCTTTTTTCTGTGTCATTTTTCATCTTAACTAATGCAGTCTCAAAATTAAACTTACGTTTCATCGTTTTATATATTCCTTTGCTTCTAAAATCACTATAATATTTCATCATTTTAAGTATATTAAAAAAAAAAAGATGAATGAAGATAACGATTAATTACTTTATTATTTTATATTAACTATTCATATATTTTTATTATCATAACAAAAAATAATAACTAAAAAATAATATACATTGTTGTCAATTAGAAACACAATACAATAGCTTTTTGAGTTTAAATTTAAGAAAATTAATTTTACAAACATTAGTTTATAAAAAAACAATGATTCTTTTTTTACTACAACTAAAAAAATATAATTAAAAGAGAATTTTTCTTAAAATAAATTATTTTTATAAATGTAATAATTATTGTGAGACCA
>JBBPBS010000738.1:7189558-7205940 GCA_037974835.1 Cicer judaicum | reverse complement strand
CTTATAAATTAATTTTTGAACTTATTTTTAAATAATTATTAAAAAACATATGTTGATGATCTAACATGAACTAAAACTTCTTGCATAATAATTTTATAAAGACTAAATTATGTGATTCTTTATATTGAGATTAAAAATAAAATTTTAAAGTTTTACAAAAATAAAAATTATAAAATAGATACATAAACAACTAAGCGGTTTTAAAGTAGTTGATAGACTTTAATTAAAATCGTAATTATTGAGATATATTAAATATAATATTTCTCTAAAATAATTTTTATCTATAATTTATTTATCTTTAAATTGAACTATGACATATCGAGTCCATTTTATTTTATTTTTTTGAAAAACTACTACTTTTAAATTTAAATATAAACAATAGTTAAAATATATTTAATTTAAATTTAAACTAAATCCAGTCACCGCAATTTGATTGACTTTTGCTTCTTGTGTATAAATGTTGATGTGGTGTAGTAGGGTTGAACTTTTGATGGAGCACCAATGACATTATTGTCTTAGTTGACTTTTTTTTTTCTTCTCTATTATTATTTTTTTTGACAATTTTATTCTCTATTAATTATTATATGATATTACAATAATTAAAGTCAAATCTATTAGACAAAAAGATAATGCTAGCATGTTCATTAATTTAAACATTCATATAGAACTAGATGCTTTTTGAGTTTTAACGGTTGGTTGGGTAAAGCTAAGGGAATGAAGGCGTTTGAGAAGTTAAAGATCTAATATTTTTGCCTATTCAAAACAAAAAATTGTTAAAAAATACATTTAAAACCTCTTCAAATTCGTTATTAACTTTAACAAAATAACAATGAAATGAAGACGTACCAAATTTATATTAGCTACCTCATAAATCATACTTCTATTGCCAAAAGTTTTGTTATTCTATTGATTGCAAACTCTAGTTGCTGAGGTACCTAAGAGATGAAAATAATACCATTAAACGAAAAAATAGATACTACCTAATTATTGATAAAATATTACTATATTAAAGTCAAATATCCATTATACAAAAAATAATGCTAGCTTGTTCTTTACTTAAACATTCATATAGAACTACATGTTTTTTAAGTCATAATATATCCATCATTAAGCTCTGCGTCTTAGTTATAAGAAAAAGGATGAAGATTAAAGTAATTAGTGAATCAACCGTTAAAACAAGGATGGTTGGGTAGAACTAAGGGATTGAAGGAATTTGAGAAGTTAAAATTTGAGATTTTTGCCTTTGCAAAAACAAAAATTGTTAATCTAATTAAGAGATGAAAGAAGACCAATAACTAAATTAAAGGAGAAAGTTGTGTAGATATTTTTTAAGAGTTAAATTGATATACAACCTTAATATAAAACGTTTATATTATAGTGCTTCTTTTGTCCCAAATTAATCAAGCTAAATTAATGACCCTTTCATAAAAATTAAAAAAAATTGTATAAATTAAAAAGATTTAGAAAGAATACTATGTTTACTAAGGTAGTCTTATTAAATATTGATTTATTTATCACTATCAGTATTACAAAGTTGAAAATGTTGAATTAAGAGTGGTGCATGTAATTTTCTTGTAATGAGTATTAATTAAAGGATTACAAATCGAAATATTAATATCATCTTAAAAATTAAAAATGATCTATTACTTTGAAATGGAAGAGTATCATTCAATTAATTATAGTCATTAAATCATAAATAATAAAATTATTAAATATATTTGATTTTAATTATAATTATTTACATAAATTAAACTTGAATAGATTTTGTTTCTTCATGTCAATCTCAACACAACTTAGACATTATTAATATATGATGTCTCACAAAAATTCACATAGTCATCCATGTGACACTCAATGGTGTATGTAATTGATATGTTATGTAACTTCTTAAAAATTTATTGACATCCAAAATAAATTTTGTTTATATGCACTAAAATGAATAACATGTAGGGATTAGGGACATCATCAATGATTTTAATTTTAGAGCGATGAAAACAACTAATCAAAATCATTTTAGGGAGACCAAAGCAAAAATTCATTAACTTTACAAGGACAAAAAACATTACTTTTTTATAAAGACCAAATTTTTTTATACAAAGACCAAAAAAAAAAAAATTTAATCCAAATAGATATGACAAAAGTGAATTCTAAGGTAGAACCATGGAAATTGCAAATAGATATGACCCCAGCTCCATTTGCCAATCATGACATGCCATACACAAAAGTCCAAAGCTGGCCGTTTCCTTCAACTCTTTCCCTTGCAAATTAAATCATGACATAAAAACATTATATTATAATATATAATATTACAGAGTTTCAAACCAAACACTTAAAAAATTTCACAAAAGAAAGCTTTGAAATTGATGATATATAGCAACCTTTTTTGTTTGTTTTCTTTTATAAGGTTATTTTCACACTAGACCTCTGCCAACACAATCTAGATTTCTTGATTTTGAGGAAGCAAAGAGGAAAACTTTGGTAGCTTTGAAAAATCATATGGATACAAACCAAAGAGAGAAAATATATGTTGCTGTTGGTGATGATACACAAGATGGATTTAATACATTAAATTGGGCTCTCAAAAAATGGAATTCTCATTCAATTTCCATTATTATTCTCCATGTGACTCACAACATTTCTAAGGATTATGTTTATACACCATGTAAGTTGGGTTTGTGCATATATATATATATATATATATATATATATATATATATATATATATATATATATATATATTTTAAATTTATTTATTGAAATTCATTTGGTTTTAGCTTAGTTTTGTGATTTTGTTGTAGTTGGAAAACTTCCAGCAAGATCTTTGAATGATGAGAAACTAGAAGCTCTAAGAAAAGATGAGAAAGAGAGAATCAAGAAGCTTTTTTCCAAATATATTGCTTTCTGTGGCAAGGTGTGTTTGTATTGGTATTCCAATCACAAAGTTCAATTATTCAAATCATATAAAAAATTGATTTTTTTTAATTGTTTTGCAAATCTTTTATGTAAGTTATAAAATGAAATAAAGTGACAATTTTTGTATTCAATGAAATTGAAAAATAAAAACAAAAAATATTTTCACAAAACAAACAACAAAAATTCAAATAAAGTTTAATGATATAATGCAGGTGCCAGCAGAAATTCATGAAGTTGAAAAATTTGATGAACCAAAGCAAAAGCACATCATAGACTTGATCAATGATTTAGGAATCACCAAATTGGTGATGGGATTTTCATTCATGAAGCCTTCTTTGTAAGTAATCTAACATTCCATATGCTCTACTAAACTTGAAAATTCCTAAATTATTTATTTATTTATTTATACTTAATTTTTAGGAAATCAAAAGGTGCTATTAGTGGACTATTCTATGTTCATCAACACAAGCCAACTTTTTGTGAATTATTCATTATATGTGTTGGCAAGCAAGTTTTCCTAAGAGGAAACAATGATGAAAAAATAATGGAAGATGATAGTGGAGTGATGGTTGCAAAAATGAGAGATAAGGTAACTTTTAAAGATTGGTTAGACAAAATATTCAGTGACAAAACAAATGATTATTCACAAAATATTTTAAGTGCATCTCCTTCAACAATCAATTTGGGTCAAAATCAATGGGAATTTTATCTTCAAGACATTGAAAATTATTATCAAGAATTGCTATCTTCAAATTTGGAGGAAGGGAGCTATGACAACTTGCACATTAGTCCAACAATTGAGCCACGTGTCACTCAACAGAACAATTCTAATATGGTAACACTAAACAATAGTCAGATATTTTAATGAAAATATGTGGCCCTTATGTTAATATTTTTCAATTTTGTTTTGATTTGTTTGTTTGTTCTTGGTAGGTGTTAGATATTATTGGTTTTACTGTGAAATAGTAACAAAAATTGGATAAATCATAATGATGTTTTATAGATGATGTTTGTATTGTTCACCCACAACATGTGTTGAAGATTAAATTTTTTCAATTAAATTTAAAATATTTTTTTTGATGTAATTTATTTATATTATTTATTAGATACACAGTTCATGTGTTTAATTGTAATTTAGAAAAAGTTAAAATTTACAGTGATTTTTTTAATTAAAAATCCAATACTTTGACTCTAATAAATATTTGATATTCATATAAAAATTGATGGGGACCCAATTTGAACTTAGGGTCTGGTTAGGTCACAAGGTATGCACATTTTCAAATCTCTATCTTGTCCTAAATCCGTGATTGTAGCTTTTCATTTTGCTTTTGAATACAAAAAAGTTCTTCAATGCCAAATGTTTGAAATTTCATGTACTTTCATATTTATTTGTGTATTTATTTTGCATTTCACGTTATGGTTTCTATAGAGTTGATTCCACATTATGTATTTATTGATGAAAATATTGTTGATTTTTGTCACATGTAGAATACTGCAGAAAAAATTGAGATTTTGAAAAATAAAGTGAATGAAGCTCGCAAAACCATTCAATTGAAGAGAAAAGAGGTCAAGGATAATATAGAAAGAAGCACAAAAGCTGAATGGGCAATTAGCTTATGCAACATTAGGGTAATATTCACAACGAGATATTATTCCATTTACTTTTTATTTGATAATCCATGAATAGAATAGAAGTGTTTTACACATTAGTTCTTGAATGTGTCACATATTATATAATAGATGAGTTTTCTGAGTAAAAATTGTTTGATGTCTTTCTCATATACATAGATATTATAGTCTATACAAGTAATAATAATAAATAATTATAATTGATGAGAACAAATTAATTTCTAATTAGTGTAAACTTATTATAGGGACAAATTAATAAATGTAATTAATGAGGTAAATTAATTTTTGATTTACACCTCCCTCAAATTGATGCGGTGGATCAAATAACATCAATTTGTTAACAAGAAACTCGTGATGCGAACAAGAAACAACTTCCGTAAGAATATGTGTAACTTGCAATTGAGTGTTGACACGATGAAGTGAAATAACATGATTACCATTGTCTCTGCCTAATAGAATGACAATGTACTTCAATGTGCTTTGTGCACTCATGAAAAACTGTATCGACAACAATTTGAATGACACTTGTATTGTCAGCATAGAGAGATGTTGGCTTTGTTTGAGGAAATCCAAATTCAGACAAAAGATCACAAAGCCAAATTATTTCAGAACAAACATTAGACATGGCCCGTTACTCGGATTCAGTAAATGATTTAGAGACTATTGATTGCTTCATACTTTTCCATGAGAACAACGAAGAACCAAGAAATAAGCACTAACCGGTGATAGATCGCCGAGTGTCAGGACACCCGCCCTAATCAACTTCACTATAAGCAATCAATGCAGGAGGTGTCCCAAGAGAAAAGAACAAACCTTGCTGAGAGGTACCTTTCAAGTAGCGAATTATACGACGGACGTCTGTTAAGTGAAGATACGAGGAAAGTGCATGAACCGACTTATTTGTTGGACAACATATGATATGTCAAATCAAGTAATGGTCAAGCAATTAAGACTACCCATGAGTTGCCAATACAATAGAGGATCGATCAAAATGTCACCCTCACGATGGTATTTAACATTAAATTCAAGATAAGTATCCATCGGGATAGCTAATTAGAGGTCAGTCATAGAAATCAAATATATGACATACGTATGTTGATGGAGAAATATACCCTTGGAGGTGTAATAAACCTCAAGGTCAAGAAGATAATGCAAATTACCAAGGTATTTCATATGGAATGAGACTTGCAATTGTTGTTTAAGTTCCTAGATGGATGCCAGTTCAGAACCAGTAATAACCATATCATCAATATAAAGAAGAAAAACATCAACGATTGTAGGTGTGCAGTGAATGAACAAAGAGGAGTCACATTGGCTCTGAGTAAAAGAGAACCCAAGTAAAATGGAACAAAACTTTTCATACCATGCTCTGGGAGCCTGTTTCAGACCATACAAAGAGCGTTTGAGTTTGCACACACCCTTAGATGAAGAGAATATGTCTTGAGGAGAAGTCATATAAATATCTTCAATCATATCACCATGAATAAATGCATTCTTTACATCCATCTAATGAAGATTTCACCCATTAGAAGAAGCTATATAGAACACAGTTCGAACAATTTTCACATTGGCAACAAGTACAAATGTCTCGTCATAATCAATGCCATATTCCTGCTTGTTTCCTAGGCAACCAATCAAGCCTTGTAACGGTTGAGGAAACCATGAGAGTTCAATTTCATATAATACACCCATTTGCAGCCTATGGGTTTGAAATGACGAGGACAAAAGATAATATCCGATGTGAAATTGTCTTGAAGAGCATGAAGTTCTTCATTTATTGTTTTTATCCAACACACATCTTTTACAGCTTATGAGTAGCAAGTAGGAATATATATGCTAGCGAGAGGGGTCGACAGAGAAGTATGAGGAATTATACATGCTTGGTGAATATCTATTAGGTGTTCGAGACACTTTACTAGAACGTTGTGGTGCAACAACTACAAGATCAGGTGTCAGATCAGTGTCGAGAAGGTGGACGAAAACATAGAGCCTCCACCCAAAACCTAAACGGTTCGAAAGATTGGAGATGTAAAGTGCATGTCACATCAAGCAAATGACAATTCTTGCGTTATGCCATCCCATTTTGTTGGGGGCATTGGGACAATAATATTGAGACAAAATGTCTTTATGTTGAAGGTACTCCTGAAACTCATGAGACATGTATTCACCATCAGAGTTCGAGCAAAATTTTTTAATACTTGTTTGAAACTGATTTTCGACATATGTCAAAAACTTCTTAAATATAGAAAACACTTCATATTTAGATCACAGAAAATATACCCAAGTAAAACGACTATAATCATCAATAAATGTGACAAAATATTTATAGTGAGCATGGGAAGCGATAAGAGACATACCCTATACATCACTATGAATGATCTCAAAACAAGTGGAGGCAGAATGAGCACCAGATGGAAAAGGAAGTGTTTTACTTTTAACTAATTTACAAACAGAACATGAAACAGATACAGTGGAAACAACATTTTTATTTCTCAACAAACCGGTTTTTAAATAAATGAGACAAAACAACATAGTATGGATGACCCAATTTTCTATGCCAATCCTCGTGACAACTCAAAGTATTATTGCAAGTAAGAGATAAATGACTGGAAATAAACTAGAGTGGGAACAATATTCCCAATTTAGACCCCTTTAGCGATCACTTTCCCCGACACTTGCTTCTGCACAAGACAACCAGACCAAGATAAATTAACATTACAATTGCTATCCACCAATTGGCCAACAAACAATAAATTGGAAGCAAGGCCAAGTGATACAAACACATTCCAAAAATTAGAGTTGATGTGACCAACATTAGTAATGGTAAGGGTATTACCATCAATAATTTGAATTTTTTTATTGTCGTGATAAGAATGTAAATTGTGCGAATATTCAGATTAACTTGTCATTTGATTCAATGCACCAAAGTCAAGAAACCATATATGAGAAACATCAAAAGACTTACCTTGAATGTCCAAGGTTGAAAGGGCATAAAGTACCATTTGTTGAATCACTTTAGAATGAATGGCACCACCCTCAGATGCACCATTGGAAGAAGGGCAAAATATAGGACTTGTCGTGGCAGGGAATGCATGCATCGAACGTTGTGTGAGACAGTCGGAGATTAGATGACCCTGCTATTTGCAATAATTACAAAACTTTTTACTACAACTACGAGCAATATGTCCAAATTGTTTGCATGAAAAATATTGGATTTGTCGCGTATCACAACCCTTACCTCTTCTTTGAGCAGCATATGCAATCTTCACAGGTTCAGAAAGGACAATATTATGAAAACATGTATCCAAAGAGGGAACATGACTCCTATTCAATAAAACACCTCTAACAACCTCAAGTTTCAAGAGAAGCTTTAGGAGAAATTGTTCTCTCGTACTGATATTGTAAGCAGCGTGGACATCCGCGATAAAAGTCTTTGAAACAATAATAGCATGTATAATGGGAGAGTGCTATGTACACAAATTTAAAAAATTAGAATAGTATTCCTAAACAAACAAATTACCTTGTTTGTAATTGGCTATGACTAGTTGTATTGTCCTAGTTGTAAATAAGCTTCAAATCATTCCACATTTCTTGAGTAGTTGAGAAAGAACACAAATTATTGATAATTTGAAGATCAATAGCACTGAGAATCCAATAAATAATTTGAACATCTTTCATTTCTCAAACATCTAAACCAGTTTTCTTTGTTGGTACATTAAAAACTCCATCCATGTAACTCCATAATCCTTTTCCTTTGACATACATCTTGAGTTGAAATTCCCAAGTAACCTAGTTCTTGCCAGTGAAACGGAAAAAAAAAATTGTCTCATTCTTTTTATGAGCAAACAGTAGCAACCAAGGAGAGAAAAATTGAACCTAAACCAAATCGAATTTGAATCAAAATTGAACCAAATTGAATATAGGTTTTCAAAGAGGTTGAACCGAGCTTTGAACCCAAATCAAAACTGAATTGGACGCGTCAATCAATTGGTAAATGAAATTAACGAGGTAAATCAATTCCTAATACACATGTGTGAATGGAGTCTATAATCAAATAGATTTTGAAGGTTTAACAAAGTCTTCTTATTACTTATTTTTTATGCATATATCATAATTAATTTTAGTTAATTTTTAGGCGGAAGAAATTGAAGGTAGAATAAGAGAAGAATTGAGCACAAAGGAGGAGCTATACAAAGAATTAAATTTGGAGAAAGAGCAAAGAGAAGAGACGAGAAGAGAAATAGAAGAGAAAAAACAAAGGCTACATTCATTACTAGAGGTTCAATCAGAACTATCAAACAAGTTTCAAATTTCAACAGCAACAAAATCAAGATCAGAGACACAATTAAAAAGAGCAGTGAAGGAGAGAACCGAAATGGTGAGAGAGATAGAAGAGTTAAGGAAACAGAGAAATGTGTTAAACAGAAGGATTGAGTTTTGTAAACAGAAAGATGCTATTGGCATGGCTGCGAGGTTGGGTGAGAATATCATCAACTGTGGGATGAGGGAGTATAGTGAGGAGGAGTTGAGGTTGGCGACTGATAATTTCTCGCAGAGATTAAGGTTGTTGAAATGTGGTGGTGGGGATTATAGTAATGTTTATAGAGGACGCTTTAATCATTCTACTGTTGCCATTCAAATGCTGTCTTGTTTTGCTTCTTTGTCTCGACAAGATTTTCAAGCTAAGGTAATTAAAATGTTAATTTGTTTCTTTCCATGTTTCATTTTGTTGAGGAAAGGTTGGATTTAGTAACTACTTCTTCATTTTAGGTGAGGCTCCTTGGTGGTATTAGGCAACCGCATCTAGTTGCCATGGTGGGCTTCTGCTTCGAGCCCAAATGCATAGTTTTGGAATACATGTCAAATGGAAGCTTACGAGATATGCTTTTTTCTAGGAGAAGAAACCGGGCCTTAAGGTGGCACGATCGAATACGAATAGCAGCCGAAGTTTGCTCGGGCCTGGGCTTTCTTAACTCAAATGCACAGAGGCCCAATATTCATTGTCATTTGAACGTAGCCAACGTCCTCCTAGACCGCAATTTAGTTGCTAAAATCACGGGCTTTGGGCTTCAAGAGTGTGATGACAAGGAATGCAACGTTGAGTCAGATTTACGGGATGTAGGGGTTTTGTTGATGCAGCTATTGACTGGAAGAAATTGGGTCGGGCCCATTGAGGAGGGCTTGACAATGGATATGGACAGAGAGAGTTTGGTGAACATTCTTGATGACATGGCTGGACAATGGCCATTGGATCTAGCAAAAGAAATTGCGGGCCTGGCTATGATTTGTATGTCCATGAAAAGCAAGCCCAACCTAGATCTAACAGTTGCAAGGGTCTTGGAGGAACTCAATATCATAAGAAGAAAGGGTGATGAAATAGTTGCAAATGAATATAGGAATGGTGATAGAGAGGGCTCAAGTGATGTGCCTAGTGTTTTCCTTTGCCCTATACTTCAGGTTAATCTCTTAATCTTTAAATAAAAGTTAAAGATTTAATATTATCTTAGGATTAGGCATGCTGCGGTTAAATAAAACTTTTTTTTAAACCAAATATTGATGTACAAAACATTGCCAACAATCATTTGCAATTCACCAATTGAAGTATTAATGTATGATTATTGAAGTAACATTTTTATGATGTTGGGTGTACAGGAGGTAATGAAGAATCCACATGTGGCAGCAGATGGATTTTCATATGAGCTGGAAGCAATAGAACAGTGGTTGAACTCAGGACACAATACATCACCCATGACAAATTTAAGGCTTAACCACACATTCCTTACCCCAAATCACACCCTTCGTTCCTTCCTTGATGAATGGCAGATCAACAAATCAGCTAAAAATGCAAATTAATACCAAAACATTTTTGTTTCATTGGATTTTGTACAGTTAAATTCAGAATTGTGATTGTGACTTATTTTTCCATCTCATTAACGTTGTGACTTTTTGTTTCATTCGATTTTGTTTCAACCCCCAACACCATGTACTCAACTACAAAAAAATACAAATTGTGTTTATTTGGAATTGTGTTGATCAGAACTTCTGTACCGAAATACACCTCTAAAAACATGTGAGGTTTTTTAGAAACGGGATGGATGAAAATAGCGCTTCTACCAACTTCAAACTTAATTGCACTTTTTCCCTTTGTCAGTGATTTACTACAACTCTAAAATACTCAATGACAAAGTTAAAAAAATAAATATTTATTGATAAAAAATAATTAAATATTTCAAGTACTTTATATTTTTCAGCATACAATTTGACTGACATGTGAAAGTAACTAGGCAATTTTCCAAGCATAGTGAATATTTCAAAGCTTGGTCCAATTTAATGTTGCAGTAACTATATTACAATGTACATTTACCTTTTTCTTCATGATCTGCATTAGTTTCTAAGCAGTGGCATTTTTTCTTGAAGAAATGTTGCCGTGAATGAAATGTCCACCAAGTATTAGACTCCCAAACACTTGAGCCAACAGCAACACCAAGCAAATTTCTTAGGCAGAGAATATTCAGATTGTGGCGAGGCTTCATCCGCGGCAATGTCTTCAGGTCTCGACCATATATACACCCCTCGTTCTTGTCGACTTCCAGGGACAGTATTGTCGAGTAAAAATGCCACCAACAGTGTAACCACCATGTTCATTGACATAAGAGCATTGATTGCGAAATCAAGCTGATAAGTTTTGGACAAAGAAAATGGCAGCTTAGCTCATCTTTATCAAAAGAGAAAATACACAAGAGTTTGATAACTATACACTAAAAATAAGTTTTACTCTGTCTCATCATAGTTTTAAACAAGTTTTTAAGTAATACTATGATTTGTCAAGATAGTAAATATGATTCTATGTCTACTACACCATCAATATACAGATAGTATTTGCAATAAAAGTAAAGCACAAGGATAGGTTTGTTATGACAAATGTATGTCATATCGGTTTCAATCAGGATATTTCGATGAGAATGATAGACTTGTGAATTAAACCATACTCAGTGATTGACAAGGGAGCTGATTGGATTCACTTATTTGAACTCATCTATTGGCATAATAAGCACTTGTGAAGCTATTTGGGAGAGCTTGTGGAAACAGTTTATGACATGTTCATAAGTTGTTTTCAGCTTATTTCCATAAGCTCTGTAGGACAGCATATGAAAACAATTTATAGATTACATCTAAACAATTTGACTTTATTTTATCTTATGTTGTAGAAATTGCTTATACATAAGCACTTATGCTATCAACACATTTTTTATAACAAGTATGCTATCAACACTTAATTCAGTTGTTTGTCCAAATAGAGCCATATTCATCTCTAAACTACGCAACGAGAATCTCTTTACTTAGTCATTTTTTATATTGGCGGCAAAATGTTTCTGCATACAGAAGTGACTTACTTGTTCAATTCCAGAATGGAATGGTCCACTTGATGCTGCCGCATAAGGAAGCAGATAACTCGGCAGTATAAGACTGGACTCGGGCTGGTATTGTTGAAAATAAGCTGGAACAGACATACCAAGGAACAATGCAGCACCAACGATTGTCATGTTTCTGAAGCTGGTTGATTGACCGTGCTGTAAAGTCGATAGGCCCAATGCCACAGTAAGAGCCCACATGAAACACAGTACAGCAGCAGCCAAGGCCTGTGGAATGGAAGCAAGAAGGGCACCCACTTTTCCTATATAATACAATTCAGGTGTATTACTTATGACAAGTTCATAAGTTGTTTTTTTAGCTGATTTCCTTAAACTCTACGATAATTTATGAAAATAACTTACAGCTTATGTCAAAATCGTTTGACTTTATTTTGTCTTTTGTTCAAAAAATAGCTTATGTTATATGCCCTTAATTAAGTTGTTTATCTAAACAGATCCATAATGATGCAATCAATCTTGTCTGGTGTGAGAAGAAAAATGGAAACATGTGTGTTAGAAAACTTTGCATCAGTGATCCAAGTTCTACACTTACACTAAGACAACAACAAAAATCAATAAGAATAATATTTTGAGAACTAAAAAAGCAACAAAGTAAACTAGTGTACGTCCTTAGATCGACCTCAACCAGCATGCAACAAAATGGAGAGAAATGGAAATTTAATGTACAGTTGGTTAGGAGTTTTTAAGTCAAATATGGATTTTGTCACCAACTGCTGTTGCTTTACCTATTAATGAGAACAGGATCAAGAAAACAGCTCCAAGTTCCACTACCTTCCTACTTGCCACCTTTGTGGCGTTAATTGTGTACACATTTTCTGTCAAAGTCGTTGAACCGGTACCTAAACCCCAAAGACCAGCCAATATACTACAGAAACCCTCCAGTGCAATACCTCGGCTCACAACTCCTCGAGTTGGAGGCCTCGAATTTACTTGAAGAGATACAGTACCATATGTTCCAACCTTGCAAAAGTATAAACATGAAGGTCAGACGCATAGTTATATTAGAGTTTCATCTTCAATTCACTATTTTTATATTTATGAATCCACTAATCCCAGTTTTTATAATCTGACTCAGAGTCCTATATACACTACTAAGTGTGACGCTTACTTTCAAAATGAAAATCCATTAAAATTTTTAAAGCTATGATACTTACTGAATCTACAGAAGCAACAAGTGACACTATGACCATGATTATGGAAGTCCTGAAGTGGAAAATAGGGATACCCCATTGTAAAGGGTAAGGAATTCTGACCCATGCAGCAGTAGACAATGCATCAGAAACATCAGTCCTGCAATGCTTCATGGTAAATGCATGCTTTCTACACGCATCTGTAAGAACGTTTGAACTTGGTATATCGGGATTGCATCCTTTGTAATTATATACACCCCCAGCTGTTAAAAAGGATGCAAATATCCAAACTATCGTTACACTCAAGGGAACCTGCAAATATTCAAAAGTAGCTTGTATGAATTTGTGAATGCCATAGCTCAGAAAAATGTAAATTGAATAAATAACGTCATAATTGAAGAAACTTACGGCATAAATTCGAAATAAGTGACGTCCAAAGATAGATATTCCTCGAAGATACTTCAAACAAGACAAAAAAGAAGAAGAAATAATGAGTTTCTGAACATGAATCATTTAACATAATACGAAATCCCGTGACATTTTTATAAATCATGCAGTGAATTTATAAGTCACAGCCATTAAAAAACCTTTTCGGATTTCAAATATTCTGCATTTGCGCTGCATGACTCACCAAAGTGAAAAATAGAACCAGTGCTATTTGTGGAACAGTAATTTCCAAACAAGCGCCGGCTAGTGGAAAACCGTAACTGAAGAATGCTAAACCAACAGCAGCAACAGTTGGAGCAACCACAATCGGGTTGATTGACCTACAACAAATTGTAAAGATTTGAATTACGAGACTGAAATTATGGCAACTCTCTTTTGCCAAAAGTTCAGTATCTTTTATCGCATCATCGACCAATATGGTGCATCTCTTTATGTCGCATTTTAGTGCACACACATCGTAAATTTTTTGTGAACACGGAAGATATGGCGGGAAACTTTTTATTACCTGAGTAGGACAGACATCAAGCCACTAAATCCCAAGATACATTGGAATATTGAACCAACAATTATAGCACCTTGGAGTTCCCTCATTATGTGCCTAAATTTCTGCAACATGGAAATTTCAACTCCAAAAGTTTCAGTAGTAATCTTATTTCAATATGCAGATAGTTTACAGATTTAGTTTACTTGATATAATGTTATATGCCTAAAAAGAGTCTTGACTGTCAGATGAATCAAGATTTTTTGTCTATTATGAAATAAGGAACTTACATGTTCTGTAAGATTTCGATATTCTTGAGCATTTATAATGACTAATGCTGGTGCTAAATACACGAATGAGCTCCCTTGAACTAAAGGCAGTCGCGTACCAAAGTATGAGTGCAGTATAGTTGCGATGCCAGAAAGAAACAACATTGTAGAAATCACGGTAGCAGTATCCTTCTGCAATCAGTGATCAACTTAAATGTGAATAGATAAAAATCTGAACATCTAACAGGTGTCAAAGAGAGAGAGTAAATGGTAAGTAATAGCATGCGCTTACATCTGTTCCACCCATGACGGGTACCATGACTAATGGGATCAATACAAGTGAACCGGCCAATGATAGATAGTGTTGTAGGCCATAATAGATAAGAGATACTGCAGTTAAAGATTCAAAAGTGTAAGTGAAAATGAGTTATTAATTTTTTGGGCAAGTTACAGGAACATGGTTAAGCTAATTTATCTTGCTAATAATGTGATAGTAGTTTAGACGAGACAATAATATGAAAATGGAAACTGCAAAAATTCTGGTTGCTTTATTAATTCCTTGAACTGTAGACATCTTTTATCTTTCATTTTTTCCTTATTCATATTCATATTCATATTCATATATTCTCTTCTATTTTAGGGAAAGGATTCAAAATCAATGGTTGAAAAAGATAAGTAGAAAACAATTGAGCTCAAAGTAGGCGATGATATTGGAGCCCAAATCTAAATGACATTGATGGCATTCTTCTTAATCTATACTTTAACAAAATAACATGCATCTTCTTCGAAACAATTTTTAAAGATAGAAACGAGCCGTGACAAAAAAACATTGATGGGCTTCTAACCTATGAAGCACATACACGTACATTAACACCGGACACAACACTTATACGGCGACACCGATGATAATTTGAAAAATAGAAGTGATTGAATGTAACCACATATGATGGTTGGTTGTTGGAAACCGAATAAGCCTTCAATCTAAATATCAGCACAACATAGCTCCCAAGTCCTAACATCCAAACACATTAAGCTAACCACATACCATCCCCAAATCACATTGCTTAAAATAAATTATTATGCAGTTCAAATATTCAAGACATCAATTTTTTTCAACATATATTAAAGTTAAACCAAACTACTTTCAAACCACCTAAAATTAGCATTCTAAAACAATGAAGTATGAACATAAACTAACCAAAACCCGGATTTTCTTTGAGTCCACACTTCAATTCTGATGGTCCTTTCCACCCACCACCATCCACAGGTTCCACTCCTTCTTCATACAGGTTAACCTTAACTTCTCCCTCTACCAAATTCTCATTCTCCTCTGGCACAGGAGTAACTGCAGATACTCCATGACCATTATTGCCATTACTACCATTACCATTAACATTCCCTCTATAACCAACTTTCCTCTCACCATCAGGATTCAAAGCAAAAACAGGCTCATTCTCTTTTCTAACATTCTCATCCAAAACAGTTCCTCCATGTGAAACTGGTTGGATCTCAATACCCTTGTTGTTGTTGTTGTGTCTCGTTCTAACAATAACCGGATCTATAGGTTCAAACTTTTCACTCCCACTTGGACCTGCTTCACCTGAGTAATCAGAAACAAAACCTGTTCTTTTGGCCCATGAAAGCAAATCTCTTGGATTGTGATCAGTTTTTGGAACAAAAGGTGCCACTTTTGGGTCAACAGTAACACCCCTTTTGTTCAATGATTCTGAATTCGACTTAGTTTCCATTGTCTGAACAAAATGGGAGTGATATATAAAATCAACCCAAAATTTTGAATAGAATAAAGATTGGATTTTTATTACATGTGCTTTAAAAAGAGTAGGAGCCGCAGTGAGAGTGAATGCATAGAACTACAAGTTAAAGTGCTTTTTTTATAGCAATGATAGTGACATTTGAAGAAACGGTGGGGTGGAATTACCGAAATGACCCTCTGGTATGGCCGTTGGTTGCAATGAAAATGTGACAAACACAAGTTTCTCTTACCTCATCATCATCACTTTAATTTCATAATGTGTGTTGTTTTTTTTTTTTTTTTTTTTTTTTTTTTTTTTTTTTTTTT
>JBBPBS010000738.1:7170265-7189480 GCA_037974835.1 Cicer judaicum | reverse complement strand
TTTTTTTTTTGTCGATATTACTTTCGGAGCAAAATACTGACAGTGTTGACAACGTTGTTGGCTCTTATCTTCAGCTTCACTAGTGAAAGCTGATTGGTTACATTGAAAAATTATTCACTCTCATAGTCACTTATATAAAAAAATAATAATTATCGGATATTAAGAGAATTAGTTAGGAGTAATTTTTTAAATTTCATGTAAAATTTATTTTAAATTGCATTTGGAATGTCAAATATCTAACATTCAATTATCCATATTAAATATTTTTTTAATTAAAGTAATGGTATATTAGTAATATTAACTTTAAATGAGTGAAAAATAATTAATTTTTCTTTATAATAATGATCAATCTTTAAAACAATTTTTTGTTCACAAGAGTGATTGAATGCAATATTTGGTTATGCCACTATTAAAATTGATTTTGCAGAATTTTTTTTAAGTTAAATGTAAAGTGATATTTATGTTTAAATGTACTTAAGGAGGACAAGTGAGTTCGACAATAATTTTCAGTGTAAAAATTAAGTTGAAATTCAAACGATACAAATTTCAACTTCAAGTCATAATCACTTTTAGAAGCAAAATCAGTTGTATCCAATAACATTTAAATATGTTTAAATCAATTTTACACCTCTAAAACTGATTTTGATCCCTTTGAAGGTAAAACCAAACATACACTAAATATTTTTTTACTAAATGTTATATATGAATGACAAAACGAGTCGAACATGTCGGACCAAACCGTTTTATCCACCATTTTAGATAAGTTGAGTTGAAGATTTGAACTTGCTTATCTAAGATAATCCATCCATTTAACTTGTTGAAAAAATGTGGTGAACACGGAGTGAATTGGATTTGCGTTATGAACCAAATTCAAAAAAAGTTATTATTTTTATGACTTTAATTTGTATGTCTTTTTTATTAATTCAAAGACTAAAAGTGACTCATTGATTCACTCGATCCAAATTAAAAGCTAATAAGGATATGAATTGTATGTATAAGGATAAAAAAAACTCAAATATGTAATCTTAATTAATGCGTTAATATATTTTGAAGCTGAAAACACATAATCTCATGTTCATAGTGCATCGTTAAACTCTATATGTATTATAATAATACATTTCTAAAATTTTATATTTCTTAATTTATTAGTATATTGTAACATTAAGTATTGTAATAAGAGGTTCTTTAATATTGATGAATTTATTTTGAGATTTTTTATATTAGTGGTGACTTTATTTTGATATTTAGCTTTGTTGGTTGATTATTGTTGCATTTATTATTTTTATAAAACACTCAAACAAATAAAATAAATATTGGTGGGCCGGTTCACAAGTATCTCAACCCGCAACAGGGAGGAGTCAAGATAGTACTTTCGACTCGACCATCTATATTTATTATTTTTATAAGTTGATTGTCTCGTTTTTTAATTGGCTAATTATGAGTGAATTTATCTTTCTCATCTCTATTGTTATACATGTATCACAATTTACGCTATCAATCAATCATAATATTTTTTTTTTACTAAAATCACTATTCATTCATTCATTCAAATTGATAACATTATAATTTAAATTCGCTAAAATTGAAAACGTTGAATTAGCAAACAAGCTCACAATATTGATGTTAATAACATAAAATATAAAAATATCTATAAATGTGAGAAAATATATAAATATAAAGTAATTGAAATATTTAAAATACCTTTGTCTCGAGAGTTGTAAAGTTGACGATACAAAAGTCATTAGTTGAATTTGTATTTGACTAGCTAATATTTAAATTTAAACCAAAAAACACAACAACAAAACAAAAGACGACGAACAACCGCAACCCTATAATAAGACGACGATAAAAAAAAAATTTAAATATGTGTAGATCATAATTTTAAAAATAATTATAATAAAAATTAAATATATTTTTATGTCTAAAATCAAATATTCTTTTTTTATTAATTATGTATAGTAGGATCACGATTCATTGACAATTAAAAATCTGAATAAAAAAAATATAAAAATCCTTAGATTTTGTTATTCATGATTTAGTTTTCAGCTGTGAGCAATTTTCTGATACTTGATTTTATCAGCAATGTGTGAGCAATTACTTTCCGAGCTATTGGAGAAATACTTACAATTTTTGTTTTCTTGTGTCATTTTTCTTCTTATTTTCATTCCTCCACTTTTTTTTATTGTTGTCACATTCTCTGACACAAATCACTTCAGGTATTTCACTAACACTTCTATGTTGCTGGCTGCCTTTTCATCCAACAAATGATGTCATTGTTCTCACAGTTTTAGCTTTCACTTGACACTAACAACTAGTAACCGAAATCTAACTTAACTAGTTGAGTTCTTCCTATGTTAAACGAGCTACACATGCCTAACGGTTCTCACTGTTCAAAATGACAAACATGGGAATTGGGATGCTTCAATTATCAAATGACTAATTCTCAGAGAGACCATCACACACACATAACTTGATTGGTGTTGATAGTAAAAAAAACACCACACACACACACATATATATATTTTGATAGAGAATTACAGTAAGGGTAATTTAGAGATATTGTAATTAAATGTGTGAACTTATTACTTATAGTTATCACAGTATGATGTTCCTAATACAATTGCAGCAGCAGCAGCGAAACCTCTAAGGGGTTTACAAGAGGTTTAGTGAGAATAGTGAGTACGAAAATGGAGTTTCCTCCTTCTTCCTCCTCGACGGTCTCATACGACACCGTTTTCTACACCATATACCCTAACTCCTCCATCACAACCAACACCCTCCAATCCCTCCACCTCCAAATCCTACAAACCATTTCTCCCTTCACCACCGACTACATATGGCAACATCAACCTTTCACCCTCTCTCTTTCCATTCCTCCAAACCCTACCTGTCTCTGCCCTTCCTCCTCCAATCTCCCCCACCTCCACGGCCACTTTCGTTACGGCGACAACCTCGACGACGAATGGTTTACCGTCTTCCTCCTCTTCCACATCTCCCTCCATTTTCCCTCCCTTTCCATCCGCCTTTGGGACTCTGACGGCGAGTTTCTCCTCATCGAAGCCGCCTTCCATCTTCCTCGCTGGCTCAATCCTGATACCTCTGACAATCGTCTCTTCCTCCGTAACGGAAAAATCCATATCATTCCCTGTAAACGTCTTCCTTCCCCTTCCCTCATTGATTCACTCAACTTCCTCACAAATTCTGAGTCCGAATCGCAAGCCTCTGATCCGGTTCAGACTGTGATTATGAACCGGATCAAAGATTATCCAGACCGGGCTAGAAAAAACATGCATAGTGTTAGGGTTAGGGTTCCAGTGTCAGTTGCAAAGGTTCTTAAGCACGAGCCGTGCTTGATTTCGCTGGCTGTGGAAGGTTTCTACGACAGGGATATTGATGGTATGAAATTCGCGGCGAAGATGGAGAGATTCTTGGAGAAAGGGAGGGAGGAGGAGTTGGTGCGCGTTTCATTGAAGATGTCGAGGGCTATGTATGCGCAGCTTGTTCAGCAAACGTTTAGGGCCCCGAAGGTTTATCCGGAGCTTCCGTGTCGAGACCGGAAGGAGGAGTATGCGGAGGCGGAGCTTGGGTTGAAGATTTCTTGTGGGATGGAAATGATGTATCAGCAGCGGAAGCGTGATGGGGTTGAAGGGAAGGGTTCTACTTGGGAAGCGTTTTTGCAGAGTTTGGAGAAAAGTGGTTACTTTCAAGGACTGCTTCCAGGTTCCAGTGAGTATCAGAGGTTGATGCAGAATGCTCAAGAGTATTATAGAAACACTTCTCTGCATTCCAAGGCCAGGTTAGTTAATTGTTTTTTGCTCTTTCTTCAGTCACATGGATGATTTATTTAAGTATATGGACTCATTGTATTGGATATAATAGAAACTTTAGAATTGATAGATACTAGCGAAACTCATTGAATTTACCATTAATCTTAACATTGAAGACACCCATTGTGTTTGGAATGCGAAAAAGATATTGATTCAAATCAACTCTTGTTTTTATGTTGGATTAGTTTGTGATATTATTTGTTTTTAGTTCACAGTTTACTTGGTTTTGTTATTTTATCTTTGTTAAGGTGGGAAATATTATTTGGTTAAAATGTCTCAGTAAGAGAATTTCTGAATGTGCTTGAGTTTGTTAGTACTCAGCAACATGCTTCATATATAAATACGGGGTAATTTCAATGAAAATAAATTAACAAATGCAATTTAAAAGGGAGAAGTTAAGTTACCACTATTTCCTAAGAATTAATATGTTTTAATTTCCAATGGCAGACTTTGTTATTATTTTACCGTTGCTATTTGCTAAGTTGAAATTTTGTTGCAGTGACTTGATGAGTGCTCCTATTAGACGCATCGATGAAATTCTTGCTTTGCCTTATTCGGTTGAAGAATTTAAAGATCAGGAGGTTCCTCCATCTGATGATGATTCTTGGCTTTATAACGGAGAGGAAGAATTAAATTCTGCTCTTATGGAAAGACAAAAGGAAATGGAACTTTATGACTTAAAACACAAAAGTAAAGGGAAAGAAAAAAAGGGTCAAGATACTGGTTCAAATGCTGATGGGTTTGATCCTGGTGATGTAGCAAAAAGCATGCGGGCATTTGTTGACATGATGTCAAGTTTCGAGGGTGCTGAAGCTCCTGACGACAGGTCAGTTTGACTGCATCATTTGTCATAAGTAGTGATATCTTGTTTTTAATCGCTAGTTCCATTTGCTATATGATACTATTAATAAGGAGTGTAGTGGATATTCCTACTACTCATTAATTTTTGCTCATATAGTCACAATATATACACATTTGGGTTCTACTTAATTTGTTATCTGTTATACCCAAGTATACATAGGAAGAAGAAGCATGCTATTGCTAGCAAGGATGAGACTGGGAACAACAATGTGCAAAAATAGGATTATTGTCAATTTGATACAACAGCATGTATGAGTGACTAGGAATAGGGATTATTATTATTATAAGTTATAACATAATGTGTGACAGTGTGAGTAGAGAGACGATAATAGGAGTCTACTATGGGTGAATTGATTAAATATAGGGGAACTGGGGAAGTCTAAGGGAAGGAGGTATTAAGGGTTCTGTTTGTAGGGAGGTTGCAGCCCCTCAAAGTGCTGGTTATTCAGAAGTTTTATTTCTTTTCTATGATGTTTGTTATTTCCTTGTTCTGAGTCATTGGTCATTATCTTCCATTATTCACCCAACAACAGTGAGAGTAAGGTTTTATTTATTTTTTATTTTTTTTTATTGTAAATTCAATAAAATCTTAGTTTACTATCCAATAATTACTGGTCTCCTAAGTCCTAACATTACCTTTGTAGTTTTGTTATAATACTTTATTATGATTATGATGATATTTATTTATCTTGGGCACTTGTGAAGGAATAAGGAAGTGGACCTTGATGTGGATCAATTTATCAAAGAAATGGAATCCGTAATGAAGTGTCCAGGTGAAGCTGCCAACAGTAATATTGAAGAAGGATCATCATCTGACCTGGACTTCGGTAAGATTTCCATTTTTATCTCTTACCATTTTTATGTTTACTTTGTACACTTAAATAGCTTTGGTGAAATTTTGTTTGTCTATTGATTGTGTAATTTTACTTAAATGGATCTCTTTATCTTGCTTTATGTTGAACTTGTCGTTATTTCTGCTAATGGATTATTTGTGAAAGCGTTGTGTTACAACCATTGCATTATCACATTTATGTTTTTATGATATGCCATACATGCATGCCCAATTGGGCCATACATGCACGCCCAATTGGGTTCACATCTATCAGGTTTTACCTCTCAATTGTTTTAAGTTGGGCATTGGTTATCTCTTCAAGGTTGTTGTTGAACAATGTAACAGACCAAAAAATTTCCTTTGTTGTTCGTGATGCTATGAGCTGTATGAAATATGCTGATCATTATAAGTAACTGGTACCTAACCTAGGTTTTAGTATTCATAGAACGATAGGAGTAGCAAATTAATTAATTTTTGGAATTCAACCAATTAGATGATCACTTGATGAGTGAGTTCTTTTGTCTTCCTTCCACCTTGGTATCTCTTTTGGGTTCTGATATTTTTGTTGATGATTTTATAGATGATTCTGACGGGAGTGATGTGCTTGAATCTGAGGAGGATAATGATGATGAAGAGAATACTTTCATGCAGTCTTATTCTGATGCTATGAATGAACAACTAAAGGCAACAACCCTTCAGAAAAGTTTTGTCCGTGCTAAAGAACAAATTCCAAAGAACGAAGAGGTATTTTGTTTGAGTTTGCATGAGTAAAGAATGTTCTAACGTTAATGTTTATGGATGTATAAATGTGACCAAACCACACAAAGTCAATTGAAAGGGGAAAAAAAAGAAGTATAAGTAGTTTGCCTCATAAAGAAGTACAAGTATAAGTAATTTTGGCCATTGATTTTAACATAGATTCTCTTTATCTGCCCCCTGCTGCTGCATTTCCTCATTTTATCAATGTATATGAAAATTAAGGAATAAGATGAGGGGAAAGGCATGGTGGGCACCTGCAGGGTAGTTTAGTTTCCATTTTCTTTGGCAAACTTTCGTCAGTGCTCGAGTGCAGTTATATGACTGATGTTTTTAAAAAATTTACTTTCAGGGAACATCACATGCCACAGAAGATATGGATGGCGATTTTTCTCCTGTAGATGTGGATGTAAATTTAGTAAAAAGCTTTCTTGATTCCTTTTCTTCCCAACAAGGGCTTCCTGGTCCTGCGTCCAATTTGCTTGGGCTCATGGGGGTGCAGTTCCCAAAAGATGATAAGAAGGGCAGGTGATGTGTTACTAGAATTTTGACCGATGTTTCTAAACTTGTGGATTCTCGAACAGTGAAGTCTCCAGGTGAAGAAATGTTGCATAACCTTTTAGCCAAGATCTTTTTTCCCGGCAGAGAGCATGCGGGAATGCCTGCTCTTGAGGCAGACTTGCACCAGGTGTTAGCACTCTGATCGTTAAGGACCGTGTTATTTCTTTGCCTTGTTTGAGGGAAAAGCAAGAGAACCTATATCTGTAGCAAGATAGTTGGCTGTAGTACGAGTGGCAAGAGAGGCTTAGTTAACTGGGAAATAGGATAACATTATATTGCAAATATGTAAGCAAATCAGAAGAAATGGTAATTATGTTGCATTATTATTACACACACAATTTGAATTTTATATAAATTAGACCCTACAGATGGGAGATCTGCCAGGTACTGCTGATATTTACTTGCAAGATCACTATGTCAATTTTGTATTATCTACCGTTACTAGTTTGTTGATTACATTTTTTATTTAATTATGGACTGTTACTACCATTTTCTGATGCTATGATGTTATTATTGAGGTGTTGGATTCTTAGCTTTGAAATCGCAAGTGCTCGATTCCTGGTTTCTGTTAACGTCTTGTTTTGTTACATAAACTTCATATAAAAAAGATAGTTAGAAATCATACTATTAGAGCACCAGGAAATATTCTGGTTAAGTTTGTATTATAGTCCAAAGCTCGTGGTTCTTACAATAGTCCAAAGTTCCTTAAGGATTCAATCCCCACTCAAGCCAGTCAACCTGTAAGCCCCTTCACTGTTTTTTTCTTTCCAAAAGCAAAAAAGGGTATTTTATTTATATAGTTAGTTCTCACATGAATCTAAGTGATCCTTAGTGATTTATGTTTACATCACATGAAACCAAACATCTCACCCAATTCCACCAGCACTGTGCAGTGGCATATTCCAAAACATAATACCCAGAGACAATCAAAGTAACTCCTTGCAACACCTACATCCACCTGACCCTGCATTGCTTATTCAAACTACAAAAACTGATCACAACTTAGCCATGATGCAGAATAATTCATCAGTGTAATGTCATAACTCTAAGCATATTGTACAAAAAAACTGGTACCCCCATCCATCATATTGGACCAATATCTAATCCCAGGCCATAATCAGCTGCAGTCCCATTTTTCATACCTGCAAAATAGTTTAATTATATGCATCATTTCAACCTAAACCAGCCGAGCTTGGCTTCTAATCCGTTTTTATGTACTGCTGCATGCAGTCACTCACTATTCCAAATGCCACTTACATTTTAGTAACCTGTGTCCTAAACATTCATATTGATTTTACAGAATTTCAAACAAATCATAGACCATGGTTATTATGTTGTACACCATTAAGTTTACTCTGTTTCTATTCTTTTTGTAAGATGATGCATACTGAATCCTTACGTTGTCGCCTCTGCTATCCAATGCTGCAAACCGGCTGTATGTGCTCATCTGCTGCCTACGATCCATAGCCCCTTCTCAGCTCATTATGCTATTTTACAACATACTAACCATCATTAACCTCATAAGTAACACATCACAACTCATTCATAACTCAATTATTATAATTTACATCACTCACTCATAACTTACACCCCATAAATTTTATCTTCATATTGTGGTTAAAGTCACCAAACAAGATATGTTTACTGATTTTTATTTGAGTTCGTTCTTTTCTTTCAAAGTTTGAGGATTTTACGTGAATTCAGGATTAACCTCATAATTCACACATCACAACTCCTTGATAACTCAACAACTATCATAATTCACATCACTTATTCATAATTTACACCTCGTAAGTCTCATCTTCATATTATGGTTAAAGTCACTCAATAAAGTATGTTTACTGATATGCGTTTGAATTCATATTTTTTTGTGTTCAAAATCTGAAGATTTTATATGAATTCAGTTCACGTATGTCATAAATAATTTATTGTACGTGAATTCGATTCACGTATGTTTACATGAGTTGAATTCACATATGTTACTCAATTCAAAAAATCACAGGCACAACGTGAATTGAGTTCACGTAGGTTGCGTGAATTCAGATTCCGTAAATGTACATAAATTCAGTATACTTACGCAAAATGAATTGACATACATTCATGTGCAATCTTAGTTCACTTACGTAAACTCAGTTCACATAGGTTCTTACGAAAATTCAGTTCACTTATGCAAATTCGTTCACGTAGGTCCCATGCAAACTCAACTCACATAGATCTTACGCAAACTTAGTTCACGTACGCAAATGAGTAGCAAAAAGGGGGTGTGGATAGCAAAATTGAATTTTATATTGTCATTTAGTTTTAGATTTCAACAAGTTCCACGAAGTAAATTTATATTCATAAACATAAGTGTTATTGGAACATATTTTTACAACACAAACATGGTGACTCGGTAGTCAACTATTCACATGTACCATTTTAACTTTGCACATGGAAAAAACGTGACCTTGCACACCTAAATTCCAGATTTGCATAGTACTCTCTCTTTCTCTCCTATTTCTATTACTTTTCCGTTTTTTTTTTCCTTCTTTCTTTCCTTCTTTTTCGTTCACTACAAAGATAAATTGAATTTAAACATCCATTTTGATTTTGGTTAAATCTTGAAATAGAGATAAAGAGAATAAATTTAGAAACATAATGATTTAAGAATAAAATGATGAAAATCACGAAGTAATAATAACAAGGTGAAAAATGTATTTCTTTTTTTTTGTTTAGGATTTATTTTCTATTTTTGTTGATAATGATTATTTCTCTATTTTTGTTGCTTATGATTTCAACTCACTCCTCTTTATTTTCATACATTTAGCTCTATTTAAGATTTAATTGTTTTTGCTTCTATTTTTCAAATTTCAAATTTTATATTTGTGTAATATTGTAGAGAGTGATAGTGAGTTTTCTTTGTTTTAAGAGTGTAAAATGTGTTTTGTGCACACTAATTCCGAAACAACAAATTCTATACTAACATAGTATTAATTTAAATAATTCTTCACACAAAAATTGATGTTAACATTAAGATCTTACAAATCTTTATTAAAGTGGTTAATATTGTATAAATTGTTGTTTAACGAAATACATAAGGTGGTTAATGATTTAGCCCTGTATACAGTTTAACATTTGGAGTATTCACTACAGGTCAAGTTATATTGAACTCTAAGAATGAAGACTTGTATGTGTTTGATTGATTTTGACTTTGACTTTGACTATTGATTAAAAATGAACCCCCGTTGATAATTTTTGCAGCAATTGATGACTTGTTTGGGGTGTATTGGGGTTGATTGACGACCTCTTACAATCATATTAACTAGTTTAGTGTTAGCTAATTTTTTTTTAAGGATAATTGTTTGGATTGAGTTTGTATGTATCACATAGTTAGAGGTGGCAGGGAGCAAACTCGCACTAGGATTTTTTTCTCTCTCTTGTTTTAATAATTATTATTAATTATTTAATAAATTAAAAATAATTAAATTATTTAAAAAATAAAATGCTAATAATTAAGTAAAATAAAATACATTAATAAATAATAATTATAATTAAAAATAGTAAATTATATTATAAATTTTAAAGAAAATACACTCTATAACTATTGAATTTACTTATTTTCAATTTTATAAAATTTATGCAAGTTTCTGTGTATATCTCACTAATTTGAGAAAAAAAAATAAAAATGAATTCATAGGTTTTTATTTGAAGAAATTTGACAAATCAATAATTACCCACAAATAAACTTTTTTGTGGTTAAATCAATTTTTAAATTAATGAAAAAATTAATCAATTTATCAAATTACATTTAATGAGAAAATTAATTTTAACAATATGTAATTAATCAATTTGCTATTTACCAAATTGTAAATATTTAGCCCTTGAGTAAATGTAATTTGATAAATGTGATTTACCAAATTTCTTATTTTAGCAATTAATCAATTTATCAAATCATAAATTACAGATTTTTTATAAAAAATATTTGTGATTTGATAAATTGATTTATTATTAAAATGATAAATTTGATAAATCACATTTATCAAATTACATTTATTCAGCTAAATACTTACAATTTGGCAAGTAGCAAACTGAATAACCACAAATTGTTAAAATTAATTTTCTCATTAAATGTGATTTAGTAAATTAATTAATGTTTTTATTAATTTACAAATTAATTTAACCACAAAAAAATTAATTTGTGGTTGATTGATAAATTGAATGTATATTATCTTGTTTATTTTGACACATCTATTCAATCGCGTTAATTTGAAATGTTACATATCACCTAATTTTATTTTTCATGCTACAAATCAATTTTTTTTTTTACTAAAATAATGTTCTTACTCAGTAAAAAAAAAAGTAGAATGTATATGTTAAACATTTTATTTGCTATGTTCGTAAACAATCTTCAAATTCATTGATTAAATGAAAAAAAATGATATTTTTTATGGTTAAATTGAATTTCGATGTATGTACCGAAAGAAAAATTGAGGTGATATTAAATAGACAGATGCAGTAGACAGATCCAGTTTGAGTAAAATTAGATTCATTAGATAAATAACTAAAAGAAGCAAGATTTACTGTCATAATATACCCAATAATTAATTGTATCATTGACTAGTTCAGCAAACGTTTTGGTCCATCTCAAGATTTTTTGGCCAAATTGTCAAATCTCTTCAGATAAAAACCTACGAATTCATCTGTATTTTTGCTTAAATTTGTTAGATATATACAGAAATTTGCATAAATTTTATGAAATTAAAAATAAGTAAATTCAATAGTTATAGAGTGTATTTTTTTAAAATTTATAATATAATTTACTATTTTCTAATTTTAATTATTTTTAATTATAATTATTTTTAATAATAATAATAATAATTTATTAATGTATTTTATTTTACTTAATTATTAGTATTTTTATTTTTTAAATAATTTAATTATTTTTAATTTATTAAATAATCGATATCAATTATTAAAACGAGAAGAAAAAAATCCTAGTGTGAGGCCGTTCCCAGAGCCAGCAACCCCTACTAAGTCCAAGTAGGACAATCAAGTAATATGTTTTGACAATGAGACATTTTGGTACCAAAAAAAAAAAAGGAGATATTTAAATAAAAAAATCCCTATTTTGCCTCTTATAAATGTTTAGATTTGATGTTCATTTTTATCTGTCATGGACCTCTTTCCCCTTATATATTATGTGTTGTAATTAATGATAATTTTTTTCCATAATTGATAATTTAATTTCTCAAGTTGGCTCATTTTTATTGGATGATTCATAGTTAAATTTAAAGGAATCATGTCCCTTGTATCGAACAATTGACTACCGAAGGAATGAACATTCAAGTTGATTGAAGAGACATCGACTCCACAATATAATATTTAAACATATATTTGATCGTAGAGACAAATAAACTTCCATCTACAATGTAGAATTTAATGTTCATGATTTGTAAAGTAGTATGAATTGTAGTTCCATTGAAAAATGTTTCATTACAATTCTTTTTGTTTACTGAATTAAATGATTCTTTCTAAAAGTACATAAAAACTACATGTAACAAAATACTGATTAATTCTCAAAATTAATAATCATGACATACCGAAAGTATAAATTGCATGATCAAAATTCTTATTAACTACATTTGTAAGATGATATAAAATGACTTCAATTAAAAAAAATCATTAACCACTTAATAACTACACTAACCACATTTTTTTTACTTGTTATAAAAATGACTCCAAATATCAAACTAAAAATTTTAGTTAACACCATTTTGTCCCACTATTTAAAGTTGAAATGACAAAATAGTCTCTTCGCATGTCACTCTAATAAATAATTGAATTCGTATTGATGCACACCTCCAATTATGCAGTGTGATTCTGTCATATAATTTTGTTGCTTATACATCATAATCTAACATGAAGATCTGTCTTCAAAAGAATTAATTGACAGACAGTTTGATATATTACAGAAAACAATTTCCAAGACAGAAAAAGGAGTAATTGATTGATATATGTAGAAAAGGAGAGCTTAAAACACACAAGTAAACCAAAGACTACATTTTGCCATACTTCCTGCTTACAGTTATGGACAAGTGAAAAATGCATCTCAAAAGACACTCTCAATCTACTATCTAGTATGGAATGAAACCAATATAAAACTAGGAAAATATTTTACATATGATTCTGATCCTTGGTAGACTTGAACTTCCTATGCATTCCAGGTGTCATGCATGAGAATATGGATTGTTTCTTGGGTTTCACGCCAAAGATAAATGACCTGAGAGGAACCCTGGCTCGAGTTTCGGATTGTCTTAGTTGTCCACTTTCTTGTCTCTTTGAAGTTGACAATCCAAATTTGTCATTCAAAATAACAAGTGCCTTTTCAACTTCAAGTTGAAGAGATGTTACAATATCTAGACCTGCTTGAAGTTCATCAGCAACTTTATTGTTTTCCTGTTTCATGTTCAAAACCTCACCTTGGAACTTGGCTGCTTGATAGCTTGTGAACCTGAAATCATCATCTTCAGCACTTGCTTTCAATGCATTTGTTATTTCCTCTTGGATGACACACAAAGACGAGAATCTATGTTGTAGTTCTTCTTTCAGCAAGGCACTTTTCTCCAACCAGACTGTTAATTCATTTTGAATATCTGTCAGGTGTTTGTATATCGGTCGTGCGTCTGATTTTAGACAATGGTTTATGCTGCTACTACTTTCTGAAGACTTTTCTTTTACCTCAAGTTTCGATACCTCCGAATACAAATCTTTTATAGTGGTTTCAAACCTTTGTATCTCAGCATAAGTTGTACTGAATTTTAACCAGAAAGTTAAATTCTCCTCTAGAATTTCGTCCATATTTCCCCGGAATTTCTCTTCAATAGCCGATGTAGATGGAGGTTGTTCAATTTTCAGAAGTTTCTCTATGTCATGTTCTTGTTGTGACAGAACTGAATTTGAGTCAGCCATCTTTTCATTTCCCTCCAAGGTTATCTGCACTAGACTAAGTTTCTGATGCAGAAGTCTTATCTCTTGATCTTTCAAGGAATTTGAAGTCTTCAGTTCATTCAACTGCAATTGCAAAGAAGAATCCAAGTGTTTGTCTTCATTATTGTTCTCTATTTCAGATAGTTTCTTCTTCACATCTTTGTAATTCCGAAGAGTATTAGTGTACTCAATTAGAAGAGCTTTTTCTCTATCCTGCATTCCATTCATATACATTTCTCGCCAATCAGGTTCATCATCAACTCCAACTGTCATACATGAAACTGTATTGACAGGATTAAGACTCATCTCTTCTTCTTCTTTTGAGGTTACTCCCTCCATTTCTAAGGTACTAGGGACCTTACTGTTATTTTCTGTCTCTACACCATTTTGTGATGAACCAGTTGTTACCTCATTTTCTCCAGTATTAGCAATCTTAATCTCTTCTTCCGAATTTACAGGATCTTCTAACAAACCACTATGTTCCTTTGCCGACTTCTCTACATTGCTCGATAGAACAACGTTGTCTTGATTCAATGGAACTTTCCCTTCAGGTTTAGATTTTGATTCAACCAAGCCTGGTGAATCCTTTTGCATCTGTGGCGTAACCTCCTCACCTGGCTGCACAGTTTGGACTTTCTCCGAGAGGCTATCGATATTACAACGCGCTTCGGTAAAATGAGTTTGGAGATTGCTATTCTGATCTTCAACAATTTGGTTTAAATCTTGTACTGCAAGCATCTTTTGCTCCATTTCTCTCAATTGGTCGTTCAATTTATTTTTATCATTGATCCGACTTTCCTTATCGCCCTCGAGAGTTCGAATATGGTCTTGAAGTTCATCGGTTTCTGTTCTCAATCTATTCACTAGTGCTGTCTGAGATGAAACTGCAGTTTCCAAGCTTATCACTTTGTTCACTAGCGCATCGATCTTCTCTGCCATTTCCGTTGTCTCAAACTGCTCTTTAACAGTTTCCTGTAATAACTGTAAATCCTTTCTCTGTTGAGTCACACTACCCTTATCTTTTTCCAACTCCTTTGTTTCTTTTACCATTTTCACATCTCTTTTAGTCCTTGCCTCTTTGGAATTACTTTGATCATAATTGAACTCATTCATGAGAGAGCCTAATTTGGCCTTAACATCTTTTATCCTTTTGGATTCAAGTTTGGTTTCATCAACTGATCTTTCTTGTTTCACTTGCAACTCTTCTAATGTCTCTTGGCATGATTTAAGAGCAGCTGCTGCCATCAAACGCCGTGCTTCATCGTCTTCTATAACAATACCTTCTCCAAGTTCATCTTGTAGAAGAGAAACTTTCTCTTGTAATTCCTTGATCTTCTCCTCAGTTTCCCAATACCTAGCAATGGCATTGTCGTACGAGCTTTTCACAAACTCCTTCACAGTTTGTAAGGCTAAAATCTGTTTCTGCAGCTTGTCAACCTCTTCAACTGCTTCCTTTCTGCTCAATCCAGATTTAGGAACATTAGAAGCAGCAGCACCTGTTGTATTCTTTTTGGTATTGAATTTCTTCGTGGCTGCTGTTATGACGCTTTTTAAGTCTTTAAGTGGAGGCTTTGGAATATTTGTTTTAAATCCTTCTGGTATATTTTTTCTTTGAGTCCTCGGCGATCCCTCCTCGTCTTCTTCGTCCATAAATGGAACTCGATCTGGAAAGACAGAAGCAATGGTGTTGTTGGCATTCTGAAGCTCTGTTGATATGTGATCATATCGTTCGGCTAATGCTCGATAAGCCTTGTATGTTTCTTCCACAAAGTTTATCAGTTCTGGTCTCTTTTTGTAATACATTTCTGCTCTCTTTGCAAATGAGTCTCCATCTTCCTCTATGAGTTTTATAGCTTTCTGCACCTTTTCCTCCATATCTGCATTTTTGCATATATATTTCAATTTGTAAGGTACAAAAAAGTAGGCTCAAATATAAAATAAAATGCATTCTGTTATGATCTTACATCACTTTTGCATCTAGTCATAGTTCAAGCAAATTTTATTTAATATTCTAATTACAATAAGCAAATTAGTGCTCACAGTTACACACACACATTTGATACTTGTAATTAAGCATATATAATCTTAAATCCTAAAATCATGATAAACTTGTAACATAAAATTAAGCTTTGTAACATGATAAACTTTTAAAATTTGTGCAAAACATCATAATGAAATTTCAACATTAAAGTTTAAGATGCAATTGATAAAATTAAATGAAGTTTTTAAGTAGTTGAGGCTCAATTTTGGAAATTGGAGTAAACAGAGAAGAAGCATAGTACTTATTATATATATACATTTTTATCAATGGATAGTAAGAATTATATAAAACAATTAAACCTATTGAGCATATATACATATACATCACATCTTCCTTAAACCTCTCCACTAATGCAAAACTGAATTTTCTGATTACTAATAATAAATACATTATATATAAAAAATTCAAAATACTGCTTTTAATTCCTTAACAATAAATTGAAATTGATGATCAAAAGAATAAACTATATGTTTTTTATACAAAACATTAAAACCAAAGCATGCAACTTGGTAATTTTAATATGAAAAAGAGAATGAAAATATAAATTATATGATGAACCTTGAAGGTTTTGCTCCATCCATTTTGATTGTTTTGTTCTGATGTGGCTAGCCCACCACCATGAATATGCATTGCTTGCGGCTCTCTGCAACATTTTTTCTTCTTTTTTTTTTTTTTTTTTTTTGATATTCCCTTGGTCCTTAATTATTGATATTGAGATCTTAATAATAACTACAACAACGTGAGAGAGCCGAAAACATGCAAACCGTGTTTCTTCTTTTACTAGAAGACATGGAATCCATGATGCAAAGGACCAAGAGAACAAAATATAAAAAAGAAAAAAATAACTATGAAGAAGAAGAAATTAAAAAGAAAAAAAAATTCAATGAAACATAGAGAAAGACATTGAGACAGATAGAAAGAGAGAGAAAACGTGGGAACTAAGGTGTTGTTGTGCTAATTATGAGATGATGGAGGGGAGCAAACTTCGCAAGAATTTAGTGTCAAAAAATATTTCTTTTAGAAAAAGTGTGACAAAAAGATATTTTTAGTTACAGATATTATATAATCTTTTTACAGACAAATATGATTAAATCAGGTAATGATATTACTTAATTATGTTAATTCTCTAGATAACTAAACGATAAGGTACGGTTGAATATATGTGTAGATTTTTATTAAAAAATAATAATATATGTGTACGTTTGTTTAGCTATAACTATTAGTTTTGGTATGTTTTTTCTTTTAATTTTATTATTTATTTAGATTATTTTATTTTCAATTTTTTCATTTTTTGTATAACTGAATAATTATTTTTGACCAAAATTTAATTTATTTTTAAAAAAATGTTTGTAATTATAAATAAAAGTGATAAAAGGATAAAAAGTTTTGATATCATTTTTCCTTTTAATTAAACTCTTTCGTTCATACTATTTTATATAATGTTATCATTCTTCACCGTAAAAATTGAATTTTCTAAATAATATACTCCTCTGCATATAAATATTGATAGATTGATAAATAAAAAATTGAGTGCGAATACAAATTAAATCTTAGAAGAAAAAAACATAAAATTTACATATAAAAATGTTTGCATGCCATGACTGAGCGACGACCCACGTGGTGGTGGCATTGTTCCAGCTTTGCCAGTGCACCACCAACACAGCCATGCCCCTTTTGCTTTTACATATACTTTTTCATTTTTCTTTTCTTGGAATTTGGATATTTTTTTAGATCTCAATATGCTTGCCTCAAAAAAAAAAAAAAAAATCTCAATATGGTGTGTTACTAAGGAAAGGAAATCAATCTGTTTTTTATTTTTTACTAAAGGAAATCAACCTTTTTAAAAGAGGAGCAAAGTTAAAGATTTTAAAAGATGGTTGTTGCAATGCAAACATTTGAATGTCGTAATTAGTTAGTCATATACCTTTACATCAATTAGTTAGTCATATATTTAGTGAAAGATTTAAATTTAAATTTTTATAAAAAATTATTATTTATTTAAATTATACCTAAAAAATTATTTATTTGAATACGTGACAAATTAAAGAAAATTTTCATGTCTACTCAATAAGATTAGCTTTTAACAAAATAATCACATGAGTTGTTTTTTCTTTTTTAGAAAAATAGTAGTGTATTGTTAGTGTAAACCAATTTTATATTGATAGTGAATTATTATAATTGATTTTATTATTTTTTTTGTATTATAATTTTAATTTATTAAAAATTATAAAGTTAATGTGTAATATTTGTTTTTTGACAAAATCAAACTGATTTTTAACAATGACTAGTTTGACTTGATTAATTCTATTCTTTATTTGAAATTTTATCGTACTTTTACTTTTAGTTTGTCGATTTATAGGTTGTGTCAACTACTATATTTTTAGTAGTGAATCTCCATGTAAAAGGTTTAGCAAGTTTTCAACGCATAATTATTGACGTTAAATTATTAAAAACAATTAAGAGTGATACTTGAAATTGTGATGTTGACGAATTTTATTTTTTATAATTTTTTTTATAATAATTGTGTCCATTGAAAATAATATAATTTAAAATTATTAAAATAAAATAAATAAATTCACAATACTTAAATTAATAATTAAAAAAATAAAAAACAATGTAATAAAATTTATAAATATGAAATATGATGAAAAAAATAAAGTGGTTGGAATTGTATCTTTGTAGTTATAAAATTAACAAGTTAAAATTACTAATTGAACCTGAATGAGTGGAAGTTAATATGTTATTCTAAACGAAACAAACACCATAAAAAATAAAATAAATAAAATAAATAATACATTAATACGACGAAATCATAAAAATAAAAACACAAAAAAAATTAAATACATATAAAAATTATTTATTTAAATAAATAAAATTAAAAAAGAATTAAAGGAATAATTCTAGATCAAAAATTGGCCCAAAACCATTCTTTTTAGTAAAGAAAAACGGAACAGAAAAGAAGGGTGACCTCAATGAAATTAGTTACTTTCATTGAATTGCTAAATATATAACTAAAATTACCAAGTGTTAATCAAAATAGTTTTTTTTTTTAATCTTTAATACTAAAGACTATAAAGTTATATGTTAATTGAGTATATAATTTCTCCACATTAATCCTACATCAATATCATTATAATACAAATTAAGTTGTTTATGAAATTTAAGTCTTTTATAAACTAAATTGTGAATAATTAATTAATATACAATTTCAGTTATTGACAAATTTATTTATAAATCGTGTAAAATTTTATAGACAAACTAATCTCAATAGATTACATTGATGTAAGTTTAATATATAAAAACTAGATATTCAATTATAATATTATATCACAATCTATAGCAATTAAAATTTACATATAAACTAACTTTAT
>JBBPBS010000738.1:7157955-7169847 GCA_037974835.1 Cicer judaicum | reverse complement strand
AGGAAATACATTATACTAAAAACTTAATATACATATCTAAAAGTTTTAGTTATTCAATTAAATGAAAAAGTATAAATATATATATTAAATAGTTTAAATAAAGAAAAAAATGATACCAAATATCTAAAATTGTATATTTTTTTTGTCAAAAAAAATTGCAAATTGCTTTTATAAGTATTTATTCTATATAAAAATATAATTTTTATTTAATTTTTGGATATGTAACCGAAATTATAAATACTACATAAAATTCATAAATACAATTATAAAATTTAAATTTCAAATGTATAATATAATATTTAGTTTAATAACATTGATGTATGTTGATTAACCTAGTTTATAATTTTCTTTTACTATATACAAAGTATAAATAAAATTATATATATATAAGAAAAGGAGTTATATTTAACCTAGTTTATAATTTAAGTTTCTAAGAAAAGGAGTTATATATATATATATATAAAGCAATCCCTAAATTTGATGGCACAAAAAAATTGCCTAGAAAAGCTGTAATGTGAGGGGGACGGTGGCCGACTTTTGTCTACAAAGTCAACACTTTTTGTATAACAAAGTTTTACTAAGCTTTCGAGGATGAGGCCATAAATTGAAAATATTAACCATATTTGAACCCCCTTTAATTTTTAATTTTAATGAATATTTTACTTTTTTTATTTTTCTTTTCATATTTTCAAAACATTATTAATATATCATATTTATTATATCATTTTTTTATATCTCTCTCAATTTTATTTGAGTGTATGAGTGTTTAAATAATATTTTTTAATAAAAATTTGTATTCAAAAAATGTTCTTTTTTTAAATTGTTAATTGATTAAGTCTTTTATTATGATAGAGGACTCTCACTAATAGAGAATGGAGAAATGAGTATTTGTTTATTTAAACAATTGAGTTTTTTGTGTACAAGTAACCATATTTACAAATACAGAACAACTGAATTGAAATTAAAATGGTAACAACTGAATTGAAATTAAAATGGTAATAACTGAATTGAAATTAACTTTGTAACAAGTTCCTAACCAACTTGAATAACCAACCATCTAATCATATATTGTTCCGTTAAAATTATGGTTGTATAAAAAAATTTGATTATGATATCTAAATTCAAAATTAAATTTAAATTCATTTTAAATATTCAGTTAAAATGAACCGATTAGATACCTACTTATGTTTTATATTTAGACTTTATTTTTATCTATTCAACACTCAAAAATTCTAAATTTTAAAAACTAAAAAAAAAATGATATATTTTTTTTCAAAACAAAAATTGTAAGAAAAGTAAAAAAAAAATCTCAAAAAATATCAAATTTTTGTTTCTCAAATTAAAAAAAAAAAATTTGAAAAAAAATTGTAAATCATTTTTTTATTGGAAAAAAAAAAGCAAATTTTTTTATTGGTGAATTTTAAGAAAAAAAATCAAAAAAAGTTATTTAAAAAAAAAACTATTTTTTGTGGGTCTTTAAATCCACTAAGTCCACGAATTTTTAAGAGCTTTCTGTTTTGGGACCTTTTTAATGTTTTGGGACCTTTTTAATTATGAAATTGGCTGAGACCAATAATTAGTGAGTTTGTTAAATTGACATCTCTATTGATAACTAATTAATTAATTAAGATAAATTTTTTTAAATATAATTTTTTAAATTACTGATTTTTAAAAGATGTATTATTTTTTCAAAATGTTACATTAATATGTTATGTTGAAAATGATATTGAGATTTAGATATTGCTCAAACTTAACTTATTATAAATGTTCAAGACACAAATTAATATATTAAATCTATTGGATATTTTAAATTTACTGAATTTTGTGGTGGTGTCCAACTCAGTCTTGGAATAAAACTTTCAAGTGTTTGTATATTTTCTACGGTTTATTATGGTGTAGTAATTATTAAATTTGATCGAATAAATTTTTAAGTTGTATTTTCTATTGTGTTAGTAATAAATAATTTATTGGACTAGTACGAAGCAGATTCGGTAATTTTAATGAAGTTAGTAATAAATCAATTTTAATCACAAATTATTATAAACAATTGAACATGTTCAAATTTAATCGCAATAGAAATCAATTGTATGGTTGATGTATGTTTTTTTATTGAACTTTTATTTTGTAAAAATAATCAATTTTTAAATATGAATAATCAATTTTTTTTTAAATAACAAGTTTTTCAATTATGAATAAATAATTTTTTAAAAAATAAATATAAAAAATAATTAAATTTTAACCGGTTTTGAAAAAAAAATAATTTTAAAATTGACCTCTATTTGAGTTGATAAAAAATAATTTTGGTTGATAAAAAATCTCTATTTTGTGCGAAAAAGACCTCTATTTGAGTTGAAAATAAATTAAGTCGAATTAAATTTTACAATATGTGAGTCTGACTTGTCAAGTAACTCGAGACTGAAGTTTAAATTATTAAATATCATAAGCATATTATAAATACGAGTTTGACTTTTTTATGAAAGTATGATATGACTTACTATACTACTTAAAACTTTATTTTTTATTAACATATTTTAATAAATAATCATATGTATCTTCAAATAAACTAATGAGTTAATATGTCAACATAATTATATTTTATTTTGAAATTTAATATATTATTTTTAAAAATTTGATTTTATAAGACATTTTACTTCAATTCTTTTTTTTAATAATAATAATACATTTAAATATATTAATAATAATATAACTAATACATTTAAATTACTAAAAGTTATCAAATTTATAATTTAACTTAAGTTTAAAAATTTAATATAATAATAATAGTCATAGAAAAAAACTATTCATATTTACTTTAAGTAAACCGATCTGATAAACTTTAAAAACTTTTGTAAAACCTATAATTTATTTTTTAAGTAAATATAATTAAAAAAACTTTAGACTTATTTATTTAAAAAACATAGTATAATCTTGATGCGACATAAATTAAGTGGTAGACATCTATTTATGTATCTATTTTCCCCTTACTCATACTTTGAATACTAAATCCTATTGGTCGTTATAATAATGTCATACTAATAATTAAAAACAGATGTAAAGAGTCAACTACAAGAAATGAGTAAATCAAATGATTGTATTATATTGATATCGTCATGCGCAAGACATAGACTGCGACTTGAAATGTAACTTCCCAAATAAATTTGAGGGCAATGAACATACACCGTGAAAGGATGATAGTGCCATTACCTCATCCAATTGTGGTCCAAAAGCATAATATGCCAAACGATTGGGAGGGTATTAGTTGAGAAGTAGTGCAAAATGGATCTATATAAAAACAACTAAACAATGAGGGAAAGAGAAAAAAGAAAAGACTATATTAGGAAAGAAATATCTTTTGGAAAAAAAAAGAAAATAGAGAAATATGAATTGAAAAAAGTAAAAATAAAACAGTTTCATAATGAGAGAAAGAGAAAGAAAAATAAAAAAAAAATAATTTCGCCGTCTGTGGGAATCGAACCCACGACCACGTGGTTAAAAGCCACGCGCTCTACCAGCTGAGCTAAGACGGCTATACATTTGTTTTGTGTTTTGATACGTAATTAACATAAATATTAAAATCCTTTCATAATGTTTGTAATTAACATGAGAAAGGGCCATTTGTTTGTTTTTTGTTTTGATAACTAATTAACCATAAATATCAAAATTCTTTTATAATGTTTGTAATTAACATGAGAAAGTAAAGAAACAGCCATTTAACTTTTTAAAAAATCAGTAATTTAAGTAAGTTTACTATATTAACAAGAGAGGAGGAAATATATTATTTTATGCCTATCTATAAGGGGAATTTTTTGTGCTACATTTATAAATTGAAGAATTTTAATACATTAATTTCTAAACTAATAAATTAACAATTAGTTTTACGACTCAAGTAATTATATGTTGAATATTGTATTGAAAAACAGATCCTTCTGATTTATATAACTTGAGATATTATAATCGAAAGTTAAAAAAATAGCCTATTATCAAGATTGTCAAAAACACTAAAAATTTAAAATATTTTACAAATTGTGTTCAGTTGCCCCAATTATTACTAAAGTAGAAAAATTTCTCATCTTACTAAAAAAATAACTTAGGCACAATCCTCTCCTATAATTCCATATATCCATATAATATTGAATTTCGATCATGAGTTATATTTACAGAAAGATAAACTTTCTTATTGTAGTAGTGATTGGCCATATTGTATGTTCTAGCTCCAAATTTTACATTACAATTTGAGCTTTGACAATAAGAGAAGAAGTGGATTCTATGTACAAAAAATACATTGGATGCATAATAGATTATTTTTGCCTCCTAGAAAGGTCTTAGTTGTAAACGATGAAGTGTGTTTGGAAATGCGATATAAATCTTCCAACGTGCGGCCATCAAACACTCGTGCGGCGTAGTAGAAAGTAGAAATTGAAGTTTACAAACACACATGAAGTTGTTTTTTATGCTTCAAAATTCTGAAGTGAAGCCAACCATTGTTCCATGTAATTGTTTCCAGCTGCAAATTCAACAGATAATAACAAAGAAAAATTAGTACAATGAATGAATATAGTTAAAAGGTCGCAATCGTTAATTACAATACAACTTTCCCTAGTTTTGATTTGTTACAAACAGCTCAATCAAAATGGCAGGTTGTTATTTTAAACACAATTACCAAACTTGGAGTATGCAATTGTTATAAATTAAGTTCAATCATCATGGTATAAAAACAAGAACTCATTTTCTATAAGCAAAAACATGTTCTAAAATTAGAATACATAGGATAAAGGTTGTTACTTGTTCTGTATAACAAGTCAAATTAACATAATATCATATAGTATACCTTATCTTTTATTTGTATTTGTAATTTTTGAAATTAAAAATTGCAGGTTTCAAGTAAAGATCTAAAAATCCTACTCATAGGCCAAAGATCTTGTATTCAACAGTACCGAACACAGTGCAAGCAACCAAAAACCATAGAGAAAAGAAGTATTTTTGCAAATGAGACATGAAAGCACTCACAATTAAAAAAGAGCCAAAAACACACTAGGCTAGAAAAGCATGTCTCTATAGTATCCACAGTTCCAAACACAAACCAAATACTATTAAAATAAGAAAACCATAAAACAACAACCTCGTAGATTGATGCATTTGAAGACAATTCTAAGAATAAAAAAAAGCAGAAGTATTTGTCATGTATTATGCTAGCCATAACATAAGGCCAAATCACCATTGCACTTACAGTTGAATGATTAGCATTAACTAAAGTACCAATATTAGTATATATAACAAAATCACAAACACATTTCTTCATCAGGATCAATATCATCAACAAGGCAAGACAAACTAAAAATAATTATAGATTAAAAAAGCATTTAAACAAAGAATGTTTTGTTTAAAGAACTAAATCAACTCATCAGAAAAATGAAACAATGCTAATTGAACCCAAAATTTCAATAGCAAAGTTTCAAATCATACCAGAAGAAAATTCATTAGGGAGGTTCTTGATAGCACTCAAAAGCTGATTATTTGATGCCTCCACTTCCTTGCAGCCAGGTCTATAACAAGGAACCAACACAGCAAAACTACCATCAGACTCATCATCATCATCACTGACAAAATCAGAGCCATGAGGCTCTAACCACCCAATAGACCAATCTGAATCATCAGATTCAGAGCCTGATAAACAACCACCACCACCATCAGATGGTACTAAAACAACATCATACTCTCTATCAATTCTCCTCTCTTCCCTACTATGCCACTTCTTTCTAACCTTTTTGTTAGATGGAGCCATCTTTGTTCCCTTCATCAAAGGAAACTTCAAAGACTCTCTTTCTTTCATTGAAAAACACCATTCAGAAGATGAATTTCCATTAACAACAGTCTCTTTCTCCTTACTCCCACCCCATAACCACCAAGACAAACGTGTCAAAGACACAGCCATAGTTACAAATTTTCAATTTTTTCCAATAGCAATTGCAAAGCTAAAGGGTTACAAGTTACATCAATGAATGAAGAAGATCTTTTAGGAATCCAATGATTTGTGAAAAATTGGAAGCCAAAAAAATTGAGAGACAGAATGGCCAGTGGTTTTCTGCCTGTTGCAGTGACCACTATATTAGGAAAAATGATCCATTCATTAACAAAAAATGATATCAATTAATAAATAAATTCAACCCTACAAAAGCCTATTAATATCAATACCAATTGATAAAAGCCAAAAAAATTCTATTCCTATTATTATTATAATTATAATCTAAAAACAAAAAACAAAAGCACTGATGAATCAGATGCAGTAAATTTATCAAGGACAAGGTTTCCTTAAATATCAAAAACCCAATTAAGCAACTTGAAGAACTCAACTTGTCAGGATTTCACTGGCCCATTTCCCAATATTGAATGTAACAAAAAATTCTCAAAACACACAACACAACACTCCAAGAAATGAACCCAAAAAACCAAATTAAAATTATCCGATCTCAACAAAATTAAAATTATATATTTTCTTATTTTTATTTCTCAAAAAATAGAAACCCCATAATATCTAATATCCAGAATCACAACGGCACAGTCATGATCGTTGTACTCAACACAAAATCGGAAACAAGGAGAAACCCAGTAAACACTTATGAGTAAAGACCTTTGCTTTAGGGTCAGAATCGGAAATTCCCAAACACTAAAAGAATAATCAGAAAATCCCAAACTTCTCGCCGGAAAATTTGACCCTTTAAGCTACTGGAATCAAAATCAGGGGAGATCGGAGCGAGAGTTTTTACTGGCGAAAGAAAGAAAAACCGGAAACAGAATGCATAGGAGACTCAGTGAGTCGATTTCGAAACCCTAACTCGTCAATTCTCTCTCTCTCTCTCTTATCTTCTTCCTCCTAATTCGTCTTTATTGTTACACTGAAGAAAACCCAAATCAATCAATTACACTGAAATTCGTCTTCTTCTGGATTTATAGAGCGATTTTTTCAATCTCGTTACATCCAACGGTTCAGATTGAATCTGTTCTTGTGATGTACGGTTAGATTGAGAGTTTTACGGTATTATTATGCACCATCACGCATCGCGTCCTGGAATATAGTTTAAAGTAATTAACGATATAAATGAATAGTACTATGTTTTTTAATCAGAGACGAACATGTTAGACGTTGATCGCGTGATGAAAACGATTGGAACCGTCAAAAATTGCTGACGTGGTTGACTATTAACCAAAGAGGAGCCAATACCAATAACCTTTGGGAAGTTAAAATTAAAATTTACCTGACTCTTGTTATCTTATATGAATTTGACAAAACTCCAAGGGAATTTTAATCGATGTGTGTAGAAAAGTGTATATAAAAGTGCTTTTAATATTATCCATTAATCAAATTAATCCATTTGGTTAACACGTGTCAATAATGTTGGACTAGGATTGAATTATTTACTATTTAGGGATTGTCAAAGTAATGATGAAAGTAAAAATCACATTTTTTTATTTTTTATTTTTTTATAAATCAAGCTTTCTCTATCGACTTAGTTCCAAACACTCATCCTATATCCATAACTCCTTATCGTATGGCCCCAGCAGAATTTAAAGAGTTAAGGAAGCAACTTCAAAATCAACACATATATCTCCAATTTGATTTTTATATACCAAAATGCCATACAATAAAAAAAATATATCAAATTGTTCTATTTTTTTTTTCAGTTGCTGCAACCTGGGGTGCGACCTCCTTAAGACATTTTTTTTCAATTTTTTCACATGGTCGTATCTTGGGGATGCGACCTACTAACCAATTTTTTTTTCAATTTTAATGTATTTTTTTATCCTAGTTAGTAGGAGGTCGCATCTCCAGGATGCGACTATGTGAAAAAATTGAAAAAAAATACCTTAAGGAGATCGTTTTCCCAAATTGCGACCAGCAACTAGAAAAAAAATATGACAATTCGATATTTTTTTTTCATTGTATGGCATTTTAGTATATAAAAATAAAAAAGGGGATATATGTGTGCAAATCCCAAAGAAATACAATGAATGAGGAAATGTTTGTGATGATTTTAAATTCTATCTCAATTAATTTTTAATTATATTTTATTTTATTTATATAAATATGATACACATGGAAGTTTAACGTAAATTTTAAGATGAAATTTGAAATAAATTTTTAAAATTTTAACCTATATTATTATTTTAATATAATTTTAATATAATTGATATTATATAATAATTTTTTTATTGATTTAATATTTTTAAAATAATATTAAATTTTAAAAATATTTATATATTTAAATTTTAAAAATATTATAATATTAGATATATTTATTAAATAAATTATTTTTTTTTTGAGATGACGTCTACCTTCCAATCAAATTTATGGGCAGTAGTAATTTCTCTGCTGTGTAGGAATAGTGATTCAGTAATTCTTATGACAAGTTGTAGTGGACAAATCATTTTCAATTTTAAGGAGTGACAACAAACCATAGTGGTGGGAATTGATCACCAAATTTCAATGAAAATGATTTCAAGTCAGTTATCAGTTTTTCTAGGGGAAAAATCTGGAGGTGGGTATCCGTAGAGTAATCAGTACTCGAAGAATATAAAGATAACATAGCCAAATATGAGAAAAGTTGGCACAGCCAAAACCATGAAAAGCTTGACGTACCAAAAAAGTATAAGGAAAAATAAAGAAGTATTATGCTTTTCTCTTTGGAATTTTTGAGAAAGAATTCCGACAATTGACTTTTGTTCCCCTTCGACTCTCTTCTTTTTAAAGATTTTGATATTTATCATCAAATAAAGTGGATTACCATTTTGGTTCTTCAATATCAAGAATGTTGTCATATTAGTCATTATTGACATAGTTAAAAATATTTAAGTACATCTTCTACTTATGTTAGTCATCTTAATTCATAAAATTAATTGAATTGTTAATACGAATAATGTAAATTAATTGAATTGTTAATACGGATAATGTAGATGTCGACTTATATAATTATGTCTTTTAAATTTTATAATATGTGTGTAAATGATATCGTTAAAAGCCAATGACATTTAGATTAAATTTATCTTTAATAAAAATAATAAAAGAAAATCTAATTTTTTTTTTAAACTCTTCATTTTTTTCGTAATCATCTTCTTACTCGATATTTTAGTAAAAGCTTTCAAAATCTAAGTTCATAAAGATTGACTTTTTTTAGTACATCGACCACATGAAGAAAATTCAAATTAATCAACATCCTGATTTTGAAAATTTTCATAGAATCTTCTCCAAGTTGATTGTTCTCAATGGCACTTTATTCATAGCTAATTTTCTTCATCAGGGGTGTCAAATTAATTCAATCCCAGTTCTGCCCAGTGGATCAATCATATATCCATGTTGAGTTTGAGGCACATTGGTATACTTATATTATCAATCTAGACCGAAAACTTTCATTAAATCATTGAGAAAGAAGATGGAGATGAAGAAGGGGATGAAACTTTATATGTGATATAAATGAAGTGTTGGTTTAAGGAAGTAAATTCAAGGAGGAAATTTGAAAAAGAAGTTAGGAAAGAAAACTTTTGGAGAAGAAGATGAATTTTTAAAATTTTTATTTTTCATTAAGAAAATTTGGATGTAAGTATCATTTTAATCTTTAGTCATATCAGCCGTACACATGTCATGAAGTCTATGACATATCATCGCCTAAGTTAATGTCTACATGAACGACTTAACAATGTTAACATCTAGGTTAGCACTAGGAGCCAAAGTGATTGACATTTTGATGAATGAAAGATGTAATTGAATTTTTGATTGAGTCAAGGACCAATAAGACAATGACCTAAACTCAAGGATCAAAATGATAGTTATCCTAGTAAATAATTATTGTTTAGCTAACTTATTGTCATTTTGTAAAAAACAAAATGTCATTGTCATAGATGGTTAGACAATTAAATCATGACAAATGTTGCAAGTGTCTTGAGGGTACTTGTTAAGAAATTAAATATAGAAATAAAATATTTGAATCAGGTCATTCAATTCAAAATTTTAATTTTTTTTTCACGTAACTTAGTAATTTGTATTCCAAAAACACATTTTAAGGTATTGAATGTAAAATTTCAATAACTTAAAGGTCCGTTTGACACACACGATATGATAAAGACATGATTCGGTATAGTAGAATAAATATATGATATAATAATGAAATGATAAACATTCTAATATTATGTGTTTGATGTAGACGTGATAAAAAACACTATAATATTATTTTTATCTTGTCATGTACATATTGTTATATTAGTTCTTGATTCAGGAAAAAAAAAATTCAAATTAGTCTCCATCATTAAAATTATATCTAAAAAATATAATTTATTGTCAAAATAGTTCATGACCGTTATAAAGTCAATAACTAAATTGATTGACATTTCGATAATTAAAAAACTTAATTTAAATTTTTTGATGTATGGAAGATTAAAATCATATCATATAGATTGAAATATAAGTTTATCCCATATAATAATTAAACATCTATGGTTTAGGGATGACTTAAAAAAGAGAAAAGAAACTTTAAAAAAAATAAAAATAAAAAAGAGAAAAAAAAAAGTCAATAATGAACTTAATCACGTCAATCTTTTGGGGAAAGTAGAATAAAACTTTTCTTAATACAGATTAAAAAAGTTGATTTCTTGTTATAAAAAAAGATGATTTATCACTTTCATGATAAAAAGCACATAATCATTCAGGTACGAATTAATAACCATGCCATCATCGCGTCCAAAACAACTATGCTATTCTATTTACTTCTCCCACTATATATATTTCCACTAATAATCAAATTATATTGAATTATTATATTAAGGTTCGAAAATTGAAATTCTAACAACAACATAAATTAGGGTAGGCAACGACAAAAGGCAGTGGTTAGAACAAAAAATTGTAGCCTAAACTTTAAGCAATAGTTTCAGAAATGTTTCCGTAAGTATGGTTTAGATTATCATTGTCTATTACTATTGTCCACCAAATTCAAAAACAAATTGTTGCATAAGCCACGATTTCTAGTGTCAGTTGTAGACTGTTGTCCTTTCTTTAGGTCAAGATTTCTCATTCTTGGGCCATAGTTTTTTTAGCGTGAATTAAAAAAAATAAAAAAAATTGTAATTAAAGGTGCCTACAGATATCTTTATAGAAGTTATGTTTTTTTTTCTTCATATTTAAATTGTGTATCTTTATATTTTTCATAAAAACCTTTTAAAATATTTGTTATATTTTTTTTTGTATTGTTTTATACACGATATTTTTATGAAGACGATACATTTTTTAATATACATTTATGTTTATTGATGAAAATTTATATGATTGAATTATATGGATTCTATTTAAATTTATTGAAATTTATGTTAATTTTAACTAATAAAAATATATTAATAAATATATATTAAAGAGTGTGTTGTTAATATTATTTTATGTTTATGTGCATTAATTTTGCGGATGTGGAACTAGTGTTAAAGAAACACACTCTTATATGCATAAATTAATCTAGTTCATTGATTTAAAGTTGACTGATTCACATTACATTTATAGAAATGAAATTGTGGCCACTTGCATTTTGTCAATGATGAAATTGTGGGGTGTAGGACACACCTTCCCTCTTGTACTTGATCCTGACTTCTTGCAGGTAATCCTTACCTTCCCCACTTGAGCAAACCCCAAACGATTAAAACAGGATTTTTTTTAGCTTTTTTATTTTCTATATATTTTTCCCTTTTAAATATATTTTACAAACCAAATTTTAGAGTAAAATTGTACGCAAATGTTTGAGTAAAATTCCTCATTTTAGTTAATTCATTAATTTAAAGAGTATCAATTAATTTAATTATTCTATCAAAATAATTTTTTAATAAATATTCATCACACCTAATACATCAAAAGATATATATATA
>JBBPBS010000738.1:7136826-7157555 GCA_037974835.1 Cicer judaicum | reverse complement strand
ATTTGATAGATTTATTAATATTTTATAAAAAAAATAGGTCAACATATTAAAACATCAATCAAATAATGTTTTAACTTTTGAAAATCTATCAGATAAATGAAGAATCTAACCAATGTCCAGTTCGATCAACATAAAAAAAAAAGTTGTTAGTCAATAAAAATTAAGAAAATCAAGTTGAATTGGTCAGATAATTGAACCGAATCCAGTTTGAGAAAACCATCTGATTTTGAAAACCGTTCGCTTTTTCAAAACACCATAATTTTTTTTATTTTTTTCAAAAAAAAATAATCTTAAATTAAAAAAAACAATATAAAAAATATTTTTAAGTTTAATCTTAACAAAAAAAGTCTTTATTTCACTTAAACTTTGATTCTACTTTTTGTAAGACGTCCGGTAGTTGATTGATTGATTTATCTAAAATTTAATGTTTGAATTTATATTATAAATATTTATCGTTATTATAAATTTTAATATATCTGTTATAAATATTAAGTATTTATTAAATTTTTTATGAATTTCTATTTTATAAATTATGAAATTCTGAATATTTTAATACATTTCATGTATTTTTTTATTTTGACTAACCCAGTCCAGTTTTCAAGACATTGCACTCAAATAAACAAACTTCCACTAAGTCTACCAATTAATTACAATCAACAACTTTTCCATTTAAGAACAACGTTATTTCTCCTAACTAGATCAGCATGCAATAACAAACCATGTGGTAATTTCAATATAAATTTTTATCTGTGTACCCCCAATCATTTTTGTTGTACCCCTATAATTAGTGTTATACCAAAAATACCTTTTTCAAATTACTTTCCTAGTACACATTATTATTATTCTTAAGTAATACTGCAAATATAATTTTTACGGTAAGAAAAAACAGTAAAAATAACTTTTAACATACATTTTCTTTTAAAAAATATTACAACTACCCGCACACAATTTTTAAAAAAAATCAATACTATAAAAATAACTTTTAAAGTAAAAAAAAAATATGAACAATTATTATGAAGATTTAAAAAAAAACGAGTACGATAAAAGTCACTTTTGTTGAAGTTTTTGTTTTATTTTATTTAAAAAAACAAAAATTATGAAGATAGAAACCAAAATATAACAATTTTCTGCTGCATGAACAAACCCACAAGAACTTTTGGGTTCGGCCAGGAAAAAAAACATATATACCTTAAAAACCAATTTTTTGTTTTTTATGATTAGGAAAACGGTTAATGCATGATGAAATATGGAATCATCACCACCTTCTCCATTTATCTTCTTCTATCTTTTTCCTTTCACCTTCTTCACCCAACACTTTGCTCAAACAAACTCATGTCACTTTCATGTTTCACCTTTATCCACGGTAATTTCTTTTCCTCCTTCACAAGTTATTTGGTTAAACATTTCAAGCCATGCAATTATATTTCGTTGTATTTGCAATGTTGAATGTATTGTTCAATTTCATTTTGAATGTAATCTAATCGAAATGAAAAATGTACATGTTGTGTTTTAATTAAAAGGCATATTTATGTTTGGATTCTAATTAGAGATTGTATTTAGCCTTGATGAAATTGTAATTATTTATGATAAACTTCCTTCTCATGCTTAAACCAATTAACCTAGTAACAATTTATAGGTTATGTAATTTAGAGGTGCATTATAATGACATGAAAAGTTATTTATATTTATATCATATATAGTTTGTGTAATATGTTCTCAAATTGAGTTCAGATTATGATTCATAACCTCTAAGGGGGTGTTTGATTTCACCTTATAAAATTTATTCCTAGGAGTATGAGAATGTGAATATACTACCTCCCTTCTTTTTGTGTGTTTGGTAATACACGTTTGGTTTGAAATATATGAGAATGAGAAAACATAATTTTTATAAACTCTTAACATGAGAATGCTTTATTTCCAATCCACTTTTTCCAGGAATATTTGTGGTATAACCTTGAAACAAACACACAAAATTGAGAATACTATGCAAACACTTTTTTTAAAGGTGCCAAATAATAAAATTCTCACTAATATATTGCTCGAAAAGTTATTTTTCGTAATAAATTTTGTAGCCATGAATGAAACAACACATCCTAAGTCAACTGCAATTTCGACTGGTGTTAATTATTCAATCATTGTCTCTTTATCTGCAAACTGCAATGTAACTAATTCTCCTGTCTATATTTTTATGCACAGGTGGAAAACAAGTATTTTGAATGCCACATTTGTAAAAGAGAAAGCAATGAATAATGTTTATGAAGAGCTAGATGAAGCTAAATCTGAAATTGAAAGACTCAAGGCAGAACTTAGAAGCAAGAATAATTCACTTAAGAACTTGAAGATATCTCATGATGCACAAGTCAATCAAATACAAGAAGCTATTTCCAAAGTTGAGAAGTTGGAACAAGAACTTCACCAAAAAGCAAATGAAATCATTTACGCCGAACAAATATATGAAGATAACAAAGAGTCCAACATCAAACACCTAAGTGTTGGAAATGACAAACTTAGAGAAGAAGGTTATGGTGAGAGGTTTGAAAAATGTGAAGATCAAACCAAAAGGTTGGTATTGGAAAAAAAGGAAAATTTTAAAGCATCCAAAGAACAAAGTAAAATAGATGACTTGTTCCACAAGTTACAGGAGGAAAACATGAAAGTGGAAGAACAATTGAAATGGAAAAAGGAACAGTTACTAAAACAGTTTGATCCAAGTATGGAAAAGTCTATATTGCTTGATGAAATTTCATTACTACAGACCAAATTAGATTCTCATGTCAAAATATCACATGATTTACAACATCAATTACAAATGTGCAAACAAGCACTTGCACATGAAGAAATCAAGAGAAAGTCTTTGGAAGTTGAAGTCTTAGATTTAAAGTCACGATTTGAAGGTGTTAGTAGTAAGTATCAAAAAGCCAATTTACAACTTGATTGTTTAAACAATCAACAAGACAAAGATATTGAAGATCTTAGACATGCATTGAAAACACAAGAGGCAGAATCAAAATTCTTAAATGAGAAGTTTGAGCAAGAAAATCATCATTTAAGGAAGTCTATAAGAGAACTTCAAGAATCTCAAATTCAAGAAGGGAGAGGTTCGTATTCTCTTTCGATATTGCGATCGAATCTTAGAGGTTTGGAACATACTCACAAAGAGTGTGTCTCTATTTTTAGGGCTAGACAAACTGAATGGAACTTTAAGCTAGAGCAAATGACAGAAACGATTGATAACTATCGCTTTTCGTTGGAAACTAAAGCTGCAATGATAGAAAAGCTCAAGAAGGAGTTGGAATGTTCTCATTCTTTTAATAATGAGATTGTGCTATTGAATGAGGAAATGTCTGTGATGCTGCTAGTTTTAAAGGAAGAAATTTCTGACCACAAGAAACTGCAGCATAATCATTCGTCGCATAAGGAAATGCTCGAAGAATCAACAAAGTGTGGAATGGAAATTTACATGAAAGAACATATAGAGGAATTTTATGGTGATTTAAACAAGCCAAACACTGAATTGGATGAAAGAACATGTGAAAGAAGTGAAATGGAATTTGAATTGCAAATGTTTAAGTCCTTTGTTCAAAGTTTGAAGAATGATCTTGAAAAAAGTATTGTAACGCGAAAAGAACTCGAAAAATCTCTACTTGCACAAGTAGATTTCAGTGAAAGTCTCAAGCTTGAGAAAGATAGCTTGGATTACAAGTTAGAAGAGAAAGAAAATAGAATAAATTATCAACAACTACATGTTTTTCTATTGGAGCAAGCATTGAAAGTACGAGAGACAGAAGACTATGTGGAAAAAACCAATGAATTTGATAAAGAGAGTTCTATAAAGGGAGAAAACATGGCAAAATATGAACTCATGCATCATGTTACTTCATTGGAGAAAGAGTTTATTAGCACCTTGATACCTTTTAATTCACAACTAGCTGAGAAACAAGCTGAAATAATTCAAGTACAAGAAGTTTGTGATAAGATAACAGAAGCTGAGGCTCTAGCTACTATTGAAATTGAAGAGAAGAAGTTAATGATAGAAGAACTTGAGGATGATATAATTGACATGGAGCAGAAACTGAAATTACAAGAACAAAATTGGATTCAATTAAAACAACTTGCATTGGAAATTGAAATGGAAATAGAAGCAAAACAGTTAAGAATAAAGGAGTTAACTGATAAAATTGAGAGTAAGCTAAGAAGCTCAGATGTTTTGCTTCAAAAAATAAAGATGGAGAATAGAAGTTTGCTTGAAAATGACACAAAGTTGTCACCTGAAAGGGAGAATTTGTTGTGTTTTGTTCTTGGATTGAGTGATAAAATGAGTGATTGCACAAATGCTGACACTAAACTTGTTGATGTATTGAGAAGTTTAGTTCAGTCTTTTGAGAAAGATTGTTTAGGAGGAATGAATTTAAAAAATGAGAATATGATATTGCATTCTCCTACAGGGTTGAATAAACCTGAAAACTTATCTGATTTAAGGTCACCATTTAAGGAGCTCAACAATAAGTTGCAAAAGAGAAAAGATTTGTATGAGTCTAGAGGAATGACATGAGTATAGGATAGCTAGCTAGTTTGAAGCATTAATATTTCATTAGATTGTATAATATGGAATCCATTTGTTTTAGCTTGTGTTATATTATTTTTTATTGTGATAATTTCAATGCAATTGTTCCACAACTTACATCTAATTTCTTTTCTAAGCATCCAATACTTTATCCTCAAGTGGTTTCCATAAGCTTCCAAGGCTTGTTTGTGTCTAGCTTATGATATTGCACGAGTAACATTTTTTTTCCAACTGATTTTACACTTTTTGCAAAATATTTTTGTAGATTTCAAATGAGATTTTTTGTTTCTTTTACAGTACTCAACTTAAATGTTTAGGTATATGGTAACAATCACCTATGAGGGTTGTTTTGAGGTGTTTCATTTGAGTAGAGGGTTGATATAGTCTCAATTGATCAGGGAATAGCAATAAAAGTAAATTACACAAAAATGGAGCATAGTAGTGTGACAATGGTGAATGCAAGACATTTTGAAAATGATGCTTCCTCTAACTAAAATTTGAATTATAATTTATTATATTGTAACATCGTTGAGATGATTATTTTCTTATGTTATACTCAAATTTTATTATCATATATATACATCAAAATTATTAGAGAAATAATAGCAACACATTCTCTTCAATTAATTGAGAATTTAAATAAAATTCACTAAATCACATTAATGTCACATAAATTTAGCGAGATTTATATAACAACTTTAAATATGTAATTTCCATTAATTAATATATACAAATGAAAAATAAAAATTAGTACATATATACAAATCATTAAGTAATGTAGAAGAACTATGAATTTTAGGCGATAAAACTCATTTAGAATTCAGTTTCTGATGTCATTTTCTTATTTAGCAGGAGTTTTATTATGAAGTATAATTTGATCCAACTTTCAAATAAACTTATCTTGAAAATACTAGCTTATGAAAATGACACTATTAACTTATCCCAAAAAGAAAAACAACAAATTGGCATAAAATAATAGGTGAAAAAAACAATTGGTGTTTGAGACAGAGCAGAAACGTGAATGTTTTTTTATCCAAAAAATAAAAAATAAAAAGAAACGTGAATGTTTATGGGGGACACGTGGAAATCATATCCGTGGTTCACAAGTAATAATTAATTAACATTTTTAAATTAAAATTAAAATTAAATAAAAACAAAAAAAATTATGTTTTTTGTTCTGTGTCCTTTGCATTTCCATTGCGCCTCGTAGAAGCAGATATACTAAATTCCAATTCTAAGAATTAAGACTTCTTTATCATCATCATCACTGGTAACCAACCAATTAATTCTCCAAACCTTACCGAATTTTAATTATTTTATTTTCAATTTTCCCGTTCATTCCACATTCGTTATTTCATTCAATTTCGTGTGATTCTCTGTTTATAACCTAATTTTAATGTTTAACTCATTAAATTGTTCCGTTTTGGTGGTTTCGAATTTAGGGTAAGTTAGCTTTTTAAGTTCTAAAAGAATTTTATGCTAAGTTTTTTTTTTTTATATAAGCAGAATTTGATGCTAAGTTAGTTGTACAAGAATTTAATGTCTGTACCCCAAATGTTAGAGACAATTAGGGATTCTTCGGTGTTGCCTATTGCTGAAAAATAGCAGTTTGTTTAAATTTCGAATTATATGAAGCTATAGTTGCTGTTTGACAATATTTGGTAGTTTGTACTAAACGGCATGTTGCAGAACAATAGTGATTTGTTTATAGTACCGATATGTTATAAGGCCATTACGCAACTATAACCGCTATTTGACAATGATAGATATTTATTTAAGTTTCTATTACGTGTTGTGAACTTGTGATGTCTTCCATCAAGAATTAGTTTCAGTTATTTCGGAGTTATACTACTGTTATTTTGTGTGTGTGTAGAATTAAGGCTAAGTGAAGTTTACATGTTTGATATCCTTAACCTTTCTGATGCTTCACGTGATTAATATCGATTTAGCTGCAGGAAACTGAGTTGAAAGATTGCCAAAGTCTATCTGAAACAATCTCTATAGAGTATAGACTTTTGTGTTGAATTGTATCAAAGTCTGCAATAGTACTTGGCATCAATTTTGATACAATAATGGCTCTTCCTGGTTCCCTGCAACTGTCCCATGGATTGGAACTTTGCAGGAACCTGAACTGCAATATAGATCAGGTACTAGAAATATCTTCAGTTCTGAGTTCTTTGTGCTGGGTTCAGTTTTGCAAATTTCTCACTTTTTCGACCACTTTATGGTTTACAGAGGAGGGTAAAGGGGAGATGCAAATCACAGTTATTCAATACATTTCCTTCGTATTCAGTTTCGGTATGTTATTAAAACATTGAGATATTGTTGTGTTGCTTACTGTTAATTCAATGTGTAATTCGCGTGCTAAAATATTGTGGTGGTGTTGTGAAACTATAGCCTAATATGCGACTGTGCCCGTTTTCTTTGAATTACAGGCTTCTTGGTACTTTTTTTATAACGATAAATGTTAGTAAGTTAGTGGTTATGTTAGTTTTCAGTGTTCGAACCCTAGACTTCTTGGTACTGTTTGATTTTGATTATACATGCATTTTTTTGTCTTCTGTCATTTGCTTGTCTTAACATTACTTTTCCCTATGTGATTTGATCTATAACACACCTATCAGCAAAGGTATTATGTATAGATGATGGGATAATGGGTCTTGGGCCTACTTCCAACAATTGGGTTGAACAGGAACCCAACAAAATTCATTATCTCATCACTAGCATATAAAATCTCACAGCATTTTTTCTTTCTTTCTACTTCGATGAATGACACATTCAGCATTGTGCCAGTATCTGTAATATTGTTAGGCAATAATGTGCTACTTGTATGCCTGTATTTAATGATGCTTGAATGTTGATAATTTATACATTAGTAATGATTAGATTAAAAAATAATGCCTCTTCAAGATTAAAGAAATTGCATGACTATTTTCTTTTGCACTAGAAAGTAACTGATAGACAATCTTCCGTTGCAGTTCATGAAACAGGACTACAGGGGTCTTCAACACCTCCGTCATGTAAACAGGTCAACACTTACATTGTCTTGCAAATCCCGCTCTTTTAAATGTCATTGTTTTTTAGTGCCAAGACAAGGAATTGATCTTCCTGCTGTTAAGGTGGCTACTACAGTGCTGGCAAGGTGAATTTTGTTGCCATTAAGCGTACAAATTTAAGTACTATATTTTTTTAATGCTATACACTAACATAATTTTCTGCAGGTGCTGTAATGTGTTACAAAATAGTTCAGTCATTGTAAAGTTGATTCCTGCTGTTGGCATTATCATTTTTGCAGTATGGGGTGTTGGACCATTAATGTTTCAGACAAGGAAACTGTTCTTTCAGGTGATTTAGCAATTTCTCTGTTATTCATCTTGTACTAACAAATTCAATGCGGTTGACACGTAAGTCTAATAGTGTACGCTGTATTCTGCAGAGGAGTGATAATAGTTGGAAAAAGAGTACCACTCATTACATAGTAACTTCGTACCTTCGACCATTACTGTTATGGACTGGAGCCGTACTTATTTGCAGGTTTCACTGTTACAAAATAATAACTTTATCTGAAGATGAATGCGTTACATCTTTTTCTGATAAACCTATTCTCTACATACTGAACTGTTGGCTAATTGCAGAGCATTTGAGCCAGTAATTTTACCTACAGAAGCTAGCCAGGCTGTTAAGGAACGACTTTTGAATTTTGTTAAATCATTGTCGACTGTAGTGGCTTTCGCCTATTGTTTATCAAGGTGTGCGTACTTCCTTACCTTCAGAATATCTCTTGAAATTGATTAAACGTTTGGTCACTTATTAGTGCTACTAGTTAATTAGGCTATTTAGGATTTTCTTCCCCCTTTCATGAGAAGGCATGTCTGATTTTCAATTATTTAGACGAATTGTGACACACCTTATTTTTTTTGCTTTATTGAACAACTCTGCTGAATGTTTTCAAAATACATCATTGTTGTAGCATGCTTAAGAATTTTCCCCAGATCATTAGATCCAATATGTTGTTCTTATTAAGTTTTGCTTCTCGCTTCCATAAACTAATTGTGTAATACTCTTATGCAGTGTAATTCAACAAGCACAGAAATTTGTAGCAGAGAGTACTGATGCAAGCGAGACAAGAAATGTTGGTAACTTTTCTCTATGTAAAGGCAATTGATGTTACAGTCTAATATGAAGTTTATACATTACACACACACACACACACACATATATATATAATTCGCTGGTAACAAAAGTTGGCCAATATAGTTACCCATCTATATACTCCACCCTATATCAATTATAAGCAAAAGAAACTAATTTGGTGGTCCAAAATGTAAGCATATCTCAAATAATTTTGCCATTTTAATGATATCATTCATATGCTTCCATTCAATTAATAAAATACTAATAAGGGAAGTTTAGAAAATACTATTACTTCTTTTATTGCATTAAGAAAATTATTTGCAGTTTTAACTAAAAATCTTAATTAGCATGACTTTAGGTATTTTTGCTTACAATCAAATTTGGATGAAGTAATGGTGTGTATTTATTTGTATTTCTAGATTTACCATTTCCCCTTTCGATTTGTATTACAAATAGCGACTATTAGCAATTCAGTAGATTAATTTTAATACATAAATAAAAGCATACTCTATTCACAATTACAAATATTCAATGATCTCTCTGTAACTCCCTAACCTCCCTAATTATACAAGTAGCCTTATAACAACCTCAACTAACTAACTCATCAACTAACTATTATTGTTAACTAACTACTAATCTAAGTCCTAAAACATGTAGAACTGGAAGCACTTGAACAAAATATGATAGCTCCCAGGTTTATGAGTTAAAAGACAAGTAGCTTTACAACTACTATGTATTGAAGATAATAATTGTGAAAACCTGGATTTCAGTTAATTGCTTGGTTACTAGTTGTGGTTTCAATTCAAACGTATAATGAATTATCTGTTTTTGTCAGATGGGGTTCCAATTTGCAGGCAAAGCTGTTTATTCTGCAGTATGGATTGCTGCCTTTTCATTGTTTATGGAATTGCTGGGCTTCTCCACCCAGAAATGGGTCACTGCAGGAGGTTTTGGGACAGTTTTGTTGACTCTTGCTGGTCGTGAGGTTTGAGATTTATTGTTGCTTATAATCATCCTAATTCTCTTGTATTTCATTATTTTAGTGGTAGCTATGATATTGTGGAACTTATTAACATTAAATATCATTGGTTTAGATATTTACAAACTTCCTTTCAAGCGCGATGATTCATGCAACTCGGCCTTTTGTGGTAAATGAATGGATTCAAACGAAGATTGAAGGATATGAGGTTTCTGGCACTGTTGAGGTGTGTTAAATTGCACTTTTTAACTATCGAATGTGGGAATCATATATTAAATATGTATCATGTTTTTGTTTATAACAGAGAGAAATCATATAATACGGTGTAGTGATTTTGAGATCTCTGAGTTAGATGTTTTCTTGCTATGCAGCATGTTGGCTGGTGGTCACCAACAATCATTCGAGGTGAAGATCGTGAAGCTGTACACATTCCAAACCACAAATTTACAGTGAATGTTGTGCGGAACCTCAGTCAAAAAACACATTGGAGAATCAAAACCCACCTAGCCATTAGTCATTTGGATGTAAATAAGATTAATGTAAGAAATAATTTTGTTTTGTTGTTTTTATTGAAATCGCTTTTCACCAATATAGTGTTTTATGTTATTTTTCCCAATGACAAATGGTTTTAATGCTTCTGCAGAACATTGTTGCTGACATGCGGAAAGTATTAGCCAAAAATCCTCAAGTTGAGCAGCAGAGGTTGCACAGGAGAGTATTTTTGGACAATATAAACCCTGAAAATCAGGCTCTTATGGTATGTATGAACTGGTTAGACTGCTATTGTATCTTACAATCAATTATTCTGTGTTAAATGATAGGGGTCTTAAATGAGACTAATTCTTTATTCCTCTTTTCTGGAAGTTGTTAGCCACAATACACAGTTGTGCGATAAAAAATACAGAGGAAAAATTCCTTCTGTGGTTTGTGTTATTAGACTGAGATAGCTTTCTGTTTCAGAAGGACAGACTCGCGTGTAGTTTTTAGTCTGCTGCCTACCTTTGGCTCGAGTGCTTTAAATAATACTTCCTATGTCTCATAATGAGTGTCACTTTAGCAAAATAAAATTTGTCTCAATGAATGTCATTCACAATTTTCAATGCAATTTTAAATATTTTTTTCCTATACTACCTTTCAGTGATTACTATATACACAATTTCCAAAATATTATTATACTTTGCATTGATAATAGTGAAAAACCTACTAATAGTTAAAATGGATAGTTTGGTAAAATGACATCTCTTTCTTCTAATTATTGCATTTCTTAATATGTATGGAAATCTTGAAACGATACTCATTGTGAGACAATGAGAGTATATCTCTAGATTTCATTGGCCAGCAATTGTCTTCTAAACTTTGTTCTAAACTTTGGCTTTCTTCCACGTGTATTGCTTTACACTTAGTTTAATATTAGTTCCATTTGAGGTTACATTGTAAAAGTCATGGCTAAACACTTACATTCGTACAGTGTAGGAGCTTGAATAAACACTAGTTTGCCTTAGTTACATGTGCATCTATCTTCATTTGTGCAGATTTACACCTGAAAAGTTTCCCCCCTTACCTTCTCTTTTTGTTCTTTCAATCAAATTTGTGTACTTACATTTGACAGCTTGGAGTATTCCTTGATCATGATCAAATCAAACTATTGTCCAGATGATTATTAGTGTGCTATCTTATGATAGTTATGTATTTAATATAAGACATAATATATATATTTTTCCTGATTTTCACAGATTCTGGTGTCTTGTTTTGTTAAGACCTCACATTTTGAAGAATATTTGTGTGTTAAGGTAAGAATACTTCTTATTAATATAGAATATGCTCCTTGTTCTGGCCAGCAGTTTAGTTTGATGAAAGATTCATCTGATATTCCATCTATTGGATTTTAAAAACAGGAAACTATACTATTGGATCTTCTTAGAGTTATCAGCCATCACCGAGCCAGGCTTGCAACACCAGTCCGTACCCTGCAGAAAATATATAGTGATGCTGACTTGGATAACATACCATACACAGATTCTGCTGGAACAGTAACTAACCGTCCACTATTAGTGATTGAATCGCCTTACAAGAACAATGCAGATGATAAAATGAAAAGTCGATCAGCACGTGCAACTGTTGATCAAGATAACAAGACAACTGTGCGAAACAAACTCGATATCAAGACAGATGACAAAGTTGGACCAATAGGAGTACCAGATATCAAGGTTAGAGGAACTCAAGATGACTCTGAGGTGGATGCCAAAGTCATAGCATCTAATTCCGATGCAAATGGAAACTCTAAACCTGATCATGAAGTCGGTGAAAACAAGACACTTAAATCAAATTTAAACAAGGAAAATGTGGAGGTGCCAGAAATGTCTTCTATTTCCAACTCCAAGGGTCAAACCATTAAAAACATCAAGCCGAACATCGACTCTGATAACCTAGTTTTCTCATCAACAACCAACACTGACAAAGCCAATGGACTTCCTACAAATATGCCAACAAAACAGCAAGGAGAAAGGAAACCTGCTCCATCTAGGCCTGTTCTTGAAGATAATCTAGTACTGGGAGTTGCATTGGAGGGATCGAAGAGGACACTTCCTATTGATGAGGGGAATGACACAGTGACAACTCAAGATGCAAAGGAAATGGCTGCATTCCAGGGTGGAAATGGATCTCCAAAAGCTACTGATGGGAATGTAAAGTAAGATTGTAGTTGCTCCTAGAGGAATTTTTAGTTATCAGCGTGTTTAACTAGTTAGTTGTTTGAAGGCTTAGTCTTCCAACTTTGATGTACACAGCTGAAAATTCAAACCACATTCCTATCCATGAGAAGCTGTATATATTATCACTTAATGTAGTTCATATTATATTCCCCTCAGGTTTTGGGCTACTATTGTAATGTTTACCATTTTTGCTATTTTAGCAATGCATATTGATATGATTCGATTATACTGTCTAACTGACTGACATGGATTTTTCTTACTAGAAGATAACCCATAATGCAGAAATCAGAAAAAAGAAATAAATAAGTTTGGATCTTCATTGTTCTTTAAATCCCTACTTATTAGTGAGACAGAGATAATGTTTTTGGTTGTTGTTGCTACAGCTTCCTTGTTCTTTAAGTGGGTGTTTGTTCTTGCAGTTAAATGGCAGCAGCATGCAGTGAGTTGGAAGCTACACTTCAAAGCTTCAGGAAATCCACGTTAGATATAAATTGGAACGCGAAATTTTTATTACAAACGCAGAACCAAACATTACCTAAATAACATGACATATAAACCAAATGTAAAGAAATATACACATTTTTTGTGCAATAGTGCAAGCACCGGTCATTGTTACAAATGTGGCTTATTTTTCTATTGTGGTGTGTGATGTTCATTGTTAAGAAAATGATGAGATTCGTATTACATATGGATGGTGTGAATTTGAAGAACATAGAAACAAATAATATTTGCATGGGCCTTTAAAATTCAAATGATTTCTTACATAACATATAAACCAAAATGTAAACATCTGCTAAAGTAAAATATTTGACAAAAATGAAAATTTTGCCTAAAGTGGTGCAATATGATTTTAACGGCCAGCAATAGTTAATAATGGGAAGAAAAACAAATACTATTTTTACTTATAACCCCATTCGGTTGAATGCCCAAGACAGATCAATAAATTCAATATAAGTGATAAAATTAGTAGGCTGTTGGGGTGGGAAAAAATTGGGACCAAAATGGAAGAGAGTAACCCCTCATAATGGTTATTCGAATTGCTTCTGTACTATTTGGTACTAGTACTATACAATTCTTTAAACATGGTTGGTTGCCTTGGCCAGCAGTTTTCTTTTTGAAGATATTTTATTTTATTTTTTATTTAATTTATTTTTGAAGATAGTCTTGTGGAAAGCAATGTATTTTATTTTAAATTATCTTTCAGATGTTTATTATGTTACCATTTACCCGAATAATGAATAATGAGTCAACAGTAACACAACTCTTGTTTAACTGTAAACTACCCTATAGGCTATAACGTGATTTAAGCGAAAAAGCATAATATAAATGAATGAATGTTAAACAACAATGTGGCTCCTGTTATTGAATTATAAATAATATTGCCCCTGCTAAGAATGCCATCATCTCATCTCATACATACATCTCTCACACATGAATACTACAACTACTACCTACTATTATCAAGCACTCTTACCAAGAACATCATGGACAAACCCCTCATGAATAGGATTAGTGGTAATGCTTTTATTAACCATATGCAAATCTCAAATAATAAGACACTGACTGAACTATAAAATACAGGATACTAATCTGTAAGCAATCCAATGCGTATATATTAAGCTTGGCACATGCAATCAGGAGCAGGATATGTGTATATGGATTGTTTAGGCTTTCTAAGCCTGAGTTGACCTTGTCTATTTTCATGACCTTCAACCACTGCATGCTCAAACTCTGACCACTCCATGGTTTTATTCAAGAACAGTTGACCCATCAATGCCATGTTTGGCCTTATAGTCTTTAAATTCAAGTAAGTCCTGTGTCCAACCTATCATCAACAAAGCATTCATTATCATTAATAAATTCAATTCAACTGATTCAACAACCTTGCTGTACTTCATAATTATATGTTATTAAATGACAAACTCATAAATGTCTCTTAATGAAAGGAATTATTTTTGCCTGGCTAATGGCATCCCATAATGAATATGAATGACCATTCAGAATTTGCTGGCCACAACATGGTTAGAGGCCTGTTTGGATTTGACTTATTTTAGTTTATTGAGGCATATCTATTGGCATAAACATGTGTGCCTATTTGAGAGAACTTATGAAAACAACAATGTATAGTTTATACTAAAAAAATTTGCCTTTGTTTTATCTTTTTTTATAAACGCTTAAGGTGTTTATCCTAACATGGTTAAGTCAAGGTCCATCATCATCATTCTAGAGTCTAAACTAGTTAGTAATATTGGCAATGCAGTGGAGTCTTCATCTATATGGTACTATATCTAAGGGAGAACTCACCAATGCGTTGTGCATATTTCCTGGGGAAGCAGAAATGAAGATGTCACTATGCACGCTGATGTAGTAGTCAAGTGCGGCTAATAGAGAAGCTTTTCCCTTTATCTGAGCCCGCTCGAAAGACGAAGCAAGGGTCTTTTTGTCCTCCATCAGAGGAAACAATTGCCTCAAAGTTGAAATCCTTGCTCCTCCACCATAGACCTAGAAAAGAGAGAGCATTTTAGAAAAAACATATCATTTAAAAATGCAAGCATTAATTAAAATGAACGAGTCCCGACTAATCAACGTGATTAAACCTTGTGAGAGGCGAGATATAAACGTGTGTTGTTATCGAATCCCATAGCTGCTAGCAACAATCCAACCTCCTCGGGAGTCATTGGGCAACGACCCTGACTCCTTAACTCTTCATCAGTGAATTGTGAATTAAGGACCCTTCCTTGCCAAATTACCTGTCGATACTTTGCAAGGGCCAACTTTTCGGCTTTTCCACCACCAAAATCACAGGCGGAATGAGCTGCCATATCCTGCCATAAAATATTACATAAACTTACTCAATTTTAGCTGCATGTAACAATAGAATGAAGAGTGAATGTTGAACAAAATAAAGGAGTGTGTGCTGGAAAGTTTGTGTTAGAGAGTGTATTGCTGACACTCCTCAAATGTAAAGATTGTTGTACAAAAAAAATAAGAAAAAAAAAAATATATATATATATATAAAAAAAAATATAAAAATATAAAAAAAAAAAAAAAGAGAAACAAGAAACACACAGAAACAAAGTTTACAAGCTTGTAGAGATAGATGATGATGATAATAAATGAGGAAGAGAAATACCTTATCAAATCGGAGGTGCAGAACAACGAACTTCCCTGCATTTTTATTATCATCTGAACTTGTGACCTCTTGAAGGTAGTTGGAGCTCATTTCTTCATTAGAGGGTTGGGGATTGCGGAGGCGGCTGATAAGGGCATCTCCAAGTGTTCTGATATGTGGAACAAAGACTAAAGCTTGAAAGTTGACTTTACAGCGCAGGTGTTGGATATCCATAGGCACGTTGTCAAAAGTCAGGCGGTGAGAAAATGGAGAGATCGCAGCAATACCATAACTGCATCAAACAATACACAATTTAAGAACAAGGAAGTAATTATGAATTAGATGTCTAGCTTAGTCATTGAATGACCTATTGTTGAAATAACCGGTCCCAAAATTTGAGTAACAAATGCACTAGAATTTAGTAAAAGATTTAGGTAAACTGCCAACCTCTGAAGAACAGGCAAGACATTTTCCAGATACCAGTTGGCTGACGCATGTACAGGTGCAGCCTTGATTCTGGTATCTCGAATAGCCAAAGCATAGTACTCCCTTGTGCTCCACGAGTACTCTTCGGGAAGCTCCTTAACTATAGAAATATCATCCTTCAATACATCAATGAAATGATCCACATCAAATATATCCATGAATGAGCTGCAGAGAAACATAACCAAACTCAGTATATTAAATTACATCGTGCACAATACACGGAACAAAATAGCTCAAAAAAATTGTAATTCTAATTTCTGCCATTACCTTGAATCCCGCCACACAGGATTTAATTCAAGGTATGGAATCACAAGAGTTGCATTCAGTATCTTTGCAACAGCAACTGCATCACATATCTAAAAAAATAATTAAACACCAAGTAAAAATTATAAATCTTCTGTATACACGAAAAAGAAACGTTCAATCTAATTGATAGGCTTTAAATACATACCCCCATCCTTTGCTGGTTCAGACCACCATCAAGAAATACTTGGATGTATCCTTCAGACTTCTCTGGTAATGCTGTTTTGATTCAAGTTCCAGTCACAAAAAATATTAGATAAAGCAATGTGCATAACCAAACATCAGGTGTTCTAAAAAATAAAACAAAATACAGTAAATGACATTAATTTCACTCACTTGGTTTGTTTCTAGATTCGTCGCAAGGTTTCCAACCTTGGTTTTCCAGAGGTGTCCATATTTCAGAAAGCTGTGATGTCGGCTTCACAAGGAAAAAACAATTCAAAAATTATAAAATTATACAAAATGAACAACCACTGCTAACACAAACCAAAGTTAAAGCAATTATAGGAAAGCATTCACTGCTCAATTAACTCTTACAGTTTCACGCTGCACAGCGCTCCTGAGAAGGCGTGAGTGCCTAGGTTTTATAGGATTCAATTCCTACATAAAATCATGTTCCAAGTTATATAAAAACATAACAAGACGCTTAGGAACTGAACAGCATGAACATGATGATGTTGTTGAAATGAAATATCTTTTCTTACAAATGACTTTTTGTGTTTTTAATATAGTAAAACAAATTACATATATTATAGATAATATGAATTAAGGGACTTTTTACAGTACAACCGAACTATGACCGTGATAATAAATGGTACGATAAGTCCACCCTATTGGCAACTTAATTGTGAAATAAATTTTTCTAGAGCAAGGTCCAATATTTATTCCAAAACGAGGTCCAGAAGCCAACCAAGCATTATGAAATTTATTATTCAGTATCATACAATTTCATATAATTCTAACTGAAATAATAATTTTGCAAATAAGTTTTTTCTATTAATTTGGATTTCTTCAAATTTATAACAAGTAAAAACAAATAAACTCACCCAACCAACCCTAAATGAGTAAATGGTATCCTGGACCATATGATCTACAATTAATAGTCTCTTAAATTAGTTACACAAATTAAGCCAACCCAACCAACCCAATCGAATCAATTAAACCTTTGTGTGGCTATTTTCAAGCTGTCAAATTCAATATGTTCATAATCAGAAAGAAATCTAAACACTAACATCAATTTTTACCTAATTTATTCTAATATATTACTAAAATTAACCTAAACCCCCTACAGTTTCTTTCACCACCACCACCACCACCCAAACACATACAACAATGGTGATCAAACAAAATTCAATTTCAAAAAAAAAAAAAAAAACTTAGTAAGCAAATCAAATGATTTCTGATAATAAAACCAAGTAACAAAAAAACAAATCATAAAAATACTAGTAGGTAAATACATAAAACTGAGCTTTCACTTCCACAAACAACCATTAAACAAACATACATATAAAAAAACACAAAAAAATAACAATTACTGAAAATGAAATAAAAACCATAACGGTAAAGTTACTGTTCCACCAAAATTGGAAAGAGCAACAAAATAACTTCCCAAAAAAAAAAAAGCTTTGTAAGAAGAAAAAAATTGAACTCACCGAGTACATAGAAGAAGAAGAAGAAGAAGAGGCATAACTGAAACTTAAAAGGGTGAAGAAAACAAGTGTTGCTGCTCTGCAATAGAGCTCCATGGTCATGTCAAACGGAGCTCCTCAGCCTTGGATCTATGAAATTAGTCTTTTGACCCTTCCAATGAAATCAGGAATGTGAATGAAGTACTAATATTGAAGAAGAAGAAGAAGAAAATAAGAAGAAGAATAAGAGGAGGAAGATAATAGAGCAGACCCCAGCATCAAAATAATCATCTTTTTTATATATATAGTATGTTCTTTGGAGGTTTGTGAAGAGAGAGAGAGAGAGTATTAAGTTCACATGGACACCTGGCTTAAGTCACCGAATTGAATTATGATGATGGGGTTGGCGCAGTGGACCCACTAAGATAAAAAGAACAAACTTAGGATTTTTATTAATCAAATGTTACCAAGTAACCATAACCATGTCTACAGAAACAGGAAAGGGCTACACTACACCATTAGAGTCTAGTTGACAAAGGAATTTCTATTTAATGTTTAATATATCTCCAATAAAATTAAATATTATTAAATAATGTATAATTTAATTCAACATTTACTATATATGAGTTTAGTTATAATGTTATTTGAGTAAAGAAAATACTAAGTAATGAGTTTTTAAAGTGATATATGTAAGAAATTAGATATAAAAATAATATTTTAAAATTTGTATATTTAATTTTTGAAAAATAGATATTGTTCTTTTTTAAAGTAAAAATTTTATTTGTAAATTATTTAAAGTATTGTAAAGGTAGAAGTATTTTTTTATTATGCTGAGAAAAGCTTGTAAGAAGAAATGAGAATCACGAAGAGTCACAGGTGTTGGTATTTTGGTTTAGTAGTGGTAGATTAGACCGTTACCATATGCTGTGAATGTGGAAGAAATGCTTTATTTTATTTTATTATATTTTATTTTATTTCATTCACTCACGAGTTAACAACACAACGCAACAATGCAATATGAAAACCACTTTTTTTCTTTTGTTTTGTTGTTTTCTGTGACCACCGACACATGAAAGGTAGTAAACTTGTGCACTCTCTTTCTACCTTCAACAACCAAAATATGAGAATCTACCCTTTTGCTATGAGAAATCACTGTTTATGTAGTTATGTAGATGGAGCCACTAAATGGTTAGTGGTTGAATTTAATGACACTTTCCCTTTTTTTTAACCTATTATAAGATTAGGATTTTTTTATTTAAATAAAGGTTTTGGTAAATTAGATTTTAATTCAATAGAGTCAGAGAAGTGTAGACATTTCAGCGAATAATTACATAAGTATTTATATATTATTCTTAATAAATAAATTATTAATTATTTTTAAAATTTATTTATTTAAATAAACGAGACGGAGACGTATAAAAAAGTCTATAAAACTCTGATAATCTAATTTATATATATTTTATTATTTATTAATGCTATTTTATTATTATTATTTATTAATAATATTATTTTTTATTTTAAAGTCTATTAATTAGACAATCACTGAATAGTCGTTCTATATTCGATAGTTGTTATATATTCGGTAACTGTTTTATATTCAGTAGTCGTACTATATTCGGTAGTATTCTATATTTGATAGTCATTCAATTACACAATCACTCAATAATGGTTTGAGAGATAATAATTGGTGTATTTGTTTCAGGAAAAAATATATTCTTTGAAACTAAAAATTATTTTTTAGGATTTAAATAGTGTTTATTTTAAATTTTTTAAAAATCATTTTATTAGAAAAATAATTTTTTTTAATATATATAAATATGTATATGATAGTCCATAGACCAATCTTAGACCTAAAAAATTAATCGTATGACAAACTTTTCAGTAGCGTTCTATATTTGATAATTATTCAATTAGACAATCACTCAATAATGGTTCCATATGTGTTTGAGAGATAATAATGGGTGTATTTGTTTCAGGAAAAAATATATTATTTGAAACCAAAAATTATTTTTTAGGGTTTAAATAGTATTTGTTTTAGATTTTTTAAAAATCATTTTATTAGAAAAATAATTTTTTGTTTAATATATATAGATATGTATATGATAGACCGTAGATCAATCTTAGATCTAAAAAATTAATCGTATGACAAACCTTTCAAAGTCTGACCTATTCTCACCCCTAATGAACATCATATCAAATGAGATGGTTTTATTATTAAAAAAATGAAAAAAATTAAATTTTTAATTATATAATCATATATAGACAATCATGATTAGAATAAAAAAATTGTATAATTTTTTTTAAGTGATTATTTGTCACTTAAATAACTTTTAATCATATTTATTCATATATAATCAAAATTTAACCATCTCACCCTTTTATCTCTTATTATAAAATTGCTCTCATTGATATATTATCTATTATCTATAATCAAATATAAATAAAAGTTAATTAAACAAAATAAATATGTTTTATATTAAATACATTAATATTTTATACTCTTATTTAATTATATTTCATTGCAGATGGATTATTTACTAATAAAATAATCATATCAAATAATAAAATTTGAATTTATATAATTATAATTTTTTTAATCTTATGTTGAAGAATGGGACTCTAGTATCAAATTTCAACAGATGATAACTAAAGAATAATTAATAATTATTTTAATCAAAATTTAAATTTAAATTCTCCAACAAAATTGTTTATTAACTAAAATTTATTAAGTACTTAAATTCAATCAATAATTATATATGACTAAAATTAAAGTCTACTCGTACTAACAATAAAAAGAATTCCAATCCACAAT
>JBBPBS010000738.1:7104874-7134743 GCA_037974835.1 Cicer judaicum | reverse complement strand
ATTTAAATTTAAAAAAAAATAATGAGTAATTAAATATTTTTATTTTATTTGTTAGAATGTAAATAAATATATGATATATTATATGTACATAACAGAAATACCCTTATAAATAAATTATATTTATTTTAAATTTTTTATAATTTTAAATACTAATTTATTAAATTATATAAAAAGATAAAACTATTCTTGTGATAAAATCATAAATATTTTTTAAATTAATTATTAATATTTTCTTTTTAAGTTTAATATCTAATTCTATTAATTATTTTTATATTTGATTAGATTTATATTTTTATATTTTAGATTATATTTTATAATTGTTTTTATTTAATCAGGATTGTCTTGTCTAATGAAGCCTCAACTACAAACACTAGATCATCATCAAAGGAAATATGAGATGATTTAGAACCTATACCTTGAACATATTTTAGTAGTCTCCATTTTTCTTGCTCTAACTAAACTGTGTATTATGTGATTTAGTCGCTCCAAGCTCAACACAAAAAATATAGAGAGAAATGAGTAAATGAGGTTTGAATTGTGATCCATCTTTAAATTTTAATTCTTGCACTTAATTTTATTAATCTAAGAACAATTTTGGTTGAAATAAATTAATCTCTTTAACCTTCTAGATGTGTTATTTTAAATAAGACAATTAATTTTATAAGCAAGGAAATGTGATTAGTGAGGGCAAGATAAGTATAGAGTATGGATCAAAAGATCACACAAATATGTATCATGGTTCACCTAAGGTGAGCTACATCCAGTACTCATAATATGTGAGATTTTTATCTAATGTGCTTAGCACCAGAGGATTCTACTTTGCATTATATTTCTTGACTACACCTTAATCAAGTATAACATTCGTCTTTCAATCTTAAAAGGAATTTCTATAGTCACCTTTTAGTATAAAAATAATTTTTACAAGTACCTTTTAAACCAAAAAGAATGTTTACAACTTACTTAATCAAACTTAAGAGATAAATTCGAGTTGTCAAATGATGTGTACGACAAAAAGTATTTGGGATATAAAACTTATCAACTTTTTTTTTGAGATTGATTAACAACAAGAACTCAGTAAAATAGTCCATAAATATAGTGAGATAACTAGAGTTTTTCTTGAGAGAAGATCTTTAGAACATAAGCTTAGATGATTAAGTGTAGTTTGATTATTTTGGAAACTCTTGCTTTCATCTTCTAATTAATCTTTTATAAGACTTTTTTATATGAATATCCTCTTTTAAAACTTTTATTCCTCAATTGTCCTATATTGAAAAAAAATTCTCACATTGTCCTACTTTTTACTTTCAATAGAAAGTCTCTCCTTGGAGAAACGACCTCCTGAAGAGAAAGCCTCTCCCTGGGAAGCGACCTCCAACTACCCATTTTCGTTTTTTTTTTTTTTTTTTGAAAAATTGTTTATTATTATAATTATTAATTTAATTATTTAAAAAATAAAATACCAATATTAAATTAAAATAAAACACATTATTAAATTATAAATAAAATTTATAATTTAATTATTATTATTATTATTGTAATAAATAATTATTATACGTATAATTAAAAATTATTATAATTAAAATAATTAAATTATTAATTTAATTATTTAAAAAATAAAAATACTAATAATAAATTAAAAAAATACATTAATAAATTATAAATAAATATTATATTTTTATTATTGTTATTATTATAATAAATTATTATTATACTTATAATTAAAATTATTATAGTTAAAATGATTAAATAAAAATATATATATTATATTATAAATTTCAAAAAAAAAACTAAATGATAATAAAAATTAAATAATAATAATAACAATTAAATGAAAAAAAATTTATATTGCTAACATGAAAATTAAATGAAATACATTAAATTACATCAAATTTTGTGGGCCTTTTAATACTGTGTTCATTGACTCTACAAGTTTGGTTGTCATCTGACCCCAACTACTACCTTCATCGAATTTTTATTATTAATTTAATGTATTTCATTTAATTTTTATGTTAGAAATATAATTTTTTATTTATTTAATTGTTATTATTATTTAATTTTTATTATTATTTAGTTTTTATTTGAAATTTATAATATATATATATATATATTTAATCATTTTAACTATAATAATTTTTAATTATAAGTATAATAATTATTTATTATAATAATAAAAATAATAAAAATAGAATATTTATTTATAATTTTTTAATGTATTTTTTAATTTATTATTAGTATTTTTATTTTTTAAATAAATAAATTAATAATTAAATTATTTTAATTATAATAATTTTTAATTATACGTATAATAATTATTTATTATAATAATAATAATTAAATTATAAATTTTATTAATAATTTATTAATATATTTTATTTTAAATTAATATTAGTATTTTATTTTTTAAATAATTAAATTAATAATTGTAATAATAAACAATTTTTCAAAAAAAACAAACAAAAATGGGTAGTTGGAGGTCGCTTCCCTAGGAAGAGACTTCCTATTGAAAGTAAAAAGTAGGGCAATTTATGAAATTTTTTTCAATGTAGGGCAATTGAGGAATAAAAGTTTAAAAAGAGGATATTCTTATAAAAAAATCTTCAAATAAAGTTGAATATAATCGTTAGACACATTTGTCAAGTGTGAGATCTAATTTAATCATATAAATCACATGTTTATATTATTGTCTAGAACATTCTTGACCAACCCAAGATGTTATTTCCTTTAGGCATAAGGAAACAATAATAGATGTGAGAATGAGTTGTCAAATGTCAATTGACACTATGTTTTATATGAGGCATGCATAGCATTCTGCAGTAACAATGATAGTATAATGTACGATTTTCTTTCTTTCTTTGCTTACAGTTCATCAATCTGGAGATCAATTTAAAGACTATTTTAACTATTTAGACCTTCAATTTGAGTCATTTAAATGTTCATTTAATCTCAACAATCTTATGAGTGAATTTGACATTTTTAACTTACTGTTGAAATTCTTAAATTGGTAAGTTTTGACTTTGTCTTCAATAAAGGACAACCATAATTTTCTTCTAAACATTCTACAATCATTTTGAAGATTCTTCCAAAACTCTTAGACTTTATAAAATGGATTTTTGTCTTAATAGATAATGATATGGGATAAGAAATTATGATAAAATCTTTCTTGATTGCTTTGAAAAGGGTCACGTGATTTTTGCATGAATATACAACCTTATGTTTGATTTTCTATCTTGAAATAAATCACTCAAAAATACAAGTTAATAGATAATATGATCAAAAAATATAACTAATAATTTTATTAAATATTTGATTATCTTTAAAACAATAGTTTAGGGAGGATTAGTTTTTGCTTCATTCCAATTAATATTCATCGAGGTAGTAGAAATACAACTATTGATGACATTTGAGATAATAGTCAAGAGCTACAAAATTTCAAGGTCTCCATGATAAAACTTCATTTGATGTAGCCATAAGCTTTCTCTAGGTCCACCTTTAGGATCATGAAATTCTTTTTGCCTACACATGAGTCAAAGAGTGAATTGCTTCCTTCAAAATTAAGGTATCGTCAGTGGTAGATCTTTCAAGTATGAAACTACTTTGATTTTTGCAAATCGCATATGGCAAAATATTTATAAGCCTACGAACAACAATTTTTTACATTTATTTTATAACTCATGTTACACAAAGTAATAGGTCTAAAGTGTCGAAAAAACATCAAATATGAAAATCAAAAGTAAGAAGAGTTTGATTTAACTTCCTTATTTTATTATTATTTTATTAGGATGACTAAATCACTCTAGGATCAACTTGTGAGTGAAATTACCCAATACTTTCCATTGACTTTTGAAAAAAATTGGGGTATAGTCATTTTCCCATACTAAATAAAGCATTTCACATCCCCTCTAGAGTAACTAAAGCTTCCAATATAATTTCATGAATACCCAATATAGTAGAAAAGCAAACATTTGTTACGAAAGGTGTTCTGAAATTCAAGTACAATTTAATAACTATACATCATTTATAATTTATCATCGTCATAGATCCAAACATTATTATTGTTAATTAATAAAAAAATAAATTAAAATTTGTAAACTTAATATTTTACACCACATCAATAAATTAAAAACAGATGATAGATCATACAAATAAAAAATTAAACATAATTTATAAATATTAAGAACACTGTATCATACACTGAATTGTTTAATAATTATTTATTATTTCCTTTTCCCCATACAAGAGTCCAAGACTTCAAATTCATTTCAATGATCTGAATCAGATCCTGAATTATTTTCAGTATTTTAGTGCATTAAAATCAGAACGAGGTCAAGATCATTCCCCGTGCACAAAAATAATACTAATTTATTTAATTTAATTTAATATGAATATAAACATGCGACACATCCTGCTAGATTGCTAGGTGAAGTTCCGCGAAGATCCACAGTTGTCATGTGTTTGTATATATTTTTATTTTATTTATTTTATATGAGCTATTAGTAAGGTGGCACATTTATTAATGATTGAATATTTAATTTTATGGGTTGAGTAAGATGCAAATTAAATAAATGTGCAAAATAATAAATCTGCATGGCGTGAGAAATTGACAGGTGCCTTGCGAGTGAGGATGAGAGTGAAACGGTAACTGTAAGCAATGAATGAGTTGTCGTTTCTGTTTAGTATTCAGCAAAATAATTAATAATTACGCGGTTAACGGGATTTAGTTACCTTTTTAACCTTTTAGCGGCATTTGCGCTGCTTTTTATTTAGCCACCAAAGCAATCCACGATACTCATGTTATAGTGATCATATAGTTGATTTTTTATCTATATAATATCATTGGGTAACTAATTTGGTGGACTAACATAAATACTACATAGTCTAATTCAAACGGGCAATTAAAAACTATTTATAACTTTATCAACTATGATTGTAATATTCTTTGAAAGTGTTTATTGATGGTATGATTGAGATTGTTATTGACGTCGGTTTGATAAATTTAGTTATGAAAATTATATATTTATTATCTTTTTATTTATATTGTATCATTTTTCAATTTTAAAAATAAAGAGATCTTTGAATTTTTATTTTCATAAAATATTGTTTGTTGTTGTTGTCGTCTTAATTCTTTGTTGTATTCTTTAGTAAATGTTGGGTTGTTCTTGAACATTTGTGTGGGAATTGAGAAAGACTTATGATTTTCTATCATTAATTTGTAGATGACATATTGATTATAGAAGAAAAATGTTGCACAAATATAAGAACTATATATAAAAGTCAATCTTTGACCGATTAAATTGATCTTTGGTTTAAAAGTGAACTTTCACTATAGTTAATTGGTTGGTGTCAATGTGAATCAGATGTGGTTGATTAGACTTCCTTTGTGCTCAACTATAGGGTTGGATCTCTACCTTTTAAACATTTGAGGTTGTCCATCCGTGGAAATTCGAAAAGGATATTGTTCTAAAATCCTTTGATTGATAGGATTCATAAAAGAATTTCTAGTTGGAAGAGTTAGAGCTTATCTATGGGAGGTCATTTGATCTTCTCAAAGTCGCTTTGTTTACATTATCAATTTATTTTCTTTCTTTAAAGCTCCATCAGGTATTGTCTATGGCATCAAATCTCTCTATAAATTATTTTTGTGGGGTGGTGGTGAGGTCATCTATGTGATAGATTTAGTTGGTTGTTTAAGTTGGCGGTTGATAAAAATATTTTTTAGTAGCAAAAACATGTGCTCTAGGGTGTGGTTGATGGGGAGGCGCATTGTTTGAGAAGCAATTTTTTTTGTTGGGCGGAGAACTTAGTTTTGAATGTACATTTTTGTTAGAAGATTTGGTTGTGCATGATAATGTTGTGGACAAGTGGTCTTGGCGTCATGCTTTTGGAGACCTATACTCAGTTAAAGGCACATTTCAATATTTGGCGGAGGATGATAGCATAGTTGGTTCCCCATCATGCAACTTTATTTGGAAAATATTGGTTCATCTTAAAATGTCACTCCTTGCGTAACACCTCATGAACAATCAATTTCCAACTAAGGATAACTTCTTAAGGTGCGGTGTCTTGAATGGTCAGAATATTTTGTGCGTTGGTGGTTGTGAAAAGGAGGAAAGCTTACCTCATTTATTTTTTCATTGTCAAATGGTCAATTAGGTCTTATCTTTTGGTTTGGGTAGATGTTCAAAGTGTTTTTCATAGTCGTGTTAAAAAATTTGAGGGTCTTCTAGATACTAATAGGAAAACAAGACTAAAACTTCAAGTTATTTGGTTGGCGTGTATTTGGACAATTTGAAAATAACATAATCATCACATCTTAAAGCAGCAGTAAAGTAATATGAATCAGGTTGTGGAACGGATAAAGCTTACATCCTAGTATTGGCTCAAAGTAAGATGAAAGAGGTTTGTTTCCGATTTTACTCAACGGTGGATCAATCATTTTTCTTGCTTAAAGTACAAGTGTACATGTCATTTGATGATTGAATATCCGACTTTTTTTTGCTTGTTTTTTGTTTGGGTTAAATAACTTTTTGTTCCTTATAAAATTACTCTATTTCATTTTAAGTTCTTATAAACTTTTAACACTTTTTAATCTCTACAAATATCATTGTTTTCACTTTTCATCCCTAATGTTAAGTCAATGATGGAAACATCAACAAATCACATTTGTTTGGTGTTGAAAGGTTTGAGTACTGAAAGGATAGACTCGGAAATTTCTTTATCTCACAAGATCCTGAACATTGAGATTTGTGGAAAATGGTTATACTGCTCCAATAAATATTGATGGTGTTGAAATTTCAAGAAAAGCGATGGATATTGAGCAGAGGATGTACAAGATGCATCACAAGTCCAGAACCTTCATGATAAATGCAATCATTTTTAAGGATTTTGACAAATGCACTACAAAGAAACAAGAAAGAGCATCTATGACAATTTGGTTATGACTTATGAAGGAAGCAAATAAGTTCAAGAAGCAAATGTTGACCTCTTAGTCAGAAAATACGAACCATTTCAAATGGAGAAAGATGAAGACACCGAAGCAATGTTCTCTAGACTCTAGTCTCAAGATTAAAGGTTCTTCAAAAGAGATATACTAAGCGTGAAGAAATTTTTTAGGAGTCTTTCAAGCAAGTGAAGACCTAAGATTAAAGCCACTTAAGAAGCTAAGGATCTAAATATTATTAAATTGGAAGAACTAGTTAGCTACTTCAGATCACATGAAATTGAGCTTGTAGAGGATGAGCCTAAGAAGAAGTAAAAAACTTTGGCTTTGAAATCCAAGCAGAAGAATGATATGAAGGTAACAACATAAATAGAGGATAATGATTCAAATGACCATAATGTGGACTCAGAGGAAGAGGAGTTCGCTTTCATATCCAGAAAAGTTTAGAGGATGTGGCATAACAGAAAGAAGTCATTCTCTTAAAGAAATTTCACGCAGTTCAGCAAAAGAAAGGATGACAAGTCTGACAAGAAAACAATCATTTCCTATGGATGCAATGAACATGGGCATGTTAAATCTAAAAGTCCAAATCTGAAAGAAAGGAAACATGAGAGGAAAAACTTTAGACCCAATAAGAAGGTTTTGATGACTACATGAGATGATTTTGATGAATCATATGATGATGAAGAGCAGGTAGATTTGACTCTGATGACTCATGCTAACTGTGACTCTGAATCCAACACTGATAATAATTTTGACTCCAATTCTAACTCTGGAAATGAATCAGCAGATGAAGAAATGAAGGTATTTTATTACTTAACCCGATCTAAATTAATTAAAGTTATAAATGATTTATTTACTAAAAACCACAATTTATCTTTAAAATTGAAAGCACTTAGGAAAATAAATGCATATTAGACTGAAAAAATTAATGTTTAAAATAATGAAAGTGTTGAGCTTAAAACAGAAAGTACAACTCTAAAAGATAGTTATATATCAAAACCTTCAGAAAATGTCATATGTAATTCTGATAAATATGAAGTAGCATTTCAAGACTTTCTAGCTAATCGTATAGAAAGAAAGAAGTATGTTTTTATTATTTATGAGCTCATGAATCCGCAAACTCATCTCATTGGTGTGACATATATATTTTTATTTATTTTTTTACTATTGATGTATAGTTAAAATTTATTTGTTGGACTATATTTGAGAATTTATTGCTAATTTAATTAATTTAAGTGTTTTATTGTGTTTGTGAATGTATTTTAAGTATTTAATAATATATTACGATAAAGTTTTATTATTTTTTAGATGTTCAAATATTTAAATTTAATTACATTTTTTTAAATAAAATAAAAATACTCTTTATCACCCACGAACTCAACTCAACTCACTCATAATCGAGTCAGTTTTGTTCAGATTTTATAAAAAATCATGGATTGAGAGCTCAACCCGACTTAAATAAAATTGATCGATTAGGATTTCAAATTTAGTTTTAAACGACCAAACCTAACCCAACTCGTATACACTCTAATAATTAGGGTTATTTTAATAAAAACCATTAATACATGTTTCTTTTTATTTTTATAAAAACCTTTAATAATGTTTAATTTTATAAAAAAAAAAAAAAGTCTTATATTGCGGAAATAATTTTTTTTTAATCTTAAAATTTCATATAGTCTTACCGAGAGGTAGATGTAAATGCATTCACTATGCAAGAGTATTAGCAACCACATTTCTTTTTCTCTTAATGAACTTCACATGTAAGTTTTAATACATAGAGGACAACATAACTCTACCATCTTCAATAAATGCATCAAACTCGAACATTTCTTCCTTTGGATAATTTATTCCATGAGCTACAAGCTTCAAATCCACTTCAAAAATTACATTTTAAATATTCTTTTTTTTTATGACAAATAATATTATGCTTCATTAATATCCACAAAATTGCTTGAGGAAGCCAAAAATGTCCCACTTTCATGAATATTCATCTTTGTGGAGCACCACACATTTTGGCTAAAAAAAAACCATCCTTATTTCGAGGTCACATAACAATACCAATAAAAATCTATCATTGAAAAAAAAATGATATTTTACTTGACAAATCTTGGTGGTCGTTTGTGCCACCTTGTTATCCCATGACATGGAATTGAATGAGTACATCCACAATTCTATGATTTCTAATTAATCATATTGACTAAAGAACCATAAACCATGCACATTTGATTTGCTAAGCTAGATGAGACAACATATTAAAAACAATCCCTAAAGCTTGTAGAAGTTGATCTTACTCGTTCCGTCAACAAGGATAGTATATTTCAGAAAGTAATACTCTTAGGACAAGTCACAAAAAATGCCAACAACTCTCAAAAGATTGGTTACTATACTATAAAAATCGATTGCTAAACACTTACCCAATCAAAATATAGAGATGGATTTAATTTGAAAATCACTTGTCATTAACCTATAGTGACCGATTTAATGAACCATTTATAGAGAATTTTTAGTACAATCTTGAACTTTAAACCATAATATGAACTATAGGGGCGAGCCCTACACTTCCCTATCTTTTCATTTAAATCTAGATAACATAATAATTTTCGACGTCGAAAGAAACACGTCACAGATTTAAGTGATAACTTCCTTAAAAAGTTAAAAAGTAAACACAACAAGTGTTGAAAAAAAGATACCAATTCAAATACACTCTTAAAATTTAGTTTCGTCCTTTACCCAAATCATATTTGGAATCCAACTCCAATATAATGTTGGTTAAAACCATAATAACATTTAAGAGACCTATAAGTTTTTCCTGTTGTATATCATCTCGTAAAACAATTTCAAAAATAACTCTCTTGTTTTCAAAATATATAAGAAAAAAATTATGTATCATGACCAAATATATCTAATTTTTTATTTATATTTTAAGACAAAAACACACGATGAGAAATGCAATCTTCAAAACCAAAGAAAACTAGTGATATGATTGGACAAGAAAAAATCGCATGATTATAATAAATATATAAATATGAAGTCAAAATCCTCTCATTTTATAGATACCACAAACAATTCTTACAAATTTTAGAGATATTAAAATAAAAAAGATAATTATATAAACCAAGGATAATAGTTACAAATTTTATGTGAACTAAAAATAAATTATGGATTTAACTCTTGTTGATTATAATTTTACACAATACTAATTAATGATGACTGAAATGGATTTTATTTTATTGTATTACTTGCATATTGCAAGAGTATACTAGTATTATTCTATCCTAGTTAAAGTGCTTACTCTTGTGATAATTGATATAAAAATGGAATGTAGTGTGTTCTCTTTTTGTTTGTGCATGATATTTATCGCCCGTGTCCACAAGATAAAACGACCTCAATAATAAGAACAGATATGGGTCCTGTTTGTAGGGGTGAAAGTTCCAATCAATCACTAAAATAATGTTAACCAACATTGATTGAAGACTAAGAAGTCGACGGGTCAATTTGTTCCAACTTGGTGCCCGTACTGCCTATGTCTTATCATATTTTTTGGCAAAGGCTATTTTTATTGTATCCTTAATCTTTATCATTAATTAATTTTAATACATATCTTATATTTTTATATAATATCATATATAAAGTAAAGTAGTCTGATATACTTTAGTAGAAAACGTGTATAATGCGTTTCATTGTAGAAATTCTCAAAATAAAAAACTTAGCAATAATAACTATGAGTATATTATACAAAGAACCCTTTTATGCAATTCTTATGATGCAATTGGAGTTTACCGACATGTTTCTCATCCAAATTAAAAATAAAAGGGGAGAAAGGAGGGTGCCCTCAAGAGGATGGAAGAGGGAGCAAGGGATTTGACCAACTTTAGAGGGTAGAACTCAAAAGATCAAACAATGAAATCTAGTTCAGTCGAAGGCAATGGTGTGAAGTCTTTACTCCCTTGAAGAGAGGGTGCGCCCACATACTCATGGATGTTTGACACACTGAGTTGATCAAGAGGCCACCTCCAACCAATGGAGGAGGATTCTAGCAATGGTGTAAATACCACATAACCCAGAGTCATAGCACATAACATTGTCAAACTTTGAAGACACGCATAGAAAAGTTCAGGCAGGGGGACAAACTTGAAAATAAAAAATATTAACAATTATTTACACTACTTAATAACATTTTTTGATATGGTAAATCAACAAATATAACTATTGATAAATCTTGTGTCATAAAAAAAATCACGCGACATCATATTCTTTATTATAGAATTACAAATATTTTAGTCCTTATAAAATTTTAAAATTAATTTGTATCGCTATAAAAAATTTCTTTGACTCCTGATCCTTACAATATTTTTCGTTTTAATATATGCTTTTAAATCAACTCATGTATACATTTTAGATTTTTGAAGTATCTTTGGAAAACATATTTAAAACAAATATAAACATCTCGTAACACAAAATTAATGAAATATAAATTTTTAAACGTCAAAAACTAAAAAATCAAAAGAAAATCTTTTTGAGCTCGAATTAAACATATACTTCTATCATAATTCTATCATAACACATAATGCATGTATGCAAATTTTGGTAGCTTTCTAATGAAGCTTTCTTTCAAGCTAAATCTGTGTTTGAAGTTGTCGTTCTTCAACTAGTATATGATTTGGTTTAAAACATCTAATTTGTGTATAGAAATTGAAACTGAAATAGTTGAACAGATTTAATAATTCTCACATGGTTGAATATGGCTGAACAAATATTAAATTTTTTAAATGATAGAAATCAACACATTTCCATCCTTATGCTAAAGCTGTGGTTTAAAACATCAAAAAACCTAGTATAAAAAACTATTCAAAATTTAAAGTTCGGCTTAAAAAATTTAGTTTAATACTATAACAATCCATCTGTATTAATTAGTTATTTGGCAGCTCAGGTATAATTTTACCACAAAAATGTGTGCTGAAAAGAAGCATCAGCTTCATCAGCACTCTATTCGAACAGCACCGCTCTCCGACTTAACAAACTTCGGCTTCCTTACTACTTGTTCTAAGCATTGGATAACATCTCCAATCTGGAAATCAACCCAATTACTGATAATAAGTCCACACTCATTTCCCTTCTTCACAGAATCTACATCCTGCTTCTCCCTCTTAAGAGATGTACAAAGTCCTTCAAACACCACTTCACCACTCCTTAGAAGCCTCATGGTTGCTGATCTGTTCACCAAACCATCAACAACCTTACAACCAGCTATCTTCACATCAGGACCCTTAGATTTGCTCCCTTTCACTTCAAAGATATTCAGCACTTCTGCTTCCCCAGCTACCTGTGTCTCAGTAGTACCAGGGGCCTTCTCTATGATCAAATTGGCGATGTCTTCTAACAAGTGGTAAATCACCCGGTGCAGAATTACCTACAATCAAACCAAACAGATATATCAAATAGAAATCAAAATTTCCAATCACAATATATTTTAATGAGTAAATTTAGTTTTGAAATAATAGGACGTTGTCAACTTAGTCCCTAAAATTACTATTAAATACCAAAGTAGTCCAACGTTGTCAATTTAATCCCTAAATTGTCTGGCAAGATATAATGTGATTGAAATTTTGAAAATTTAGGGATCATTTTGAAATTCTGTTAATTTCAGAGACTGAGTTAACTTATATAATTTTAGGGACTAAATTAGTTATTCATTCATAACTAAATATGGGAATAAGCCCGAAAATACCTTGATACTAGCACGAGTTGCTGCCTGGGTAAGAGAAATAGGAGGACTCTTGACATTGAATCCAATGATGCATGCACCGCAAGCCTGTGCTAGGTCCACATCAGATTGAGAAACAGGCCCCACGCCAACATGGACAATATTCACAGAAACCTAGCAATGAAAATACAGAATGGTTATTGTATAGAAACAAATAGTAAAATATTGGTAAAACAGCACTAAACTTTTGAATACACGATAACTACAGTATGGGAGGTCTACCACAGCTGAGCACACATGTATGACATGCCCAGTAATAATCATTACAAGAAAACCATTCCAAATTGTTCTGGATATATTGTCAACGATTAACTGGAGCTATATTTTTCTGTAATGGAGGGGAATTGGAGCCAATTATGAATATATATTTTTTATACTGACTACATCCAAGTAAACTTTTCATATCATATGTCATTTTTATCAAGAAACTATTATAAATCCTTAATTATTAAATGGATTACATGATGGCATAAATAACTTTTCATATATTTTATACCGACTACATCCAAGTAAACTTTTCATGTCATTTTTATCAAGAAACCATTATAAATCTTTAATTATTAAATGGATCACATGATGGCATAAATAACTATTAGTATATCAAATAATAGAACATTTCTTGTTGTATGGAAAACATTTCATCCAAAACCTCTTAACCCGGTTGACTAATTCCCATGAAGATTTCAATTTATATTTCTAAGCATTTGGACAAAGCACAAACCACGTTATTGTGACACAAATTTAAATTATTAGGACTTGCAAGATAAAAAACAGAAAAAATTGAACACCTAAGGCTAATCACTTGATAAAAAAGTTCAACACAAAAGGCAAAAAGGTTAAGCTCTTAGGTTCAGGTTGATCAGTGTTTTTCGTTAAATATCACTAACACTTGTGTTTAAAACCTAAACTGTTAAACTTTTAATTGTAACTCACCACTGATTTCCAATTGATACAAAATCTGTTGAGAAGGCCTTCCACGCCCTCACTTTGTGTGGGTGAGCATGTATGTGTACGCAAAAAGAAAAGTTAAGCATGTTATTATAAATATCACTTACCTGAGGACTATTTAAAGTTGCCAATGCTTCTGTAACGGCTTGAACAGTTCCCTGAACATCTGCTTTTACAATTACTGGCATTTCAACCCTCAGTGGAACCCCCTCAGAATCATCTGAAGTAGTTGGCGTATCTAGCACCATCTTGTTCCTAAGCCTGTCCTCTTCAAATTTCTTTATCCTACCAGAACTAAGCATTCTAGCTCTCTCCTCAGAATGAACAACAATGACATCATCGCCAGCCATAGGCAGCCCTCGAAGCCCTTCAATCTCAACAGGCATTGCAGGAGTTGCGCGTTGAGTTAACTTCCCCGCTGTATCTTTAATAGCCCTTATTCTTCCCCACTGTGAACCTACAACCACATGCTGTCCACAAACTAGAGTCCCTGCCTTAACTATAGTAGTCACCAATGGACCACGTCCTTTGTCAAGTCTTGCTTCAACCACATATGCTTGAGCAGGCCCATCAAATCGTGCTTTTAGATCCATCATATCAGCCTGAAGGAGTACAGCTACCTCTAGGTTATCCAGTCCAGTCTTTTTAATTGCTGAAACTTCAACAACCTGAATATCCCCACCCATCTCCTCCAGCAGCAAGCCCTCAGAAGCGAGCTGTAGTTTTACTTTTTCAGGATTTGCACCTGGTTTATCACATTTATTGATTGCGACTACAATTGGTACATTGGCTGCTTTTGCATGGGATACAGCTTCAAGTGTTTGGGGCATTACACCATCATCTGCAGCAACAACTAGCACTACTATATCTGTGACTGCTGCACCTCTCGCCCGCATCGCGCTAAATGCAGCATGACCAGGAGTGTCAAGAAATGTGATTGATGCTCCTGATGACATGCCGACCACAAAGGCACCTAGATGCTGAGTAATGCCACCAGCCTCCTTGGCTGCCACTGACGTTAGACGCAAGGCATCAAGAAGGGAAGTTTTTCCATGATCAACATGACCCATCACTGTTACAACTGCAGGACGCGGTAAAAGTTCGGCACCTTCAGTTGAATGTAACCTCTTAACATTGACGCCAACCTCCTGCAACAGCAATGGACCAATTAAGTGAAAGAAAAAGTTATCGACATACAGCAACCTAAGAATGTATCATGTAGAAAGAAAAAAAAAATGGAGGGGGGATTTGGAGGGTGGTGGAGAATACCCAAGTATAATAATGTTTCTTTGATGGATTGAAACTAAAATATTTACCCAGACCTACCATACCAAACATGACTTTAGGCCTAGTCTTATCCATTACTTATCTGCCCTTTATTTTCCTATGCATATTGTGCATTTAAACAGATGTGGAGATGCCCAAAATTTCCCAAAGCCGCTAATTTCAGGAAAAGTATATCTCAAACTCCATTGATTTCCATCAAAGCCATGCTTGCAGACTTTATTCGAAACAACTAAAGAAAATTAGTAAATATAACTTTGAATCCTATATGCTCCAAGTGAAGAAGAATAAATAAAATATGAGCAACATATATTATCTAACAAGTAGTCATTTACAAATTGGGAAAACTGACAAACAAGTATTGGAATCAAAAGAAGGTACTCGTTTCCTATATTCACTGATTTAACATCATCTGTGACTAAGAAGGATATACCATTGCAGCAAGCTCGGCAATATCCAAACTGAGAGGCTCAAACTCTGATTCAATCTTTTCACCAACATTTGTGAGAATATCTTGCAAAGAAGATACTGATTTCCCGGTACGCTTTGCCAGTTCAACAAGGGCCATGCCTTCAAATATTTCTATCGTTTTATTGGGATTAGATTTGGTTGCTCTGACGTTACGTGGTACATATGGAGCTTCCACAGGAGGCTGATTTCTACTGTCTCTTCTCACATACTTCTCCTTCTTTGGGGTCTTCAAACCATATTGCCCATCACTTCTTGCCCAGAATTGTGAGCTAGCGTGGAAACACCTACCAAAGTAAACAAAACTAATTACCTCTACCTTCTATTTTTACAATTAACCGGCTTTTTACATATATTATGACAAGTACCAAATCTCCAGGCTGTCCACATTTTCAACTAACATCACTTCTTTCTTCAACCACACAAATTTTAATGTTGGCATTTTCATCTACAGCCAAAAGAGGCTTGAAAAATTCAGAGGATTATTTATAATAGTATCATTACCAAGCAACTAAACCCGACCCAATCTTCCACCGATGTAGTACAACCTATCAACTCACAGAGAAGTATATCAATTAATGCTTCTTAAAAACGTCTGCATCACTCTATGTACAATATAATGAATATCTTAAGTGAACTCACTCCTAGCCCTATTCACCATGCATAGGCCGAACGATGCTATCATCCTTTAAACTACCTACAGCTGTAATGTTACAAATGGTTCATTTTAAAGTTTGAGAATATCTCACCGTATTCCACATTCTTTAGTGCTACTGCTAAAACAAGCCGCACCCAGATACGAGTGATTGATTAAATCTGCATTGGGTGGTTTAAAGTATGTGTAAGTATCATAGAATACAATATACAAGTTTAGGAAATGAAACATTATATGCATAAATCATGTCAATTACCAGGCATGCATCTTGCTGATGCATAAACAGATTGTTCAGCAAATATAGATGCAAAGTTTGACCCTGCCAAATGCCTACATGATGTTGTAGCCAAAGCTCTGGTAAAATTCATATATATTCTCTGCATTCAGGTAATGAAAAGGACATGATGAGAAAATTAATGAGCTATATCATATATGCCACTAATTATTACGGGAAAAGTAAAACTATCTGCAACCTGGACAATTGTCTTATATGAAATAATTTATAATAAAAGGAGCTTGTGCTTATAATAGAAGTCAACTCACCTTTTTGCCAAGCAAGAGCCACGCCATTCATAAGCTTATAACTGCAGATTTAGGCCAAATGACAATTATTTAAAAAAAATATAGAGGGAAAGTCATGGGAGTACTAAACAAATCATTAATGGTAGATTTATTTATCAGTCGGTGACAAACCAACAACAACAAAATCCATTCTAATGTTTCAGATTGTATGTTAAAAATGTCTCTTAAGTTCCACCCCACAGACGAGGTACGATACCCAATGATAATACTTTAAATAAATAAAAAAAAAAATAAAAATAAAAAAAGAGGGCTAAAAGCACTATACATTATAGATTTTTCATGTAACTAACATTTTCCTTGGTTTGAAACCAGTTCAATCGCAGATATAGCAGAAAATAGCAATTTGTTAAAATTCCACTATGCAACACCTCTATAGCCACTATTTGATAACTATTTTGAATTAAATAGTGTATAGCCGAACAATAGCAATCGGTTAGAATTCCGCTATGCCATAGCACTAAAGCTTCTATTTAACAACCCTATTTGACACTTCATATATTGTTTAAACTTCAAATCAAATATGAAAAAACTATTAAAAAGAAAAAAGTGAAAACTGCCAATATTGTTTAAACAGTGCCCTAATTTGTCAATCATGAAGTTCACTTTCTTTATATGCTAAGGTTATCTAGATAAATAGTATTAACAATTTAACTGCTAAATTTCACACATTACAACTATGTTGTCAATGGCACAGCTATGGCGCGCAACCATTGTGCGGTGCGGAGTTCGCCTGAGACGCCATTCTCAGGCGCGTTTCCGCCTTTTGCTGTCGCGGCTGCAAATCGCGCTGGAATCGCATCCTCGCGCGCTAGTAAAGAGCGGAATGAAAATCCGAAAAATAACATTAGAAAAAAGTAATGGAAAACCTGAACCGAATTTCTCACTGTTTGTGGCGGCCGACAACCAGCTCCGCCTGCGTTTTCCGGCCAGCTTTTGCTTTTTACAGGAAAGTTGAATTTAGTGCGACACCAATTCGCGTTAACTTTTGTTGGTATCGATCAAACTGAAACACAGCGATAAAGGACGTGGATTCGAATCTGTGTTTAGGGTTTAAATTGTTTTTTATTTGATGACAAAGAGGGTTTAAATTGTTAAAAATGTGTTTGAGTGTTTATCTTTTTATTTTCGTTAATTCCATTCCATCTGTTTGTTTAGTTTTGATTTGGACGGGTGTCTTGTTTATTTATTTATTTTTTGGAAAATAATATAAAAAAATTATGCAGTAAAATATCGTATACCGCATGCGACCTTTAATTTTGTTATTTTTTATTTTAATTATTAACTTAATAAATAAAAATTAATAAAAGATATTTAAAAAAAACAAATTTATATTGATAAAAAAATATATTAATTGTGTATATAAATTAAATATTAATATAAAATGTATATAAATAAAAATAATTTCCTTACCAAATCAAATACTATATTTATTTTAAGATAATTTTTACCATTAAATTATTTCCAACTGATTTTCTGTATTTGATGTAATTATAGTGTTTGAATTATTTTTCATCATATTATGAGAAATTAGTCTTTTATCCGTAAGATTTAAGTTGCATTGTTAATTCTCTTCATTAGTTATTTGTATTCATTTATCTTTACTTATTCATAATAATTGTTGTTAATAAAAAAAACACCATAATAATCTCGTGACTTTCCTAATACTCATATTTATCCTTTAAATGTTTCACAATCCTTCATATATTTATTTATGAGTTCAATTTTGTGTTTTGATGATTGGGTTTTAATAAAAACTTCAAATTGGCATGATTGAATTTAATTATGAAAGAGTTTAGTCTAGTCTTCTGTAATTCTCAAAATTGAACACCAAAAATATTAAAGTGAGATTTAAAAAAAAGTGATGATTTTGTTTGTTTTTGTATCTTTCAATCAAGGATGTGATTGATTTAAGAGAAATAAAGAAGAGAGAATGAGGTGATCCAGATAAATTGGAAGGAGAGAGAAATTGTTTTTGATTGGTTTGAAAGCAAAGACCAAGAAAAATAAGTGGAGTCCACCATATTTTACAATCTCTTCAAAATATGAAAGAAATAGAGGAAAAATGTTATATTGTTGGCATATTTTTTATTGGCTTAATTGTAGTTTTGGTCTCTCTATTTTAGCTGAATAGTGAAAGTAGTTCTCCCATTTTGTTTTTTACTAGTTTTGGTCCCAAACAGAATTATGGTCTAAAATTTGATAAAATTTCATTTTTTAAAGTTGTACTACATCATTTATACTCATATATTTCAGGTATAATTATTGCAAATGGGATCTTGATGCATGGTGTGGTGTGACTTAAATAAATGCAAAAAAAAAAATGAAATTTCATCAAGTTTTGTACCGAAATTCTGTTTGGGGACCAAAACTGGGAAGAAACAAAATGAGGAACTATTTTTGCGGTTCAGCTAAAATAGGGATACCAAAACTACAATTAAGCCTTTTCTATGTATGCATCTATTTGTTGGATAGTACTTTGAAAAATAGTGAGAGTAACAATTTGTTAAATATTTAAAAATAAAAAACATTTTGGACACATATTCACTTATTCTCAATTCAATACTATTTTTTTTTATAAAAATTCAATACTACTTTTAAATGTATATAACTAACATTTACTCTATTTACTCTCAATTCAATATTACTTTTAAATGTATTTTCAAAAATAATTGATATTTTTTTTTCTTTTATATTTCTCTTATACCACAAAATAATACTTCAAATTTTTTATATTTCTCACATTTTTATTTATGCTCAAACTTTTTCTTCAGAATTAATCACATGTTAAATGGTTTTGTTGCATCAACTTTATCATTCTCTTGACCCCCACTCAATGCAAATACTAACAAATTCCTTTATGACATTATTTATCAAGTATATAAAATACTTTTTTATCATAAGTTGTGTGATCAATACAATAAAAGAAAATACATTTGACTTTTCAATAAATATTTACCTTTTGTTACAAAATTCTACTTTTCCATATAGAAAGGATTTCCACATGTTATCTTACAATATTTTAAAAAAAGATTTTACAAGCTACCTTTTAAATCATAAAAAGATTTTTATACACTACTCAAACTATGTGAACAATATAGATTTTAGTTACAAAGTAATTATTTTTTAGATTGTTAGAATATGATTACGACCAACTCTTGTTTGAGAATAGATTTTAGATTTTAGAGCTCAGTAAGTACTGATTCTAATATCACACTAAGGACATAACTGAAACTTAGAATGATTGAGAAGCTCGAGTATGATTGAATGAGTGATGTTTTGTTTCGCACTTTTAGCTCTCATATGTTCTTCACCGTGAATCTTTTTTTGTAGGCTTCAAGAAAGCTTATGACAACTCATTTAGCTGTTAAAAATAGTCAAGTTGTCATGAGTATGAATGTATAAGTTCAACCATAAAGCACATATGTTTTTGTTGAAAATAAGAATGTTCTTGTTAACCAATAACGTTCTTCGAATTTGTTTTGAGATGAGCTAACTTATGTTCTGATCTTGTCAGTTTTCTGAAGTGATCATATGTCTTAAATCACGTGTGTAGGTCTTTTTGAAAGTACAACAACAATGTTCTTGCTAACTTGTCAGTTTGTCCTTGCATTTGCTTAACTTGGAGATGATCTTGCTTTTATGTATTTTGTGAAGCAAACTCTTGCTTAGATTGATCATTGTATATTTTTTATGAAGATATGGAATGGATTACACTTCCTAGATCCAATCTTTTATATACACATCTGATCATTCTTGTTTATCGCATATGTGGATAACGTTATTCGTTTTTCAGACATTTGTCAAGAATGTTTTTCGTTTAATTAATTTTGTTTTTCTTTATTTTAATAAGATATGTTTTGTAATGTTTGGTACATATTTTGTTTTAAGATACTCAAAAATACACATGTTAAATACTAAAATACTTATAATCATAATTAAAAATCTTAATTAACTTTTTATTTAATTATCATCAAAATATTAATTTGGTATTTTGATTCAATGTATAGTACTTTAAAAAATAACGGAAGTAACAATTGATCAAATATTTTAAAATATAAAACGTCTTTGATACACCATATTCACTTTAAAAAAAAATAAAACAACAGATATGGATATTTTTTTTATATAACCAACATTCAATTCATTCCATCTATTTATTCTCAATTCAATACTACTTTTTTTTAATGAAAATTCAATACTACTTTATTCTCAATTCAATATCACTTTTAAATGTATTCATATATTTTCAAAAATAGTCGATATTTTTTCTTTTATATTTCTCTTATACAACAAAATAGTACTTTAAAATTTTTTTATTTCTCATATTTTTCTTTCTCTCACACACTTTCTTCAAAACTAATTACATATTGAATGGTTTAGTTGCATCAACTTTATCATTCTCTTACTCCAACTCAAACAAATGCTAACAAATTAAGTATAAAAAATAAATTTTTATTGAAAGTTGTGTAATCAATACAATAAAGAGATACATTAATAGATAAAAAAAAAACATACATTTGACTTTTCAATAAATATTTACCTTTTGTTTTTACTTTTAGAGAAAATACTTACCTTATTTAAAATCCTTAAATAATTATTGGGCCACTTGTTATAAGTATAAAAAAAATTAGCTACAATAGGATGGATAAAATTAAAAAAATAATAATAAATTATAATTTCATAAACTATTTAAATAAATTTATAAAAAATGTTATAAACTATTTATTTATAAAAAAAAATGTTATAAACTATAAACATCAAAATGACTATTATGGAACAAAACATATAACTTGTATTTTAGGAGCCATAAGCTAGTTTTTAGACAATGCAACTCGTTTTTTGACATCACAAAATAGAGCCTTAACTTAAGCATCGGAATGCAATTGCTTCACAGCACCCACAATTTTGGGGATTGATTTAAAACGCTAATTGGTATTTAGAAATTACTTTTTGGTAGAACATTTTCCATATGATATTACTAATAAGTACTCCATATACATACATATTTACTATATAGAAAAAGATTAAAGCGAAAATAATTTACTTAATTATCCAATAATAATCCTTGTTAATCTTGTAAGCCAGTAATTATAGTCCCACACACTAACCGGCATATGGAAGCCTGAAAATAATACATGCATTAAATCGTTAATTAAGAGATTATAATGACCTCATATATAATCAGAATTAATTAAAAATGAACTTACCCTAACTTGAGGGATGTGTCTGAGCTCTCATAGTCCTGGGGAGGACCAGTGGAGTTGCAAACGTTGGTGACAGATTCTGAGGATTGACCTTCTTCATTAACCACGTTCGCTGATTCAACTTCTCCAAACATTTTACCATTGTTCATGTTCGCCACCTAATTGTGTACCAACACATACAAATTATACAACTTTGTTCCAAAACTAGTTAAAATATAAAACTGTACAAAAATTAGAAGAAGAAGAAAAAAACCAGCCTGTGAAATTCTGTCACGTTTAATTAGAAGAGATTAATTTCTATACAATGGAAATTTTTATAATAGATGCAATCCTACCAATCACACTATGAAACCCCTTTGATATATGAGGTCTAAAATTTCTCCACAAATATAGTATATGTTAAAATGTGATTACATTTGCGGTCATTACAATTTAAATAATTGAAAAAACAAACATTAAATAAAATGTTTAATTGAAGTTTTAAGTATCTGTATTTCCGTTTGGTAATGGAATGTTAGAGTCTATTTTACAATTACCCGGTTTTGATATTTTTCCCAAATTTTGTTAATATAAAAATAATGACGTGACGGTTTAAACGATATAAGTACAATTTAATTTAATGATATAAAATAATTAATACTTAATATTAATAAAAAATTCTTTCAAAATTTTATTTTTTTTATTTTATAAATTATTTATTTTTGTAATTTAATAAATGACATGTAAATAATTAATTTGTTAAAATCATAATCTATTATAAACTATCTTATTTAAAATATATCACATCGTCATTTTTGTGTTTAGATATTTAAAAGATAAAAATTAAAAAAAATTAAAATAAAAAACTAAAAGTAGAAATAAAAGGAAGAAAACTGCCTTTAAAGTTAACTTAAAATAGATAAGATAGAATAAAAAACTAGCCTGCATGAGAGAAAAGAAAAAGGCACAAATAAAAATAGATAAAGACAAAAAAGAAAAAGAACATCATACATGTTGCTTTAGTCGGTCATTCTCTTCCATCAGCTGCATTCCCTGCAAGTTCAGTAAGAGTTGTTTTTTTTTTTTTTTTTATGAAAGTAGAGTTGTTAACTGAAGGAACGAAAGAAACTTAAATAAAGATTATCACGAAATGTTTTAGTGAATCGTTCTTACTTACCAACACAATTCATTGAACTTGTTTTGTTTTAATTATTGTTAGAATTGTTTTTTATTTAATTTAAATGCAAACGCATCATATTCTTTATTATTTTGTTTCCTATTTTTAATTCTTTTTTTGAAACTTTTGGAAATAACACTATGTATTTACATCATTTCCTCTATAAAACCTGGAAATAAAACAAAGATATATTTTTATAACTTTAAGGAAAATAAACATAATATATAAACCAAAATCCTACATGATATATAAATTTGGTTACAATCTTCTGATAATCTATTTACTTTGTGAAAATGTTTTTCGTTTTTATTTACTAAATAAAATATTTGTTCATTTTAACTTGTTATGTTACTTAAAAATGATGCATTATTGAAAATTCTAAAAAAAAAATAACCATTGTTCATTACAAGAAAGTCTTTTACAAATTTGATACAAGTTTTAGAAAATTAAAAAAAGTAAAAGCAGATTTTTAATTTCATTAATTATTTATGTATATGTCTTATGAAAGACTCAACTAAATTTTAATTCCTACAAAATTTGTATTCATTTTTTGTCCTTAAATTAAATAAAAATAAAGTGTTGGTCCCTCATCAAGGACTAAAAACACAAATGATTCAAATTTGTAGCGGCCAAGTGTAATGAATGCAAGAATTACACTCAAAATATTAACGATAAAAAGAAACTCCATTTTCTAACCTTTCTTTGGAGATCATTGATCTCCATCATAATCTTCTCTCCCTGCAAAGTAGAAAGATATTTGATGAGATTAAGTATAAATGAGACAGATTATGCTATAAGTACTAAAAAAATTACAATAGAAAGACCTTTGTTTCTATTACACGCCCCAACCCAAGTTCAAGAGACCTCTCCAATTGTTGTAATTCTTCAACATTCAGACCTTGAAGATCCTCTCCCCTCATCTGCCTGTAAATATTTTTTTTAAATGTTATCACATCTTCATATATTTATATCAAGAAATGCGACAAATTAATGTACTTCAATCCTCTGCAGTCAACATTATGGTGCAGACGACTTTGAGGTTAAGCTGACAATAGACTATTAGATTAAAAGAGAGATAAAAGTCTCTCTCTTATTATAAGAGTTATCTGCAGTCAACATTATGGTGAAGACGACTTTGAAGTTAAGCTGACAATAGACTATTGGATTAAGAGAGAGATAAAAATATCTGTCTTATTATTAAAGTCAGCAATCGGCTGCACCATAAAACTAACTGCAAATGATTCATTTTGCAATACAATCATTTTTATATGGATTTTGGATGTTCTCTATAGAACATTTAAGATTACAAATTATGTTTCATGTAGTAAAACGATCTCAATTGTTTATTTTCATTAAACGACTGATTGTTGTAACTCCATCACGCATTTAAAGCAAGAAATCCAAATCCATTTATATATGAAATTGTGGTAGTTGCACCTTAGTTGATGACTCTTCTCAGAAATTTCCTTGCTCAATCTGGAGCAGTTGATGTTTTCAACTAGCTGCAGTACAAATTTAAGCCATAAATGATTGTCATTAAGTATGTAATCTATTAATTAATTTTTCAAATTAAATTAGCACCAACCAAAAAAGTATAGAGTGATTCATTACTAATTATACAAAGTACAACAAACCTGCAACTCTAGAGATGGTTCTTCCAGCTTTGCCAGGTTCTTTGAGTGCAAATGATGCCTTTCAAGTATTTCCCTCATGCTTCATAACAAAAATATATATAATATCAAAGTTAAATTATGTAGCACTCCAAAAACAGTTCAAAGCAAATGCACAATAATATTTCATTGTCCAACACCACCTCAACATACATTACATCTAATTACTTTAATTTCTTTACTCACTTAAAATATTTAGACAAAATACATCGACTATGTTGGATCTACTTTTACTTATATTTAACATCAAACGAATACTGATAATAATTCTAAAAAAATGGATCTATGACCAGATAAATAAAGTCTAATCAATAATTATTTTCAGTCGCGTCTAAACACGCTTATTTAGTAAAAATAATAATGGAATTTTGATTGATATGATTGAAAGAGATAGACCTTAAATTGGAATACTCAAAGAGCTTTCCGGTAGAAGAGAAAATGATGAGAGCAACATCAGCATCACACAAAACGGATAGTTCTTCAGCTTTTTTGAATAAGCCTCTTCTTCGTTTGGAAAAAGTAACTTGTCTCGCTGTTGCGTTGTCGATCTTCTTAATCTGAATCTTCTCCCTCGCCATATCCCTTTAATTTATCTCCTTCACCTTAATTCATCCTCATTTGGATAAAAACACAGAAAGATAGTTAATGCCTTTATTCATTTTTGCCATATATATGAATAATGAGTACTTTAAATTAATGATGCAGAGAATGAACCAACATACAATTCAAAGAATGAAAGAAAGAAAACCAACCTAAAAAAAGATGAGACAAAAATAAGATAAAGAAAGGAAAGTTGGGTTATTGACTATTTATGGTGTGTTTTTATTTATTTAATTAATTATTTCGGGGAAATAAAAGGAAAGTGGTTTTATTTTTCTTTTAGTGTGAGATGGACTAATGATAATAGAAGAAGAAATATGCTGTGGGTATTTTGCTAATTTTAGTTTGGTTGAGAATTTTTGTGGTCTTTTTTTTTCCTCTTTGAGATCCTGAAGGGGGAAGAAATTGTAAGAAACTTTGAATGGGTGATTTATTTATTTATTTTATTTTGGAAATATTGGAATTATATTGTGATGGGAAAAGGGGAAAATGAAAAGGAAAGGGAAAGGGTGAGTGAGGTAGTATTGTACTACTTTGTGGATTTTTAGTTTCCTTTTATTGAGTGTGATGGCGTTGGGAATAGGAATGAGAAGCGCGTGAGAGATTTTTTTTTAAGAAAGTCACCAATGAATAGAAGAAAGAGTGTGTGTTTCTGTTGAAGTGTGGAAAAAGTGGGCCCCTCTATGGTAAGACGGGGCAATGTGTCTCCCTCGTCTCTCAAAGGTCACAACTCACAAGCGAAGGGACTATGACCTATTAACTAAGACTCCCTCCTCTTCACTCATTTTACGCAAATTACTAAGGATTGATATATTCTGGAAAGTGATCAATATTTTATTCAAAATTATGCATGTCTCTTTTTAAATATTTTCGTTTTGTCATTTTCGTGATGGGGCAGAATTATATGATTTATTTAGTTGATGTAGAATATGATGTTATTCAATGGTGACGTGGTGGATTGTAGTGGTGGGAATGCTGCATATGTAAGAGAAGAGTATATCGTCGTTTTGTATTTTAAATTTTTAGGTGTTTGTAATTTTATAAAATATCAAGTTAGTAGACTTTCTCTCAAATAGTTTTGTTAGAGATGTTGTCTCATGTTATGTCTAAATTTGTTTATATTGATGTTACGCCACTATGCACATTAAAAACAAAGTTCATAATTGCTAAAAAGTTAAATTTCTATGAATTTTGAATTTACCGTCAATAGAATCATAAAATCAATTAGCTGAGAAGTTTAATACTTATAAAATTATAAATTTTTAACTAGTATTAAATTTATAATTAAGATTCGGTGAGACATGAGATCAACACGAACAAATTATAGTATATTTTGATATAGGTTAAATTATATTAGTGATCCATTAACTTAATTTCAGATAACGTTTTAGTTATTTATCTTTTTTTTTTTAGTTGGTCTTTTATTTTAATTTTAAGTGATAATTTGATATTTTATATTTTAAAATTTCAACAATGTTATCTTTTTTTATACAAAAATTCAAAAAAATCATTAAAATTTTCAACCAAAACCCATAAAATTAATAATCATCTTCAATATAATACAAATTTTATCAAATTCATAACTCAAATATTCAAATACACTCATATTTTCATCTCCAACAATATCAAATAAAGAATGAAAATATGAGTTTATTTCAAGATTTAAGTTATCAATTTGATTAAATTTGTATTTTATTGAAGATGATAATGAATTTTATGGGTTTTGTTTGAAAAATTTGATGATTTTTTTGAATTTTTGTAAAAAAACAGACAATATTGTTGACATTTTAAAATATAAAATATCAAATTGTCACTTAAAATAAAAATAAATGACCAACTCTAAAAAAAAGAAGATAAAAAATTAAACCATTATCTGAAATTAAGTTAAAGGATTACAGATATAATTTAGCTTTTAATATAATACATCAACAATTCGAATAGAGTTATTTAATTGAGAATATTTTGATTGATATAAAACAATACGATCATGTTTCATGAAATTATAACTTTTAATTCATCGATATTTATAATTTCAAAGTTTTAAAATATTAGATGGATTACACTGTAAAAAAACAAACCATTTTTGAAGCACATTTAAAAAGCAAAAGTGTCTAGAAAAATGAAAATGTGTTTAATTAATTGGTGCTAAATACAAATAATTAAGTAGACAAAAAAATTAAGACTTAATTATACTAATTGGATAATTAGATAATGTAGTCATTTAAAGTGTATATAAAGTGTGTAGTATATTGTACTTTTAATGGATTGAAATGGACACTGTATTTTTTAAAGGTGTATGTAAGTGGATTGGATAAAATTAATGAATCTGAATGCCCAAATCACACAAAAATTGTCCCATTTATATATATATATAAATATAAAAGTTTTACTCAATAAGTCTATAATATTTGGTAGAATAAGGCAAATTTATGTCTAATAACTCAATGCAGTCTGTTTTTTTTCAAAATCTATTTAGTATTTGAGTTAATCTCTCGATATTTATCATTCTAAAAAATTATATAGTTTATGTAGTCGTTCCCTCATTTATATTTTGAGTGTTTTTATTTTTTTTTTATCTTGCGTGACCAATGACTATTCTTTTTTATTTCTCTTCGTCAATTATTGTTGTTCCAACGAATGTCATTATTAATTTTGAATATTATTTATTTTGTATTATAATTAAAATTTTCATTCAGATTTTAGACAGTTAAATTATGACCTTAATTTAGTTATGATTTTAATTTAGTATCGTGACACTCTATTTTGTATTTTAATTTAAGTCTATTAATACGTGATGTTATTCAAAATTCTACTTTAAACAACCCAATTATATTGCTACTGCATAGTATCTTTTAAAAGACCAAATGATAAGTTTATAATATTCCAAATTATGTTAGAAGATCAAATTAAAAGTATAGTGTCGTATTTTATTTTTAAATTATGTATTTTAATCTTTTTATTTCTAATTCTACCATATAATTAAAATATATATATATATATATATATATATATATATATTTCAAATTCAACCATCGTAACCGAACCAATTCATATATCATCAATTTAATTTGTTTTGGATTCAATCATAAAAACTAGCAACATCAAATCAAACTATTCCATACAAACTTATTTGGTTTTTATTCATTTAATATCGGAAATCTAAGCAAGCCGGTCCATTACATTCCTAATATTTTTATTAATAAATGATATTTATTTATTACATAAATTTAATTTATTGATATTATTGTATGTACATTGTCAATTTTTGACTTGACTTTAAATCAGTTAAATATATATATATATATATATATATATTAAGAAAAAATCTGGCGAATCACAAATGACTCAAAGTATTGAAATGCTTTTTACGGAAAAAACGGCTTTTGTGTGAGAAAGTGAATGCTATTGTGAGTCTAGTAAACAGTTTCTTCTCCGTCCGGTTACATGCATGAATGAAGACAAGTAAAATAGACAAATTATAACAAGCGTGCCCCATCTCATACTATTCTCTCACCCATTTATGAGACTTTGTGACACTTCCCTAATTCTCTTTTATTCACACTATTCATTCTGCATGGTTTGTTTCTTTCTTTTTTCTCCTACTCTAAACACTCCCAATGGATATTTGTCTCTAAATTATTATGTTTTCAAATTTTTCCTTATTTAGAACCATACACACTTTTTCCCTTCAACAAACTATCCTAAATAAATCCCGCAACAAAAATATGAGATGGCCCATAATTTGACATTAATGGATTTCTTTTCTGGAAAATATTATTGTATCTAATGGCAGTGGAGTACTATTAATTAATACTAGTACTTAAATAAATACTAATTACTGCCTAATCGATATAGGGTGTCATAATAATTACAAGAAAATAGTTGAAAGCTAGTTACTCGTAGTAGTTAAGAGAAGGAACATATCTTTTGTAGGTACAATTTTTTTTTACTTTTTTATGTGCCTAGACAGGCTAGAGGTAGAGGTGACGAGTATCCAAGAAAACACCTTAATGAATTAATACTATTAACTTTTTTATACAACCCCGTATATTTTCTAAAGTAAATTATCTATTCAATTTTTAATATATTTTTTATTTATTATTATTTTTTACTATACATTTATAATATTAATAATAGACAAATATCTAATAATAATTTTATAAAAATCATATTTATTTATTTATATGTGTTTCTTAATATATAAAATAATTAAAATTTAATTATTATCAAACCGATGAAGTATTAAATTTGTACTACTCTTTTTTTAGTCACCACGCAACTATGGTTGTAAAGTGATATTGTTTTAAAAGAGAGTTCAATGTCGATTTAATCTCTATAGCAATATATATAATTATATCAAATGATTTTTAAATTAAAAAAAAAATCTTAATTGTATTAATATTTTAACAAAGTCTAATGTAATGAAAATTTTGTTTAAAATTTATTAATATTGAAAACAAATTTTAATTTTCAAAAAATTTATTTAGTAAATTTAAATTAGGTATCTGTTTCCTATTATTACTGTAGACCATAATGATTTTAACCAAAATATATATATATATATATATATATATATATATATATATATATATATATAT
>JBBPBS010000738.1:7069847-7087451 GCA_037974835.1 Cicer judaicum | reverse complement strand
GAGACATATTCTGATCAGACAAATACCCTTCAGTGAGATAATTGCGAAAATAATCTGGCTCGTACAACCAGATGTCCTCCAATATTTCCCTCAAAGATTCTTCATGAAGACTTTCTGAAGCGTCGAGATCCATTGAATTTTCTTCAAAATTCATTGCTGCAAATTGTTCTTCAATTTTTATTTCAGTGTTTTGTTCTTGTTGAGTAGAGCTTTCTCCAATTTGAATTTCCACTTCTTGCCATTGGGATCTCTTGAGAATTTTATGTCCTTCTTCTTGGACTTCTTTAGGGTTAACTGGTTGCCACTGGGAATGAAGATTTCCATGACTGATACAAGTTGTATCGACCTGAGTTTTTTCTTGATAGATATTAATGAAATTGAGATAATCTATTAATTCCTTTATGACTTTTAAACTTGGAGGATAATCATCAATGGTTTCCCATACATCAGCATAATTCGAACTAATGAGGAGTTTAGTTCTGGAATTAATCTGATATGGCCTGTGTATAATGAAGACCGTTTTGAGTTTGCTGATGGCATCCTGTGCTAATCTTCTTCCTTTAACTTCTTCTAAGACTAATTTCAATTGTTTTCTCCACCATTCTAGAGGAGAGTACCATTCAAGTACAGTCCATATTAATGATTTGTGATTCTTTGCTTCCACAAGATGGTTGTACATTGCTTCAGTCGGAACATAGGCAGGCATGACATACAGACTAGTTGCACACCAGATATACCACAAATGGTTTTCAGTAAACTTAAGCTGTGGGTCTATCTTAAATGGTAAATAAAAGGGTGTGTCTATCTGAAAGGGAGACCGATCCGGGAGCTTTCTCATGTCCTTCATAATCTTGGTCATGAAGTAAAAGAGGTTGTTCCTAGCGTACTCTTTGAGCCGAGATGGGGAGAAAGACGAGTCTATTCCAGGAGGAAAATCTTTGAAGGTAGAGCCATGGGCTGGTAGTGGTTTGACCATAAATATGAGTGGAAAAATGTGTTTTTTAGTGATGACCTGGATGGGTTTTATGGGTCTGGAAAGTAAATCAGGAATCAGATTTTGATTTCCTTTGATATGTTTTACCGTAAAATCATATCTTGAGAACCAATCTTTGAGCCTAAGAGCTTGTGGATCTGGAGGCATCTTGTTTTTAAATTCGAGAATCCTGGGAAAAGAAGAATTATCCATCTGAACTTCAAACTGGTAACCCCTCAAGTGGAAATCGAATTTTTGGATTCCTAAATTTGACTGCAAGTGCTTCCTTGTAAGTGGTGTGGTAATGTTTTTCGGCTTCTTTAAATTGTCCACTCGCGTGACCACAATAATGCTTTACCCCATTAATTTCTTCTATTAAGACCGCGCCCCAATAATGATCACTCGCATCAGTTTGCAGAATTCTTTTCCCATTTCCTGGAATCTTTAGGGCAGGTGGAGTTTGTGCAATTTTCTTTAATGTTTTGACGGCTTCAGTATGCTGTGATTCCCATGGCGGAGGATTTTTCCTAAGCAATCGTGACAGTGGGCTTGTGTATCTGGCAAGCTTTGGGATGAAATTTCTGATATAATTAATTATACCAAGAAATTGCTGAATTTGTTTGGTGGTGAGATTTTCATCAGGGAAATTTAACAGTTCTTGAGCAATGTGAGGTCGAGGTTGATATTTCCCTTGAGAAAAATGCATTCCTAGGAAATCAATCTCTGTTTGGGCTAGCTGGCTTTTCTTTTCAGAGAGCATTATTCCATGGTCTTGGGCTATTTTGAAGAATTGGCTCAATAATTGTTTATGAGCCTTTTCATCTTTTGAGAACAACAGGACATCATCAATGTAGATGAGGATGCTATCGAGGATAGGCTCAAAAATTTTTGTCATGGCTTTCTGAAATAGCGAGGGAGCTACCTTAAGTCCAAATGGTAATACTGTCCATTGGTATTGGGCATTAGGAATGCAGAACGCTGTTTTGTAACGATCCTTGGGTTCAACACCCAGTTGCCAAAATCCTGATTTCATATCAAACTTTGAGAAGATCTGAGCATCTTTGAGGAAGATGTTTAAAGAAGAGGTCTTTGGAATAGGAAATTTATCGTCTTTCAAAAAATGATTAAGAGCTTTATAGTCAATTACCAACCTCTTTTTCCCTCTTATTTTCTCAGACCTTTTTTCTACATAAAATGCTTGGCAAGCCCATTCAGATTTCGTGGGCTCTATCAGTCCTAGTTTGAGCAGCTGATTGCATTCTGCTCGGGCCAAAGCTAAGTCCGACGGGCTAAGTCCGACGGGCTCATTCCTGGATGAGCCAGGTTTAAACCGGTCATTCTTCAGTCGACGTCAACCATTGTGTTTGAATTTGAGGAAGTGTTAGTTTGTGTTTTGTTTTTGTTGTATCATGAAGGAGAGGGAAGTGGTTAACTGCGTTTTCCAGTTCTAGAGACAGAGAGACTTTAGTTTTGTACACAACCTTCTTCATTTATACAACCAAATATAGTGGACCCCACACCTTCTTTCTGATTCTTCTTCAACAATCATATTAATAGCTTTGGTTGGATTAATATCTTCATTGAGCTTGAAGGGAAGTTGGACAAAAAATAACGGTTTTGGATGAAAGAATTCCCCATGATTGTTCGCACAAAGTTTCAGCAGTTTAGATTTGATTTCTTCATACCCAGCAGGAACTTCGGAAAGGGAATATAACTTTAATATTCCTGAATATGGTTTAAATTCTCGTTTGTATTTGATTCCTGTAGGGAGAATTTGGAGCCTATTTGCTGCTGAATAGACATCCATTCCAACAACAATATCTTTATTTGGGAGGCTACTACCAATGACCTTTGTCCAAACTATGCATTCTAAGAATCTGATACCAATCTTTTCTTTTGTCATCAGATCTGTTCTGAAAGTTTTGCCATCTGCTGCTACAAAGTATGCAGCATGCTTCGCCCATGCTTCTGTAGGGAGAATGCTTGGGTTCATCATTGTCATCTGTACACCAGTGTCCATGTAAGCTATGACCTTTTTGGGATGAGAAAATTTTGAGGCGAGGACATGGATTTCAACACAAGGGAGAGGAGGAGTAGGTAAGGTACTTCCTATTTCTTTGAATGAGTAAATAGGAAAACGTCTGTCATCTTCTAATTCAGCATATGTTGCTTCATCTGAAGAAGAGTTATCTGTGGAAGAGTCTTGAAGAGCGAAAATTGTGTCTTCATCAGCAGAGCTTTGTTCGGAAAATAAGGATTCCAGATCACCTTCTAGTGGTTGGAGAGAATTGATCATTTTGGCAGCCTTGTTGGATTTGTTGGGGCATCTTTTAGAAAAATGTCCTTTTTCTCCACAAACAAAGCATCTTTGATTTTCTCTCTTTCCTCTGAACGACTTCTTTTATGATGTTGCTTTTTTCTTGTTGAACAACTGCATTTGTTGTCTTTGCACTTGATCTCTAAGTAGGGCTTTTTGCAAGCCTTAACGAATTTAGATTTTTGTTGTACAATCTCTGAGAAATGCTGGTGTAATCTGCACAGGTTTTCAAGTGCTTCTAATGTTATTTGATGAATCTGGCCGAGACTCAAAACTTTGATATCCCTATGGGAAGCTGCTATCATCTTATGAATTTCTGGTTGTAGCTCTTGAGGCAATGAAGAGATATATGTATTTTTTAGACTATGATCATTAAATCCATTAAGGACATAATATCTCTGAGTCATTCTTTAATAATGTCTTTCAAGATCCTTAACTTTAAGTGAGCAGCACCTCATCTCATAGAACTCTTGCCTGTTCTTTCTGTCAAATATTTCCATATCTCCAATAAATTCACCGTGAAGAATTCCAAGGACAGCAGCAGTGTTTACTAATCTGTGTAACTCATCTTGTTTTAATGGACCAAGGTTATGGTACCATTCCTTTAATGTGCCGATCATTCTGCAACAAAATTCTTCAATGATCTTGTAAGTATCTGCGCTTGTTTTCATCATTTGAGTGTCAAGCCAAGCGCCGAATTCGAGGAGTCTTTTCCTCCACATACTAGGCGGTATATCATCAAGTGTGAACCATGGTCCACTATTTATCTTTGGTTTTCCCGAGGCTGGATTTTCTTCGAGTGATTCTTCATAAATGGATCTTTCTTCTTTCACATTTACCATGAAAAATTTGGAAATACTTCCATAATTCCTCTCGGATTCTGATTCTTGTTCTGGTACTGATGAAAAGGACTCAGATCTTTCATCACTTGATGGATCTTGGGAAGAATCATCTTGTCCAAAAGAAGAGGAGTCTTCTAGAAGAGAGTTGGTTTCTTGTGGAAACGTTTGGCCTTCGGTGATCGTCATGGCTTGAAGCTCTTTTCTGGAATTTCTTCCTTTTGGATTTTTGGGGGAGGCGTTTCAACAACATCCTGAGAATCAGATGATGATACGCTCAAACAAGTAGTTTTTTCTTTTGATCTAGATGTCGAGGTCTTGGTGGTTCTATCAGGTTTTGGTCTATAGGCTGAGGGTATGTATTTGACATAATCTGGAGGTGATGATGCATAGGTAGGGTAAAAAGGGGATACCTTTCTTGGACGTGAGAAGTATGATGGAAAACTAGGAGGGTTGAGGAAAGGATCCTCAACGGGTTTTAGTTCTTCCTCTTTGGAGGCTTTCAAGAAGTCATCAATCTCTTTTACTTGGGTTTGTAGACTTCTGAATGCTCTTTCCTTTCGGTCAAAATCTTGGCCAAAAGTTCTTTCATCCAACATCTTTCTCAAGTCATGCTCTAAATGAGAGACTTGGGCTTTTAAGGTCTTGTAATGCTTCTGCATTTTTTGAGACAGAAATTTGAGATCGTCATCTGTTTCTTCTATTTTTTCCGCGATCTTATCCATTTTTCTGTTTAGATTATGAAGAGAGTCATTTTGAGCAACCATGTTTTCCGATTGCCAATTTAGAACCTCTTCTGCTTGAGTTAAAGGTTTGAGCTTTCCGTCAGGCTGAACTTCATTGGGCTGAATGAAAGGTTTAGATGATCTGTTTGTAATCGGATCCACTTTCCTTTCTAGAGCAGGAAATTGTTGGTCATATTCGGTTGTAGCAGAGTACATGAAACAAGGAATTGGCTGGGTATTTTTTGGAGGGTCTAGAGGTTTACAATAATCTGAAGGTGTCCAAGAAACAAGAGTAGGGTCATTTGGCGGCAACAACTTTTCTTTTCTGAGAATTTTAAGTGCTTCTTTGTAGATAGGAAGAGGCTTTTTCCTATCATGAATCCCTACCCATGGACCGTTGTCAGGATCCAGATTTCTCCTTGGTGGATGAGGTGGCCTACATATCTCTTTTCTTTTGGGAAGGATGATATTTCCGTCGATATCATCGTCATCCAACCAACAGTCACATCCTGGGTCGCACTTGCTGGGATCTACATCCCAGATGAAATGGCCGTCTATCTTGTCTGTATAGATAGGTTCTCCTTTAGCAGTGACACCATGAATAGGACACCAATCTTCTTCGAGTATTGGTTGTATCATCATGGTCTGGAAAATAGGAGAGGCCGAGCTTGATCCTTCTTCTGGTTTTTTGAAGATTGTTTTAACAGTTCTGTCAACAGATCTCCTAAAAGTGGCTTCTTGGGATTGTATTGGTCTTCTGTCTTGGTGGAGTCTTTCATAGTTTGTTATCCATTCCAGGGGAATTAGTTGGGTTAATTCCTCTCTTGTGATTCTCCTTGGGATCTGGACGATGGAGGGTATGTCCTCTTCTCTATTGGTGATGATCAATAGTGAATCAGAAGAACATCCAGAGAGTGGCAGATCTATGGATAGTTGAATATGGGATCGAAGATTGGTAGATCTTAATGAAAAAATAGTTTGATGGTATACGAGATGGCGAGAGGTAAAAGAAGTAATATACAAATGTGGAAATTCACTAGTGTGCCACTTATGAGGACTAGATGTTGTGTGAATTATAATACAGTATTGGTCTTGAGTCAACTTGAGCATCCTATCATAGGAGAACCAATGTCAAAACTAAAAACCCCTTTTATTCTTTATGACATGGGTCTAGAAAACATTGAAGATTTGAGGATAGTACGTCAATATTGGAATATGATAATCAGAAAAAGGAAGGAACTACGAAGTAGAAGTTTAGGTGCAGATGGTTGCTGCTGCCAGTAGGTCAATAGTCTAAGAGATTAAGCTACCTTTTCGTCGTACATCTGAGGCGGTCAATGAAACACTAATGCAATCCACTATCATTAGTGAAGAAATTGAGAAGCTGCAAGTATCAATTCTAGAGGCGGAAGATGAAAAGAAGAATATACGAGAATGATGGTAGTCCGTCAAGCATATGAAATTGTCCTGTTGGAAAATGAGCAAAAGACAATTTCTCTTGAAAGATCAAATAAGAAGGCGAAGGTAAAGGAGGATTATAAGCTCAGGTTTCAATACAATTTAAGGGCTTCAAACGAGACTTCATGTTTGAGAAGACAAGAAAGAGAACAAGCACAATAGGAGGTTGAAAAGTTGTGAAAATTGTTGAAAGATTCAGAAATTAGTGAAATAAATGCAACAAGACAATTGGAATATTTGAAACAACAGTTGCATAAAGTGGTAGTAAAATATAAGACAATGATAAAAGAAGAAAAATTGAAAAACAAGAAATTGTTGCCATGTACCGAGATGCGTGGTTGAAGGAACAAATGGAAACAAATATATTAAGAATCCGAATGATGAAACAAGTGGCAGCACTAGAGATGCTTAGGCAAAAAGGGATAATGTGGATGAATCATTGTGAAAAACTCACTTTCATAGCTAACCAAGCCATCAAAAGGGTCCTCGTACTCTTAAGGAAAGCAGAACCAATCATAGTTCCATCTGCCACACTTGCTGAGATTATTACTTCCATTCAATATTTCAGATATTGAGAAAAGTGCTGCACTTGGGTCTAGAAATGATTGAAGATTTGAGGAGAGTACATCAATCTTGGAATACGATAATCAAAAAAGAGAAGGAACTAGGAAGTTGAAGTTGTGGTGCAGATGATTGCTACCGACAATGGGTCAAAAATAGGTTCAAAGAGATTAAGCTACCTTTTCGTCGTACATCTGAGGTAGTCGATGAAACACCAATGCGCAACCCATTATCGTTAATGAAGAATATGAAAAGTTGCAAGCATGAATTCTAGAGGCAGAAGAGGAAAAGAAGAATATGCGAGAAGAGTTGATGGTAGTCCATCGAAGATATAAGATTGCCCTGTTGAATAATGAGCAGAAGATTTCTCTTGAAAGATCAAATAAGTGGGCGAAGGTAAAGGAGGATAACAAGTTCAGTTCAAGCTTCAATGAAATTTAAGGGCTTTAGACGAGCCTTTATGTTTAAGAAGACAAAAAAGAAACCAAACGCGAGTGAAGGTTGAAAAGTTGAGAAAAAGGTTGAAAGATTTAGAAATTAGTGAAAGAAATGCAAAAGGACAATTGGAAGATTTGAAACAATAGGAGATAGTGGTAATAGAATGTAAGACAAGGATAAAAGAAGAAAAAAAATTACAAAACAAGAAGTTGTTGCTATGTACCAAGATACGTGGTTGTAGGAACAAGGGTATGCAAATATGTTAAGAAACTGAATGATAGAACAAGTGGAAGCACAAATGATGTTTGTGCAAGAAGGGATAATGTGGTTGGATCGTTGTAAAAAAACTCACTTTCATAGCCAACCAAGCTATCAAAAGGGTCCCCTGTACTCTTAAGGAAAGTAGAAGCAAACATAGTTCCATCTGCCACACTTGTTGAGATTATTATTTTTATTCAACTATGTAATAGTTTGATAGAAGCATTGAATAGTTGAATTCACCGAGAGCAATAGAAACAATGTATTTCAGATATAGAGAAAAATATTGCACTTGTACCCTTTTAATTATCAAAGAATGAGCTTGTTTTGAGTTTTCTAAAAAGATGTTTGTGTATAGGTTGCAGAATCAATGGTTCTCTAATACTCACATACATGCATATAAATCTTCATTTTTTAACTAACATCATATGATCTTTCAGAAAAATCGATAAAGTTGTTTCCGTGACACCCTTATTTGACTCGCGCAAACTCCAATGTCATGGATTAACTTGAACAAAACCAAGAAGTGATGAGAACGGGTGTTAACCAATTGAAGAACAAGGTAGATAGAATCCTAAAGGTTGTACATGCTTTGACAACAAAGGATAATACAAATGAGAATTTTCCAACTCCAAATGAAGAACATCAAACTACTTCGTCTCACCCATTAGGCTTTACCGCAACTACCCAATAGTTTCTCGTGCTAGCCATGCAATTTCTTATGTATGGTCTCTAACCTAGTTATACTCCGGTCATAGTCATTAACGCCATGGACAATAACCCAAACCAGTCAACTATCAACATCCAAAGCCTAAACCAACCACAAATCCCATCTCCTATGGGGTACGTGCCACCCCAAAACACTATACCCTTAGAAAGTATTTCATTCAGTGCACCCCAAGTACCCATTTTGATGCTAACAGAAATTGGAAACAACCTCATGTTGGTGATGATACCTTGTCGAAAGAAAAATTACATGTTTTAGAAGAACGGATAAAAACAATTGAAAGAAGTAATGTCTATGGTCTCAAAGCTTTTGATATGTCTTTGGTTCACGATGTGGCAATCGCTTCAAAATTCAAGATTCATGAGTTTGAAAAATATAAAGGTGTCACATGTCCTAAAAACCATCTGACCATGTATTGTAGAAAAGTGGCTCTCATGCTCATAATGACAAACTTCACATCCATTCTTTTCAAGACAGTTTGAATTGACATCATTAAATTGGTATATGCATCTCGAGCGAAATCGTATCCGTTTATGGAAAGATTCGACTGATGTCTTGAAACAATACATGTATAACATTGGCATAGCCTTAGATATGATACAATTGCAAAATTCGTTGAAAAGGACAATGAAACATTTAAAGGAGGATATGCACAATGATGGAGATAAGTGGCATCGCAAGTAGATTATCCTTTATCTGAAAGAGAAATAGTTGATATGTTTATGGATACTTTTCAATCGTTCTTTTATGATAAGATGATTGAGAGTGTGTCATCAAACTTTTCTAACATAGTCATGATAGGAGAAAAAGTAGAAAATGACATGAGAGGTGGTAAGATTCTATGTGGAACGAGTGGTATGAAGAAACCTAGATGAGATTTACAAAGAAGAAAGAAGGAGTTATTAATGCTGTAATGGCAAAGCCAAAGATCTCTTATTCTTCAGGCATGAATTTTTATCGACCTCCAAATATTTAGCCTCCGATATTCACATTTGGCATTTGGATTGTACCATTTTGGGAATGGTGTTTCCCGAGGTTTCATTGGTTTGAGGGACTACCATTGAATTCTGAAGTAGGTGAGACAACAATTGCCTGTATGTGACGGGAATCGGGTCAGAATGAGTTATCTTCTTTTCTCGATTAACTGGTGGTTTATAGTGATTCGGGATTGGATTTTGGTTCCATTGATTTCGTTAGGAAAACGTGACAGGTGGTGGTTGGACCATAGATGATTGATAATAAAGTTACTTTGAAGAGTGATATTGGGGAGTGGGGAGCTTGTGAGGTTGCATCCACATATGGATAAGGAATGTATGAAATTTGGGGTATTGGAGGCATACAATTTTGACTTTGCCATTAAAGCATTAACATCCCCTTCTTTCTTCTTTGTAAATCCCATATGGGGTTTCTTCATATTACTCATTCCACATACAATCTTACCACTTCTCATGCCAATTTTTACTCTTTCTCCTATCATGACCATGTTAACAAAGTTTGACGACATACTCCCAATCATCTTATCATAAAAGGACAATTGAAGAGTATCCATAAACATACCAGCCATTTCATTTCTCTTTCAGATAAAGGAGGATCTACTAGCGATGCCACTTATCTCCATCGTTGTGCATATTCTTTGAATGTTTCATTGTCCTTTTTGACGAATTTTGCAATTGTATCATGGCTGAGGCTATGTCAATGTTATACCTGTATTGTTTCAAGAAGACATCAATCAAATATTTCCACGAACGGATTCGATTTCGGTCGAGATGCATATACCAATTTAATGATGTCAACTCAAACTCTCTTGAAATAAAAGGATGAGAAGTTTGTCATTATGAGCATGAGAAACTACTTTTCTACAATACATGGTCAAATGGTTGTTAGGACATGTGCCACCTTTGTATTTTTCAAACTCAAGCATCTTGAATTTTGAAGCGATCGCCACATCGGGAACCAAACACATATAAAAAGCTTTGAGACCATATACATTACTTCTTTCAATTGTTTTTATTTGTTCTTCTAAAACATGTAATTTTTCTTTCGATTGTGTATCATCACCAACATGAGGTTGTTGCCAATTTCTGTTAGCATGAAAATGGGGTACTTGGGAGTGCACTGTATGAAATACTTCCTAAGGGTATAGTAGTGGCACATAGCCCATATGAGATGGGATTTGCGACTTTTTAGGATTTGAGTGTTGATAGTTGAGTGGTTTGGGTTATTTTCCTTGGGGTTGATGACTATGGCCGAATTATAACTAGGTTGGAGACCATACTTAGAAAATTGCATGGCTAGCACACGAAACTGTTGGGTAGTTGCAGTAAAGTCTGATGGATGAGACAAAGTAGCTTGATGTTCTTCATTTGTAGTTGGAGGATTCTCATATGTGTTATCCTTTGTAGTCAAAACTTGTATAGTCTTTAGGATTCTATCTACCTTGTTCTTCAATTGGCTGACACACACTCTCATCACTTCTTGGTTTTGTTCAAGTTAGTCCATGATCTTGGAGTTTGCGCGAGTCCGATAAGGGTGTCAGGGAAACAACTTTATTGATTTTTTTTGAAAGATCATATGATGCTAGTTAAAAAAATGAAGATTTATAAGCATGCATGTGAGTATTAGTGAACCATTAATTCTGCAACCTATACACAAACATCTTTTTAGAAAACTCAAAACAATCCCGTTCATTGATAATTAAAAGGGTACACGTGAAACATTTTTCTCTATATCTGAAATACATTGTTTCTTGGTGAATTCAACTGTTCATTGCTTCTATCAAAACTATTACAATGTTGAATGAAAATAATAATCTCAAAAAGTGTAACAAATGAAACTATGCTTGCTTATACTTTCCTTAAGAGTACGGGGACCCTTTGGTTGACTATGAAATTGAGTTTTTCACAACGATCCAACCACAAGCCCTTCTTGCCCAAACATCTCTTATGCTTCCAGTTATTCCATCATTTGGTTTCTTAACATATTTGCATCCTCTTGTTCCTTCAACCACGCATCTCGGTACATAGCAACAACAAGATTTTTTGTTCTTATATCCTTGTCTTATATTCTACTACCACTCTCTCCAACTGTTGTTTCAAATGTTCCAATTTTCCTTTTGCATTTCTTTCACTAATTTCTAATTCTTTCAACCATTTTCTCACCTTTTCAACATTCTCTCGCGTTTGGTTTCTTTTTTGTCTTCTTAAACATAAAGACTCGTTTGATGCCCTTAAATTGCATTGAAGCTTGAACTTGTAATCCTCCTCTACCTTCGCCCTCTTATTTGATCTTTCAAGAGAAATGGTCTTCTGCTCATTTTCCAACAGGGCAATCTTATATGCTTGACGAACTACCATTATCTCTTCGCGCACAATCTTCTTTTCCTTTTCCACCTCTAGAATTCATGCTTGCTGTCAGCTTCTCATATTCTTCACTAACGATAGTGGGTTGCATTGGTGTTTCATCGACCGCCTCAGATGTACGACGAAAAGGTAACCTTATCTCCTTGACCCTATTTTTGACCCACTATTGGTAGCAATCATCTGCTCCACAACTTCTACTTCCTAGTTTATTCTCTTTTCTGAGTATTCCAAGAATGATTACGTAATCTCCTCAAATCTTCAATGTTTTCTAGACAAACTCAAGTGCCAAATTTTTCTCTATTTTTGAAATACATTTCTGTTGTCGCTCTTGGCGAATTAAACTTTTCATTGCTTCTATCAAACTATTACAATATTGAATGAAAGTAATATCTTAGTAGGTGTGACAAATGAAACTATGCTTGCTTCTGCTTTTCTTTAGAGTACGGGGACCTTTTTGATGGCTTGGTTGGCTATGAAAGTGAGTTTTTCATAACGATTCATTCACGTTATCTCTTGTGCTTCCACTTGTTTCTGTTAAGACAAAAACAAGGTTAATTTAAGACTATTAATTATGATTCTAAATGTTTTGGTATCTAACATGTGCATTTGAGTGTGTTAATACAAGATAGGTATGAAACATTGGAAAGAAGATTTCATTAAAACGAAGATTTATCTTGAAGTAGTTATGGAGAACGAAGAACAATCTTCGTTTTTGGCAGAAACAAGAATAATCAGTTTCTTTGTTAGAGATTGGATCCTAGAAGCTTTATTCAATCAAAGAATAAGCAAGGATCAGTCTAAGTCATAATCATTCCAGAATTTGAAGGATCAAATACATGCTTCCTAAAAAACTTAAAACAAGATCATTCTTCAAGTGAGGCAATTGCAAGTACAAAGTTGCAATATGTAAAAGTACACTACTGTTGATTCTACTTTCAATCTAGACCTACACACACATGACTGAAAAGCAAGCAATCATATCAGACAACTAACACAATCACAATCAGGCCTTATTTCAACGGATATATGAGTTGTCCTAAACTCTCTTCAAGTCTATAAATCATTCAATCTTACTAAAGTGTCGCGATATCATTCTTAAAGCTTAATCTTTGTGTTGTGTTAGAATCTGAGTTCTATTTATAGAATCTATTTCTCAACCAAGAGTTGAGTTAATACCCAGATTCTAAACATTTCTCAAACAAAATTTTGTTAGCATAATCTTGAGTGATTTGTAAAAAATTCCTTTCATGTTTTGAAAGGTAACTCGCTAAATCCTTTTTGAAATAGTAAAGCTTTCTAGGTAGAATGGTAGAAATTGTGTAAAAATCAAGATTGATCTGTGTAAAATAGTGTGATAACCAAGAACAATCTTGTATTTTTCTTGTGAGAAGAGCAATTTCTTCATCAGCATCTTCTTGGCTATCTTCTGAATCACTTTTCTCATTTGTTTGTTGAATGTTTGGTGAGCTTTGAGATGCTTTTAAGGCTATTACTTTGTTTTTCTTCACAGGCTTGTCTTTTAGTAATAATACTTCATGTTCCCTTAGAGTTCCTATAAGTTCTTCTAAGCCTAGCACTTCAAGATTTTTTGCTTGACTTATAGCTGTCGCCATTTGTCTCTATATGGTTGGAAGATATCTCATAATTTTTCTTACCCTGTCTTGTACTGAATAAGCTTTGCCTAGAGAACACATTTCGTTCACTATGGTTGTGAACCTTGAATACATTTCATCTATTGTTTTTCCTTCATTCATTTCAAACAATTCGAACTTTCGTATACCAATGTCAATTCTTGTTTCCTTAACACATGACTTGTTCCCTCATGGTGAGTTCGCAATGTGTCCCATACCTTCTTGGTCGTATCACATTTATCCACTCTTTCACTTTCTTCCCTACTTAAAGCATGATAAAAATAGTTGAGCTTTTGAGTTTAAGAGTACCCTGGATTTTTCATCTGTTGTCCAATTTGATTCTTTCTTTTCAGCTGATGTTGGATCGTTTTGATCCACTCTTGGTGTAAAATATCCATCTATGATGATTCTCCACATATCTGTATCTTGTGATTTTAGAAACAGCTGCATTTTGCCTTTCCAGAAGTAATAATCTGAGCCATCAAAGTATGGTTGTCTGTTTGAAGACCCTCCTTCAACTATGTATTTAGATTTTGACATTTTTCTTCCTGAATCTTTTGCTCTAACACTTTGTAGGTGTTTAATTTTTAGAGACTGGCTCTGATACCAATTGAAGTAGAAATATCAATTATAAGGAAGGGGAGTTTGAATTATAATTGACCTTTTAAAAAAAATTCTGCTTTTAAAAAGAATATCAAGTTAAGATTGATCTTTACAGTGATGAAGATCAATCTTTACTTTGTAGAAGATCAATCTTTTGTTGAAGATCAATCTTTAAAACAACAAGATCAATTTTACCAAAATAAAATCTGATTGTAAAACATAAAATAAATAGAGATAGAGAGATCACACAAGTATTTTATCCTGGTTCACCCAAACACGGGTTACGTCCAGTCCTCACAAGAGTGAGATTTTCACTATGTGCTCAAAGGCAAGATTGTTCTTGAAGTACACACTTCCTCTTTAGATCAATCTTAATCTTTACACAATTCTTCCCCTTCTACCTAGAAAGGATTTCTACCTTACTATTTGTAAAGAATTTAACAAACTGTCTTTCAAACTTTAAAGGATTTTACAACTTACTCAAGATTTGTCAAAACAACCTTGAGTTACAAAATGATGAATTTGAGGCTATTTAGATTTTGATATTTACTCAACATTTGTTTGAGAAATATATTCTGTTGATGAACCAATATTGTGAATGATTACTGCACAAGAAATAAAATCAAAACAGCAAGCTATATGAAAAGAGGTTGAGACACTTGAGTCTGCTCTAAGGAATTGATCTTTTGCTTAGTGCTGAATGTTGTGTTTTGTTTTTCAGTTTGCAGCTGTATTTATAGAGAGTTCTAGAGGGCTTATGACAGCTAATATGGCCGTTGGAAAAAGGACCAGCTATCATGAAAGAGCTGTTGGAAAATCTGTCATAGCTTAAGATTGATCTGCTGCATCAAAAGATCGATCTAGGATTGATCTTTTGGTCTTGTGATGAAAATAGCTTTTTCCCTATAATTCGTGTCAATGTGTCAGCCTTGATTGTGTTCTTTTCAGTTATGTGTGCAGGCTTTTCGAAGGTTCAAATCTGTAGTGTACTTCCCTACTTGTAGCCTTGTACTTGCACTTGTTTTATATGAAGAATGATCTTTGTGATATGCCTTTTGTTTGGAGCATGACTTGATTTTTTCAAATTCTGAAATGAGTGTCATTTCCATTTATCTTTTGTTGATCTTTTATGAGAATATAAGATGAATGTGGCTTCCAGGATTGATCCAATTATTGTGGAGATTGATTATCTACTGTTAAGATTGTTCTTTGTATATTTAGTAGAATATACAAATTGATCTTTGTCTTTAAAAGATCAATCTTTTGCCAATCTTCATTCTTTAAGGATCAATCTTTTGATACCTATCTTGTTTTAACACACTCAAACACACATGTTAAAAATCAAAACATTTAGAATCATAATTAATAATCTTGATTAATCCTTTGTTTTATTTATCATCAAAATATTTAATTGAGATTTTGTCTTAACACAACACATGTCCAAGTTTCCAGAAAATTTGCAACCTCGTACTAGAGGATAGATTGCATCTGTCTAAGGACAACTGGATGAAACTTTTGTAAATAGGATGAAAGACCTTGGGTTTTTTAAATTGACATTCCAACGGTCATAAAGAGCTTGGCACATGGAAGGAATATCAGAAGACTTCTATAAAAGGCAGCAAGCTCTTCATCATCAATACACAACAACATTGCATTAAAAAGATCAAGAATCTTAAAGCTATCAAGAGCAATATTCATCATCTCCATATACTTTCTATAAACTTTCACTAGATCTTTGAAAAATCTTTCTAGAAAGTGTTTAAGAGAATAGAAACAATCATACACATATCAATTTGTAATTTCCGCGTGAGGTGCACTTGGAAATATTTGAAACTTGATTGTAAACTTGGTGAGGCTAAAGAATACACAAAGTGTAATCATCATCTGTGAGAGGTTGATCAGTTTTGAACATTAGTGAAATCTTACAAGTGTGTGAGGACTGGACGTAACATTCATTGGATGAACCAGTATAAAAGTTGTGTTTGATTCTTTACATTCTCATTTCTTTTGCTCAACTCTAATTTAAAAGTTTGAATAACCATCCTCGGGTCTACAATCCTCTCTGAGAGCATAGTTTTAAAACACGTGAAAATTATTTTTAAACAACAAAGTCCCTATTCAACTCTCCTTCTAGTGATATTTAGCTACATCGAAATCGTCTTCTACTCATTTTCCAACAGGGCAATCTTTATATGCTCGACAGACTAGCATCAACTCTTCTCGCATATTCTTCTTTTCCTCATGATTGCAGCTTCTCATTTTATTCACTATCGATAGTGGGTTGCATTGGTGTTTCATCGACCGCCTCAGATATACAATGAAAAGGTAGCTTAATCTCTTGGACCCTATTCTTGACCCATTATCGGTAGCAATCATTTGCACAACAACTTATACTTGCTAGTTCTTCCCTTTTTTAATTATCATATTCCAAGATTGACACACTATCCTCGAATCTTCATTCTTTTCTAGACCCATGTCACAAAGAATTAAAAAGGTTATTAGTTTTGGCATTGGTTCTCTTATGATAGGATACCCAGGTTGTCTCAAGGCCAATACTGGGTTATAATTCACACAACCTCTATTCCCCATAAGTGGTACATTAGGGAATATTCCACATTGGTATATTACTTCTTTTACTTGTTGCCATCTCACATACTATCAAACTGTTTTTTCATTAAGATTTATCAATCTCCAATCCCATTCTCGATTATCCTTTATGTCAACATAGTAATTCTTAAAATCATTGATAGGGCAACACTTTTGGCACCCATTATCAAAATATGATTCACGAACCAGTTGTACTAAACAGGGAAACATCGATGGCTGTTGTAGGATTTTCTCCTTTATTCTTTAAAGCTTGGAAGACATCGATGGTTGTTAAATCAATAATTTCTTCATCACTCGAAAATAGAACAACCCCATAGATGGTGAGAGCTAGCACCTCCATAAAAGCACTCCAATCTTGGGCTTTAGCAAAATGATGTGCTCTTTCCTCATAAAAACTTCTTAGAAAACCAGAAGCCCCTTTCTTTTTTTGGCTAATCAATATTTCCTATTCAACCTTTAGTAGTATCTTAACTACTTTGGTTGTGGATGGATAATTCCCAATGTGACGATAATATTTTCCTTTTCTTGGGAATAACTTAAAATTGATCCAAACTCTTCTAAAGTATGCTCAAATTGGAAGGTTTGGAAGGTGAAACATCTCAAAGGAGAGTCATAGAATTGATCCAAGGCGGCAATAACCCCTATTTGTACTTCCACATCCAGTAAATCAAGAATCTTTCCATATTTCTTAGTAAATGTTAACTGATGATTAAACTCCAACAAGCTACAAAGTTCCTTTAAATTATCAACCTGATGCTTTTTGGCTTTCAGATTCGTAGTTTTCCTTAGCATCGGGATTGCAGTTTCATTGTTGGATCCCATTTTTAGTCAAAGATATCTACACCCTATCTTTGAATTAATAGTTCTCTAATGGACCTACATAGAAATGAAACAACTAACTTGTTTGTAGTAGGATGCTAACAAGGCAAATAAGATAAAGGAAATTTTGTAGTAGGATGCTAACAAGGCGACAAGAAAGATAAAGGAAGGTTCATAGTTGGATGCTAACAAGGCAAGCAAGAGAAAAAGAAGGCAAGCAAGATAAAATGATGTACACAATGGAAACAAAGTGTTCACAATTTTTATCTGTTTTTTTTTTTTTTTTTTT
>JBBPBS010000738.1:7023221-7069751 GCA_037974835.1 Cicer judaicum | reverse complement strand
TTTTTGACATTAAATAGGAAAATCTATGTAAATTATGTACTCAAAATTGAATCAAATTTGTAGTAGAGTTTTTTTAATTTTATATTAAGTTTTATAGTAGAGTTTTTTTATTTTTTTTTTGTAAAATTGAGTCAATTTTTTTTTTAAAATTACTTTTAATTGGTCGGACAAAGAAGTAACATGTAAAACTCATTATCATCACTTGAGTTTTTATTTGTTTTTCATTTATCTTAGCACATACATCTAAAGTGCAAAATGATCTGTTGTTACCTCTTAGTCGATCCAAGTTTATGGAATTTCTGTTTGTTTTGATGTGATATTGTCTAGCTTATATTGTTGCAGTGCGGTGTTCCCATTTTTTATTTTTGTCCTAATTTAAATAGAAGCTACACTAATGTATATTGTTACTGATGCAGTATCTGAATATCCACTTTCTACTAAACACTGCCTAGGGTTGATCTGTGAAGCTTTGGAGATGAAATGGAAGATATATTTAATTTATATTATATATTGAAACGTGTATAAAAAGGAAAATAATTTTTTTCCAAATATATAGATGTCATTCCAAGTAGAACTTATGTTTAGACTTTGGAGGATGTGGCTTTTCTGTTATTAGATTAGATTAGATCTTCTAGTGCCTTAACACCTACATCCTCATGAATTTCTGGTTCCAAAATGAAATATTTGTTTCAACCTTTTTATTTATTAGCCCATTATTTTGTTTTCCTTGTTAAGAAGTTTTGAACTCTTTAAAATTCTTCTATAAACACTTATCTATCATTTTGTTTGAAACTATTGCAGCGTTCTTAATAATCAAATATGTGGATGTGGTGTATCGACCACCAAACAACTTGATTTAAACACTTGGCTATCTTTTTGCATCAATGAAATTATTGAGTCAAACAATGAATTAGACGAAAACAATTTCAAAGGCAAATGAAAACGATAAATTTATTATTTGCTAATATGGCAAGTTAAATAAAACCATACAATTAACTTCCTTATTTAACTATAGTATTAGTAGAATAGACTACTAAACTTTATTTACCGGACCCTTATTCATGAAAATTAGGGGAAAATTAAAAATATAAAAACAAAACAGAAGTTGGACTAGGTCAAATTATTATATGTGTATCATTGACTTATATATTTCAATGCCGGAAAATAGAACTTGTATATTTTCAAAAAAATTCTAGAAGATGAAAATGAGTAATTTATTTATTATTATATATAAAAATGGTATTTTTTGATGTGATTTTTTGGTCTTTCTATTTTATTCTTAGTCACAATTAATTTAATATAAAAATTTATTGCTTACACATTGATACGAAATCAATAATTGCAATTTTAAAAGAAAAAATTCAATAACAGAAAAATTTGTACTGGGTTGGTGCAATAAAATAAAGTTCACAGATAACTGGTTGAGTATTCATTTGAATACTAATAAGAACTAAAAAAGTTAAATGGATTTAAAAATTATTTTATCTAAATGCTTTATCCTTTTTACACATTTATTTAATCAAACTCAAAGGTAAAATTTAGATATATATTCTAGGAACAATATAATGTAATTTAATTTGATGTATTTAATATGTCTTAAATTCTTTTATGCATTCTCATAAAGTTTTTTCAATAATATAAAATTATTATTTAATTATTATTATTATTATTTTTATAAAAAGAACGTTATAAAACAATTTAAAAAAATATAATTATAAAATTCTTGATTTTAATTGGTTCTTATTGTAAAACGAGGTTACACAATTACACCTATAGTGTATACTCTATTTTCTTTTATTAAAAATTAATAAAATAAAAAATAGAAAGCACAATCCAATGAGATAAAGCTGTGATAAAGGCATATCCACGTAATGGGTGAGATTATCAAACCCTAAGAAGAATCTTCTTCGATAGTTTACTTGGAAAGGAGGAAAACAGTGTGAATGAGTTCGCACGGTGTGCTACGAAATCGCCACCCATAAAAACCTCACCGACCTATTCCCTTTCCTTCTCAGGCGTCGTCATTTATCATACTTTCCCTCCGCCGCCTCTTCTAGTTAGGGTTTCTCCTTCCAATTTTTAAACCTCATATCTGGAAATTCTAATCGAGGAAAAAATGCAGCAATAATTTTTTTTATAGAAAAATAGGTAACGTTGTTATTTTTGTGTGTATGTGCGTGTTTACACTGTCAGTTTTCTCGATTCTATTTTTATAATTTTCGTGCGGATTTAATTAATCGTTCTTTATTACGAATTTCTCGGTATTTGAAATTTTCGTTTATGTTGACTTCTACGTCGGGCTTGGATTTTTGTAGATCGGGGGTTTTTTCCGGCTGTTTTGTGTTTTCGTAAATATTATTTTGTTTTTCATCATTTTGAGGGCTTAGTTTGCTATTGGAAGTGAATTGATATGTTTTTTCTATTATTTTATTTTATTTTAAATTTGACTGTGTTTTGATCCGTTTATACGTTGATATCTTTGGCTTTGGCTGTTGATAGATATATGGTTTTGTTATTTTAATTTTGTTGAAAATCGTTAGCTCTGTTTGATTTCTATATTTTTGTTTTGTGATCAGGAATATCTCTGTTTCAGAGAAAGAATGTACAGTATGAACGGTAACTGCAGTGCTTGGTATGCATAAATTTTCTTTATATGCTTTTAGTTAATTTTGTGGGTTTTTTTTTGGATTAATATATGAATTTCTTGTTGTTTTAGTTTGGTCATTGAAACTAGTTTTGCTTGCTAACTTAAGTTACAATACAGAAAGAATGGGCCAAGATCTATTCCTCGTAAATTCTCTTTATGCAGTTTATTTTTAGATTTATTGGATCAATAGAATTTGTTAGTTTTTTTAGTTTCGTTTCTCCTCTCGAAGTTCTTATTTTCTGTTTATGGCATACATTTAAAACTATTTGATACTTTGTTAAATAACTTCAAATGAATGTATTATAAGTTTTTTTTTTAATATAAGTAAATGTCGATTATACAACTTTATAGCTAAAGATGTCTAATTCACAAGAAGCTTTGTTGTGTGCTTTAGCGTTAATATAATATGAAAATAATCAATGGTTGATCAATAATATAACTTCAATATGAACAAAAAACAAGCTTTTGTTAGGATTGCAAGTACATTACTTTGCTTTTCATATTTTTTTCTTATATCCTTTTTTGGACTGCTGATAAGTGAGATATCAATTATTGCACTAAAAAATACTTCTGTATTTTATAAGTCTGGCAAAATTGAATTGTCTATGTAGGTTATTGGACAGAAGATAAGTCTATGTCCAGCAAATGTTTAATTTCTAGAAGGGTCAACAGGCTGATGCAGGAGCATCTTTTATAATATTCTGTTTTTACATTGTCTGTTCTGTTTTTATTTAAAAATATTCACATTTTAAATAGTTGCATGAGTAGCATGTGACCTTTTCACGAGATCTATAGACTTTAAGGCTTTGTTTGGGAGTTAGGAAGGAATGGGAGGGGAAGGAGGGAAAACGAGGGGAATCTGTCACCTTGTTGAGTGAGTGTTTTGGGAGGGGAGGAGAGGTCTGGTGACTAATATTGTCTGTTATATGATTTGATTTTTTCTTCTTCTTTCAAATCATTCCAAAGAAAGCTCAGTCTTTCTCCTTCCTTATCATATATATACCATTATCAGCAATACTGAGCTAATGACCAACTAAAGACTTTTATGCTATACTATTAATCTATAGATGAAAATGGAAATAAATGGATAAATTTTCTTTGGCATTAATATTTTTCTTATATTCTTGGAGATGGGATTTTTGCTAATTTCATCTGAAAGCCAAAGTGTTTTGATTGATTGATTTGTCACGCATAGAATACTTCTATATGCTAATTTATTGTTTGTTATGTCAACTTTGTATTGATGTGTACATGATCCTTTACATTAGTCCCTTATACTCATATTTTTTAAATATCCAGGGAGTTCCAAGTTTTCTTGATGTCATGGTTCTCACCTGCACTGGCACAATTTATTTAAAACCGCTCAAGTACTAGAATTCTATTCGACCGCTGCTTCGGAGCTTTTATATTCGAACGTGTTTAAAGATATTGATCTAGTAGATAAAAATGGAAGCAAACACCGAAAAGGCATTGGGTAGGGCTGTGCTCAATCTGAAGCGAAAGCGTGCATCTCGGCATGCTACATGTCCAAATGAAGCTCTGCAGCCAGTGTTACCTCAATGGACATCGCTAATATCGCCAACAAACAATGTTGTCAAACGGATGAGATTGAACAGGTACGAAAGCAAGCCGGCATACTCAGGGACTCATATTGGACGGTCGTTGGTTAGGTATTACTTGAACTATAAGAAGAGCGGGCGGCCAGAACGCTTGATGGTCTATCAAAATGGTGGATGGGTGGACTTTCCTCAGGATGTTGTTGACTTGGTTAGGAAAGATTTTGATGTAAAGAAAGCAGTTGTGGAGGTAGAGTTCAATGGCAATCACCTTGTGCTGAATTTTTTGCACATGTATCAGATGAATCTGAAAACTGGATTGCAGCAACCTATTGCTTGGATTGATGAGACAGGGTGCTGCTTTTTCCCTGAAAATTATGCTGATTCTGATGAAGGACCTTATGATCTTGGCAATCAGGAAACTGAAAAAAGTCATGAATCATTGTTCCAAGATCCCAATGAATCTAATGAAATAAAATTACATTTAGAAATTGAAATAAATGGAGTGGGTGCATCCAATTTAGGGGAGTGCAGTGGGGAGTCCAATGCTATAGTCAAGCATATTCAAATTGATGCAAAACAAGCCTGTAATCAAATTGATTTAGAAATTGAAGATAGCAGTAATAAAATGAGCAATGAAAATGATGGTGAAGCCGTTGAGCAAAATAAAAATGTAGGTTTTAATGCTTATAATGAAACTGTATATGAAAAGTTGGATTTGGATACTGTACAGAAGGTGTTCCTTAATGGAATGAGTAGTTTTGGTAGGGCTGACTTAGTTGAGATTTACCCTTTCTCAAGTACATTAATGCAATCGCGATTGGAGCTGTTCGAGAAGCAAGCTGAAATTACGAAACACTGTCATGGGGATGCTAATGTTCAATATGCTTGGCTTGCTTCTTCTAAAGGAGAACTATCTACTATGATGAAGTGTGGGCTTGGTCATTGTGGACTATCTGCATCTAAATGCACATATGGAATTGGTGTTCATCTTGCAGCTGCTACCTGTCCTTTTGCCAGGTTGAATTTCTAATCATCAACTTCAAACAATAAAATCTTTTAAATACTAATAACATTGATGAACTTATCCTAGTATTGAATTTGTCTAGTAAAAGCAAGATGATTAGAAATGTAGAAGTTTCATTCCTTTGATTTTAGACCAAGTATCTTATTTTAGGAATATATTATTTCTTCATGGTATATTTATTTTTTTTAATCACTATTATTTGTCTATTGTCAGTACATTTTTCCTAACAGAGTATTATATTATAAATTTGATATTTTTCTTGCATGCTAATAACTTTTTTCCCAATATCTAGTTATACATCAATGTCTTATTTTTACCATCTAGATAGATAGTACTTCATTATTTTGTTGTAATGGATAGAGAAGGATTCAAGTTTGGCTTATTTACAGTGCTAGTTATTGTGATGTTGACGAAAATGGGGTTCGGCACTTGGTCTTTTGTCGAGTAATAATGGGGAATATGGAGCTTCTCCGTCCTGGCACTAGACAGTTCCGTCCCAGTAGTTGTGACTATGATAGTGGGGTGGATGACATCCACAATCCAAGATACTATATTGTATGGAATATGAATGTGAACACCCACATCTATCCAGAATTTGTTGTTAGTTTCAAGGTTTCTGCTGACGTCGAAGGTGAAAATTTGTTCCTTTAGTTCTTTTATGTTTTCTATTTCTTTGCACGTTCCTTTCAAAAATTAGAACCTATCTTTTCCTATTATATTATAAGTATATGATACTTAATGCGTTGATCAGAGGCTAACCAGTTGAATGTATGATTCGGTTTATTCCATTTGGATGGAGAGTCTCATCCCTAGATTGTTGATATCTCCTTGTGGTTGGGCACTTGAGCTGTCTCATATTCGACAGACACTACAAGTTTGATCAATGACATAGCCTTCTGATTCCACTGCTAAGCTGTATGAGTGCCATTCCTTTTGGAAACTTGTTTCTTCTTGATCACTGATATATTATGCCTTTTTTACAGGTCTTCTTTCTCAAAATAAGAGCAAGAATAATATTTTTGGGGTTAATTCAGTTAGCCAAGGTCCTAAAAGCTTGTCACGTTCAGAGTCTTCGACAGTGGACACTGTAAGTTATTTGGTATTTTGAGCCTCTTAGCCATTACCTCGGATGCCAAATTTCCTTTGTGGAAGGCAATGTATTTTTTATATGTAACCACCATTTTACTTTTTTCATATATATATATATATATATATTTATAATTTTGTTAAAATTTATCTCTTGATATTATGATAACCAATGTGGTTGATCTTTAATAAAAGAATCAAATCAGCAGAGGCTTAAAGCCAGAATATGGAAGAATTCAGAATTCAATGAAGGTTTTCCATGTCTTGGGTTGTCTTCTTGTTATAGAATAGTGATTAGGTCAAAACATGTTGCTTTAGCTTACAGTGCTATGAAAAATTGCTGCAAAAAATGCTGTTTGCAGATCAGTTCTAGAGCTACCATCATAAATTAGGGTTTTGGAAGGGAAAACAATTATTAAGATGAAACAGGGGGTTAATTTAATTTACGAATACTTGGTTTGGTAAAAGGAATGGTGGTGATAATGATGTGATAGCTAAGCATCACATGACATGTTCTGGTGAGATAGTCTTGTCTGAAATCATATTACCTGCTGCATAAAAATTTAATATAGAATTTTTTATTTCTAGAAGGATTTCTGATTCATCAAGGTTTTGAAGTTTCAAATTATACTATCTAATCAGTCTATGATTCTGTCAGATGAAAAACATTAGTTCATTTTTTTGTATGTTAGCATGTTAATTAATGCTAAATGGACAGCACTTTCACATTCTTTTAGATCTTGAATTTCTTTTGGTTTGAAATCTTCTATTGTAAAGATTTGTTGTTTGATTAAGAAAAATGGCCAATCGATATTTGAATTGTGGGATACCTCAGGGAATATCAACTAGTTTGCCAAAAGCTCCAACATCCCCTTGGATGCCTTTTCCTATGCTTTTTGCTGCTATCACAAACAACGTTCCGGCCAAGGATATGGAACTTATCAATATGCATTATCTTCACTTCAGGGTATGTAATGTAAACTAGCTTTAGTGGATGCCCCTTTCTGTCTTCATTGTTAAGACTTTTCTTATTATAAATTTTGTTCTTGTTTTCTGGTAATAACCAGGCAAAAAAGATGACTCGTGATGATTTTGTGAAGAAGTTGAGGTTGATTGTTGGAGATGCTCTCTTGCGATCTACAATAACTAGTCTTCAACGCAAGGTATTCTCCCAAGGCTTTGATTTTTTCTACATGGTCTTCTGCTGCGTTATTTATGTCTTCTTATGGCAATACATGCTGTTAAGCCCATTAGACTGCTAGTTTGATTTTCCCCCCTCAAATTTAATGCTGGACTCTTGTGAATGGATTATCTGCTATGTGGTTATATTTATACCTCCAAATTGTTTAAATGGCTTCTTGCAGATACCGTCCCAATCATCTTGTGTGATCAAAATGGAAACCTGAGGCTACCTTTACACTTCAAACTTTGCCAACTTAACGCTGAACACTCTGAAAGAGCCAAAATGAACATGTGAATATTGTTAGTTCTTGGGATAACTATCTGCTTTTAAATTTTCTTTTGATCGCATCCTCTGTTGGGCCGGAACATACTTGTTATTAGAATTTAGAACTTTATTTAATTGTTTTTTATCCATGTGTGATAGATGCACCGTCCAGCCAAATTGTTTAAACCTTAAGGTAAAACATAAAACTGTATTTGGATATTCCATATCGTTTTTTGCACTTCAAATTGAGCTGTCACTTTGTACTGTGGATTGTTGGATTGAACTTAATTAATGGGTTGTTTGATGCATCTCTCCATTGTTTGCCACATCGATTGCTGCAGATTTTTCATATTGTTTAGATCGTATGTATGTAGTCATGCAAACTTCATCGATGGTACTTTCTCGTCAATTCCTGGTTCATTTACGTCTGGTTTTCTTTTCCTGTTTCTTTTTTTCATTGATTCAGTAACATTATGGTTTATGCTACTATTGTTTCATACGGAAAATAGCAGTACTATGATTCTACTATAACAGTCTTTAAAAAATTGTGTTGGATTCTCATTTATTTCTGTTTTGTGATTTTCCATTTTGATGTCAACAAATATTTTAAAAATTAAAAACATTTGTTTAATGATAAAATGCCACCTTATTTTGTCTTGTTTTCCCATCTTCAAGATTGTTCATAAAAATGTTGCAATATGTAAGATCTGATGGATGATTCCATTAATTTGTTATCATTATTTATATATATATATATATATATATATATATATATCATTATTTTTTGCTGATATTTAGTACTACTAGTAATATGCAATCTTCGAGAAGCAATTTGTTTGTAGTGTAAGGGATGGATTTTCGTTGTGGATTGAGTGCTAATATCTGCATCTTACTGGATTGAAAATGGTTTTGGTGTGGGTTTGTTTTCGTATTCTTGTTGCTGGTTGTCCGCTCTTATTGCAAGACATTTGGGTACATTCTGTACCAATATCTTTGCATAATTGCAATAGATATTTATTTGACTTTGCTAAATAAAAATAGGTATTAGTAATCGACTGATTCAAATTTATGTTAGTTTAATCTTTGAATTTAAGTTGACCGTGAATTTAGTGATGTAATTGATTATTTTCAGATTTCTTCATCTTACCGCCTATTTTAGTAGCTTCTTTTCCCACGTCTTATGTTCTAAAAATCTCTTAACATATCTTTTCCCACATCCTATGTTCTGAAAAATCTCTAAGAGACATTCAAATTTGTCAATCTAAATGTTTTTTTTTATCAATTCAGAGAATATTGTGGATGAGAAAATAAATTTTGTTTTATTATTTCTCTTCTTCTTTGGAGAAAAAGAAATTCTAAAATGAAGAATAAAATAGGTGGTAAGATGAAAAAAAATATTCCATTCAAATTTGTCTCGACTAACTTGATAACTAAGATGTGGGTTGACATATACATTTGAGAGGACTTCATTTGAGAAAAATTAGAGATGTCTAATGAGGTAAAATTTTAAATTAAGTGTTTTGAGAATAAAAAAAAAATAGTTAATCATTAATATGATTTTGATTATGTTGTTATTTAACTTGTGTTTAGTGATATTATTCAAAGAAAGGTGATCAAATGTATTTATGTAGAGATTATATGTCAGAAATCAAGAATATAATTGTTCTATCATGTATTATATATTATTTAAAGTTGTTCTTGAAAGAATCTTCAAATTAAAATGAATTAGAGAATAATTAGAAGAACATTTTGGATGTTATCTATTAAAAATAAAGTCAAGACATACCATGATCAAATCACTGGTTAAGTTGAAAATTAGAGTTAAAAGTCTAAAGGAGGAAAACAAAATTCTGATTGATGAGTTGTAAACATGGGACAACAAGATACATTTTTGTTGCACTTTTTTGTTGAAGGTTCTGCTTTTACTCTAAAGATAACATATTGTATCTATAAAAGAACAATTTGGACAAAACAAAACTGTGTTTAATAAACTTCAAAGTCTAACCGTCAACTAAAGTTTTTTAATGGCTATACTAAAGTGATATAAGTGTTTTGAATTTTTTATAATATATAGAAGTAACATCAAGAAGAAAACAAATACAAAATTTTTCAAATACAACCAATTTACCCTTAATCATTCATAATTAAATAACAAAAAATTTCTCTTAGACAAAACTCCAGCTCATTGATTATATTAAAAAATTATTTTATTGAATTATTGTTGATAATCAATCTCAAACAAGTCTTGAGAAGTTTTTACATCATAAACACTTTTATCATTTGTAAGTTTTGTCTATCTCTTAAGTTAATTTGAGTGAGTTGTAAAAATTATTTTTGGATTGAAAGGTGACTTTAGAATTTCTTTCAAGATTGAAAGATGGAAACTGTAATTGATGAAGAGTGATTAAGAATAATGGAATAAAAGTGAAACGTTTTGGTGTTAAGTACGCTAGTGGAAAATCTAACATATTGTGAGAATTGGACGTAATCCACCTTAGACGAATTATGATATATATTTACGTGATGTTATTATTCTTATCTATATTTATTTTCACACAGTATCACTTAAAATTAATTTATTTTATCTACTTCTAACATATCTATAATATTTTTTAGACATTTTGTTTCAATCAAAATTGATCTTGAGTTAATTTAAATTAAGTACAAGAATTAAGATTTTAAAAAGGGATAAAATTCAAATTTCTATTTTTGTGATTGATATTGCTACTTCAATGACAATTATAAGATGACTTTCATTCTTAAGAAGACTACGGTGATTCTAGAAGGAAGAGTTGAATATAGTTTTAATTTTTTCAATGGTTTTTGCAATATTAGATATTTTTATCTAACTTATAGAAAGAAAAATATTTGTTTTAGAGATTTCACATAGCATACATAGAAATATTGCGACCAATCAATTAATGATTAGACATTTTAAACAAAAAGATGTTGATCGATTGATTCACAAATGGTCTAATCAAAATAACTTGCATATAAATTTAATTTTGGATCATATTGAATACAACTACTTGATAGAAAAACATGGCCAAATAAAAAATTCGATTTCAAAATCATTCATAATTATGGAGACATTTCTAAAAATAAATTTTAATAGTAAGACTCAAAATCATGAATAAATTTACAATAAAAAGTTTCTAAGTGAATTTTTATATCAAAAATAGAAAATACTTATAAACATCTCAAAACAACAAGATCAAAATTAACATGAGCAAAATCTGTAAAAAGTAAAAAGATAAAAGAAAGAAAAGACTGGTATTGATTTGTTTACTCCTTCTGGTTACATAGAACACATCTAGTCCTCATTCAACATGGATGGAAGTTTATTTTATGTATTATGATATAAATATTTATAAAATTCGCTGACAATTGATTACAAAGTTTGTAAAATTCTTTTTTAAATAATCACGAACTATATTTTTTTAACATACTTCATGAACATTTTGATACTATCTACAAGATAAATACACCCTTTCTTACTTGCAAGATATAATCACTCTAGAGTAATCACAACTCTAATATTGCAAATTTCCAATCTTTACACCATGTAGCCAATTGAACTTTAATTGTCGTCAGGGAAACAATTATTTTATACAAAAGATATCAAAGATGTTTTCTCTAAAACAAATTCTATTACACAAAAATTGAATAAAAAAAGTGTTTAATCTTCATTATTTTCTTGAATTAATTAACAACGAATTTAAATTTTTAGAGGGAAGGAACAAATCGATATTTAAGGAAACATGGTTCAATTATGAAAGAAAAATATAATATAATTGAAATCATTTATTTGTGCCAAAATTATTATAAGTGTTCAAGAACTCATAATATTAGTTTTAAGTTGCATGAATCGACTTATGACATGTGTAAGTAAACTTATCAACTTTTAAAGATATTAATTTGATAAATTAATTTACGTTTTATGTAAGTCGATTTACTAGTTTCAAATACTTTAAAATAAATTCAGGGCGTTTATAAGTTGATCTATCAATACATGAGACGATTTATAAAATTAAAAGTCACTTACAAAAAATTTTAATGTATTGTATTTTGTTCAATCATATTTCAAACTAATTTATAAAATAATTCAAAAACTTTAGTAGATATTGAGAATAAAAAATTCCACAAAAATATGCAAAATCATTTAACTAAATCTTAGTTTTGACATATATTAAAATACTATGTCTTTAATAAGAAAAATTGCATTCAATCTCATGGAAGGGAAGAAGTTCTCAAACTTCTTCTTATTAAATGATTGACATAATTGGTTGTTAAATAATTTGACCAATCATACAAGAGTTATTGGGTCAAAGTGGATAATGCTTGCACTAACAGTGACTTGTCGAACAAAGTTATGAGAACAACTCATGGTATTGATGGTTGGTTGCATGGCCAAGAGAGTTTGCGAATCATATTTTTGAAGTTGATTGTGATCATATTAAGTGGATTCCTTTGATTTTAGGTACAATGACTTTAAATACTGATTGTGGTTGAAGTTTAGTTTTTATTTGGCTTGGAAGTAATACTTTAGACACATAAATATATATTCTAACTTGCAAATGGTTTGCTCTTTCTTAAAAAGTTATTTACCAACTTTTGCATTTTAGTAAATATTGTTTATTTATTATTTATAAATATAAATATTAATTTTTTTATATTTATATAAAAGATATTCAATATTTATTATTATAATTAATCAAAATAAAAAAAAAATTAAATTTTATTTTGGTTAAATTTTATTTTGGTTATTTTCTATAAATGATATTTAGTTATTATAATTTTTTGAATAATAAAAATAATTTATTTCAAAAAATATTTATTTAACTATTAATTTGAAAGTAAAATATAATAATACATGTAACGTAATTATGAATGAATTGTGAAATTCTATGTGAAATGACAAAACGATAGTTTGTAAAAAAACAAAAAAGAAGAAAGTGAGAAAATGAGAGTGGTAGTGAAGTAATCTCGCTTTCCGCACATCGCTCATATTCCTACTCTCTGCTAAGCATTTGGATCCATCCGATAAACACAGAAAAAACGGTTAAAATGTCACCAATTTCATGCACAAAACTGACACTATTCACTATATCAGCACTCATCATCCAGTTAATCGGTCTCTCACTCTTCGTCTTCGGTTTCTTCCCCGTCAAACCACTTCTCTCCGGTCACAGGTAACACTTCAACTTAATATATATAATCATAACACTTCACATTTATCACATCTTTTCTTCACTCACTGATTATTTGATTTCCTTTTCCATTGTTAAGTGGCTCCGAGAGTTTCCGACGCCCTACCTGCGATGACGATGGAATTGCAAATCCGAACGAATCGTCTCTGCCTCCAGATCGCCTTAGGTTTTTGTATCAGGTTGTGCTGCTGAATTGCAATTTCCATTGCTTTTTGTGATCGTTGATAATTTTTTGTGGTTTTAGAAGAGATACACATAATATTCATATAATTACGCTTATTTTGATATTAGATCACATTATACGGTATAATTAATTCATTTCTGTTTGTTACGAATTGGAGAGTTGTTAGGATTGTTATGTTGTGGTATTTTAGTTTTATAGGTGTAATAATGAATTTTAGTACCAAAACTATGCTAACTGACTTGCGTCAATAATGGCTCCATTTCTTGATTGTTTATTAATAATGGTTGAAGATAGACTAGACTGGACCATGGAGTTGTTTGTTATAGTTGGAACTAGGACTATATTTGATATTGGAAAGTACATGATTAGTTATGAAGGACTGACACGGACACTGGGTATGAGATTGACACATAGACACTGTTAATAACTTGAAAAAATAGAAGTGATTGAATATAATCACATGTATCAGAGATCAGATACGTCTTTAATCTGAAATGGTGGTAGGAATGTAGGATCATATGTTATGAGTTCATGAGTGTTGGTAGGATCATATGTTACTCAGTATGCTTCGATATTGGAAAGAATTCTTAGAGGCTCTGGTTTGCTCATAATAATTGGTGATTAGTTGATTTAATCCGACTCACATTTCTGCTTCTAGTTTTGTTGTTACTGAAATGTTTCTAAAAATGTTCTCTGTGTAGGAAGTATCTGAGATGCCTCCTTTGTATGATCGACTCATCTTAATGGTATATACAGCTGCTATAATTTCACATTTCTTGAGGTCTATGATTTGATCATTTTATTTGTTTTCAGTTGTTCACGGAGTGAGGCATCATTGATATTAATTTGTCTCACATAAGCAATTTCCTATAGGTCATTGATGGTCTTCCAGCAGAATTTGTGCTTGGCAAGGAAGGTCGGCCACCAAGCAAAGCTTTTATGGAAGCTATGCCATACACCCAGTCATTGCTGGCAAAAGGCATGGCTGTTGGATATCATGCAATAGCTGCAGCGCCAACTGTTACCATGCCTCGTTTGAAAGTTAGTGTCAATTCACCTTTCAAACATGGAAGTATGAAGAGAGCATATGATCTGAGTTTCTTTTTTTTTTTTTCCAACTTCTTATTTTATCTTGTGTTTGTTGATTCAGGCCATGGTATCTGGAGCAGTCGGGGGTTTCCTAGATGTGGCTTTGAACTTTAACTCCCAGGCTTATTCAGACGACAATCTTCTTGGTTAGTTGAGCATGTTGGAAAAATTGAACATATCATTTGAAGTTTTTGTGGACTAGTATTGATGCCCTTATAACATGTTGCAGCACAATTTTTTAAGACTGGATGGAAAATGGTTATGCATGGGGATGACACATGGCTCAGGTTATTTCCTGGTTTCTTTGCAAGGCATGACGGAGTTAGCAGTTTTTTTGTAAGTCTTCAATATACATGTTAGCTTATAGACATGGTCTTGTGCCCCCAATCCCCATATAGGTCAGAGTACTCATTAGTTATCAGTAATCACTTAAATATGTTGTACATATTTTCTTCTTGAATAAGGAGTTGTATTTGACCTCTCAAATCCCTTTGCTTTTCTCATCAATAATTTTTCATATCTCAAGGACAGGGCAGTTTGTTTCTTTACATAGCATGTTATTTCAATGGTTATAAGTGTGTGTGTATAGTTTATGGTTGCTTTATTTTTACATTGTTTTTCTGAAGCTTCATGTCACTATAGGTTAAAGATACAGTACAAGTAGATCATAATGTTTCCCGACATCTTGGTGATGAACTTAGCAGGGATGACTGGAATTTTCTTGTAAGTAATTGCATAGCCACTTCATAATTTTGTTCATACCTAATGTTATTTTAATAATGATTTTTCACTATTCAGACTTTTACACAGTTGTTTTCTGGTTAAAATATGATCTGTGCTTTATGCCTTTCTTTTTCTTTTTCATTGTTTGTCTATAGAACCTGTTAGTTTTACTTTTTTTCTCCCTCTTATACTTATGTTCTGTGAATTATAGAGGAAATGATCTTTTCATTTCTTGAATCAAAATGGTTACAATTATGGTTTTAAATACAACATTCCCTAGTCTAATAAATAAATCAGAATTAAATTGGAGGGATTTAGTGTACAAGGTCCCTTGATATTCACTACAGCTGTCCTATAATATAATAATAAATTAATTACAGAATAATCAATCAATAAATGACTTATTCTCAGCTTCAATTTGGAATCCAACATGTTCTTTTTCCGGCCAAAAAGGTGGAAGTTTTTGTAGTGATGTCATATTACCAATGGACATTTTTTCATTTATTCTGTGGTATATTTCTGAGTTTTGGATATAAGAATCACTTTCTAGGGTGCATGCATATTAAAATTTGTTTATATTCCCTGCTTTTTTCTTTAAAAAAAAAACTATTTCCATACAAATAATTTCTTGAATGAGATTTCAATATGAATTTGTTGAAATATGTTGTTGGTAAGTTTTTGAAGATTAAAGATGACAGTCAGAGATTGTTATGCTGCTGTCTGAAACTTAATCAATTTGATTACATGAAAACATTTTTCCTTCATTTCCTGCAATCCTAACTATATATCACATTATCACTAGAACTTTTCTATGGATGGACATTAGGAAAATGGTTTGGTTCTATAATACCAAAGAAGCATGATTGGTTTTTTATCTGCTAAAAGTTGATTTGGTATTACTTATATGACCACACCAAATAGGAAAAGTAACTGTTTTTTTTTTACCTATTAGTATTTACTACAAACACTAATGAATTTGCTGATTCTAGATGATAGTAGTAGTACATTAGTTTTTGTATCTCTTATCAACAGAGTTCTTTCCACTCATGACTTCTGAGAATATATTAATTTACTTTCACACTGAATTGTTGGTTTTCAATTTTCAGTGAAAGTTAAGATTTAAGATTAAGATCCATCTCCAGTAAAAAAAAAAGGATTAAGGTTTACACAATTTAACCCTATGTGCCAAATGTGGAGTTTTTAGGTCTAGTTCAGAATTGCAATTGCATGATGCTTTTCAATGAACATTTAATTTCATTCGTACACATTTTACTGAGTTTATTTTAGATACTTCATTATCTAGGCTTGGATCATGTTGGTCATATTGGTGGACGCAGCAGGTATCATCACTAACTCTCTGCTCTATACATGTAATTTAATTCTGTTCTCTAAGCTTCACTGGGAGATTTGCTGTTTCAGTGTGTTGATGGCTTCAAAACTTTCTGAAATGGATGACGCAGTGAAGAAGATTCATTCTAATATCTTGCAAAATCTTGAAAAAGATCAAGGGCGGGCACTTCTGGTTTGTGACTATCTTGTGCACTACAAAATTCATACGAGTTGTTTATTGTGGTGTGACTGTGAACACATTAATAAGAACTGAAGAGTTCCCTCATTGAATTGTATCTATTTATGTTGCTAATGTATACGACTTCTATAAATTTCATATAGGATATATTTGCATGTCTGAGCCTGCACATATGCTTGTATAAGAAAACAAAACATATGTTGGAGTTCAACTTAAGTGCTTGCTTTAACTTTGAAGTTATTGATGAATGGTCCTTGGCTTTGAGCTAGTCATGCATCCATGGACCATGGTATATTTTCATGGCTTTTCAAATCACTACTTTTAGTTATAAGCATATCTGCAGTAATAATAATTTTAATCTGTGATCAACTGATCATATACCTGTGGTGTTATTTTCTTTGAAGTTTAATTTATGTTTTCTCATTTTCTTTATGGATATTTTCAATTAATTATTGATTATTATTGTAACAACAAAGTCCATTAAAAAATTCAAGGTTTTAAAACGTATCTGCTGGGAATTGCTAATAGGTCGTAGTCAGTGACCATGGAATGACAGAAAATGGTAATCATGGAGGTTCATCGTACGATGAAACAGACTCTCTAGCACTATTCATTGGACCAAAAAACCATGCTTCTGACCACACATTTTCCAATCATGACACAATTTTTCAGGTAATGAAACTGTACTTCATGCTTCTAGGTTGTATCACAAGGACTAGCCAATTTTGATAATTTTCATATCTTCTCTTGAACTTGAATGTGTTGCTAAAACGGTTAGCAAACCATCTGAGAATCTTCTTGCATCAAGTGTGTTAGCCAACTTTTGTTTGAATGCTTCCTAATGCAGAGAACCTTTTATGTTTTAATGACTTTGTCACTGCCCCTGTTTTCTTGCTTGTCAATCTTGAACTTAACATGAAGTACCCCTTTTACTAAATATCCTGGGCAGTGGGTGGTTAAATATGCATGCAATTTTCATCTTATTGTGCAACAGGTTGATATTGCGCCAACATTAGCTTTACTTTTTGGTGTGCCAATTCCTAAAAACAATATTGGTGTTTTGATCTCTCAAATGGTTGACTCTTTGACAGGTTAGTTCTCTTTCTCTCTGTATTTATCTGACAAACTAAACCAAATGTGATATGGCATTTTTCCCCGCCAGTTTCCAATATTCTATTAAGCACATACAAAAACACAAACACAAATGCAGGACATGACACAGACAAAATTACAAATATGTCAGCACTGCTATGTCCAAAATATATATGACACCGACGCTAATATATATATAATTACATAAAATTAAAGATGAAAATCATTTATAGAAGATATAAATTGAAAGTTAAGACGATCCCTAAGACAAAATGAAGATGATGACCATGACAGATCAAATAAGAGGCCAGAAAAGGGAAACCAAAAAGGGGAAATTGGGAAAGATGAAAACACGTGTATGCAGGATGGCGTGGGAACATTTCAAATGTCTTTCAAAAACTAATATATGACTTTTTTGAAAGCTTTTTGTTTCTGACTTTTTTGTACAAAAATGTGGATGTGTGCATTCTCACTGTAGTTGTATTAGAGGATTGTCTAAGGGAAGAATAAAAAAAATCGGTCACTTGTGTGATGTGTTTGACACGAGTCGTACAAGTGTCATTATTCGGTGATTGTCGGACATACTGACACACGTAAACCCACATGTGTCGGTACTTCATAGTCAATGTTTATTTGAGCAATGGTTTATGTCGTAGCAGCAAAATTATGTAATTGTATCTTTCATTTTTCATTCTCTGGTGAGCTAGATGACCAAAAGTTGAGGGCACTGCAGTTGAACACATGGCAGTTATTCAGATTACTTCAAGCACAGTTGCCTGGTTTGTCTTGTAGAAATGTTCCATGTGATGCTTTCATAACTAATACTGGACCCACACTTAGTGATTGCAAAGGTAGCAAGGAGAAGCTGTTTTGTTGTTTGTATTTAAACGCTGCTACTCTTCATGATGCCTGGAGGGCTGAAGTAGTCATCAAGTATGCGACAATTCTGTTGTGCCATGTTTTTAATAAATTCTACAAGAAATATTTGTGGACAATGTTTTTATTTGTCATATAACTTTTGTAGGTCTAATAATACAGAACGCTACAACACCGTTGTTGCAGCATATCATGAGTTTCTTAGCAGTGCGAGCGAGTGGCTATCACACAAAGCAACTGATGTATGTGTGATCTTCTGTGTTTAGAGTTTTCTTGAGATCTATCTCTCTGTTCTTTATCCGTGATTCATGACAATTGTATTTGTTCAGAGACCAATTAGTTTACTTGCTTTTGGAGTTGCTGCTTTGATCACATCATGCTTGATACTGCTGAAACTCATATTTGTCATCGACAGAGAAGTTCCTGCTCAGGAGACTCAAGATGTTGAGAATTATATGAAGCCCTGGAAGTTGGATGAAGTGTTCATTTTATTTGGCATCCTTATCCTTGTCATTAGTCTGGGATCAAGTTCCATGATTGAAGAAGAGCATTACATTTGGCATTTTTTAACATCCACAATTAACTTGTTATTTTTTCGGAAAGCATTACAATCTTTTGACCTCAACAAAACAGTTGATGATCTCATTTCAGTAGAGAAAGGAAACTATACATCAAGATGCCAAATTATTTTATTATGCCTTAATCTTTTTTCTGGAAGAATTTTGAAAGGCTGGCATCAAGGTGGTGTGAATTGGACTAACCTTCCTGACATTTCTACCTGGCTTGAGCAGGCTGGCAGTCAATATATAAACCTGATTAAAATTGCATCATGTGTCTTGATCATCATGTTGGGCACATTTGTATTATTCCTATTGCAGTCCAAAGCAAAAGTTGTAACGGTCATTAGGTTCAGCCTTTTAATGTCTGGTTTGTTGGTATTGCAACATTTTGTGAAACATCAGGACATGTCTTCCTCATACAATAAGGATGCCACCTTATCAGTTCAAATATTCTATGCCATTCTGGGAATCAGTACCGTTACAGTTGTATTGGTTTTGCCATGGGTTTTGCCTATGAAAACCAGTGAAATGTGCTCAAAATGGAACCTCTATATGTCTGCTTCTGTTCCTGTGAAAATCCAGAATATGACACCAATATTTGTATTAAAAGATTCCTTGTATGTTATGGGGTGCATGTACATAACATCCTGGGGTCTTCTTCAGTTGTTGCTTCAACGGCCGATTAATGCAATGCCTTTGTTGTTGCTCATTGTTCAAATCTTGGCTTACATGCTTGCTTTTTCTTCTAGTGGGTCGCATCATAAGCAGTGGGTTGAGGTTAGTTGTAAGATTCGTATATAAATATTGCTTTTTATTTCATATTTTGATTTGATAACTGATTAATTTTGGGTTCTGGAGTGCAATGCTAACTTGAAAGTGATTGATTTCACCAGAATCTAACTAGACAAGGGTTCTTTTAGTTCTCTTTATGGAGTTTTGTTTTCTGTGTATTTTTATAAACTATAATGGTTTAGGTTCACCATTAGAATTGTGTTTTTCAAGCATTATTTCTTTATATATTGCAGTTTTCATTAAATTTCAACCATTTATTGAGTATTTCATTAAAAAACTGATTTATAGGGTACAAAGTATTCTGACTAATCAAGGGTAGTTATGTGCTTCATGTAATTGTGAATAGGCAATTATATATTATCTAAAAAATTGAGGAATATGAAGATTTTATTTCCTGAATTGCTTGAGCCAAGGTTCCAATGCAGTCTTGGAAATTGAAAGTAGTTTCTTGTTTAATAATATGTTAATATTCCAACATCCCAGGTTTTCATTTTTGCTTCAAACTAAAATTCCTATTGTTTGTTCAACATATTATGGTGCATATGAAGAAGAGATAGAAATATTTATCTTTTAGTCTGGTGTAAATATTCTCCATAGCAATGTGAATTGATTAAATAATTTAATCTGGTAGTTTAAAATGTCTCTAGATTTTAAATTCTATGTTATACTAACATATAATATGCTGCATATTTCTGTCAGCTGTTGTATGAAGGTTATTTGTAGAGCAAGACTAACCATCCATGTAATAGATGGTTATAAGGGTGTGTTTCGTTGGAGGGGTTTAGAGGGAGGGGAGGTAATATTTAAAAAAAAGTATGTTTGGTTCAAATTTTAAGAGGGAAGGGAAGGAGCAAAGTTTTAAATCATTTTGGTTCTACCTCCATTTTGGGGGGATTTGGAGGGTAGGGAGCCAATATAACTTAAAAACCGTTTAAAATCACTCCCATCTTGTTGAACCAAACACAAAACTATTAAATATACATCCCATCCCCTCTTTTGAACCAAACATGTCTCAATTTCCCCTACCTCCCCTCCCTTCCGTTGAACCAAACAGATCCTTAACTTCAAGCTCTATTTACCCACATAATAGTGACTTGTAGCTTAAAGCCTAAAATACTATTAATGCACTCATTTTAATACACCCTTTTTTATTAAATTGTAGTATTGTCCTATGCTTCTTTTGGATATACGGCTCCGTCGCTTGCTAATCTCATGTACATGTTTTTTTTACCATGCACGAGTCTCTTTTTGCTACAACATCACAAGTGTCATTTGTTGATCAATGGGTCATTTGTCTGCTAGAATAGGATGCATAGGTTTCTAAAGTTAAAAACTCACACATAGCAAACCACACGTTGCTTTAGTCACATATCTTACTTGATGCCAGTTTCTGTTAACTGTTGCATTCTAACATTGCTTAGGTTTCTAGGCATGCACATTATGAAAAAAAAGACAGGTTTGTGAAAGTTGTAGTTAGAGTATCTCTTTAGTAGTATTGGACTGTTGATGCTATTATATTTGACTATACATTCTACAAAAGTTAGAAGGTTGAAAACTTGTAATATTTATTGAGTTGAAAATTTAGCAAACTGCACTATGACTGTGTTAATTACATCTCCTTGTTCTATGTATCATGCAATTTCTTTTGATGCATAATGAGTATTTAAATGAGCTCAAAATGCAAATCATATACTGATACTGTGCATTTGCTAGATTGCTGCACTATACAATCTGGGAATGGCAGGCCATTTTGCTCTTGGGAACAGTAATACGCTAGCTACCATTGATGTGGCTGGAGCTTTTATTGTATGTCACCTATTCTTTTGCAATAAATTCCACGAACACACTATTTTCTGCACTGCATTTCAGATTTAACTTCTCCATGAATATCTATTTTCTCAGCAAGGTTATTATTACCTTTCGTTTGCAGGGAATTTCAAGTCACTCAACCTTCCTTTCTGGTGTTCTAATGTTCATCATTACCTATGCATCCCCAATGCTATTCTTTTTTTGTTTGGTGTTGTACATCTCTGTCAAGGTCACAGTCTGTCCACTAGTTACCAAGGGTGGAAATTCTGGAGAAATTCTCAAGTCTCTTCTTGGATTTCCTTGCCTAGTACCACTGAGCATAAACTCCATTTTCTTGTCTGCAAACACGATTGTATTAATGTTGATGAGGAACCATTTATTTATTTGGAGCGTCTTTTCTCCCAAGTGAGTCTTCCTAGAATCTGGTGTTTAGAATTTGACGAATGACTGAACAAAAAATTATTCTGTGATTTATTGAATTTAATATTGAAGTAAAAACTCATGTGGATTAATTCTGTTTTCTAACATTATGTTTATGAATATCATTTAACCTTGTAAATCAACTTGTTCTGTAGGTACCTTTATGTCTGTGCAGCGACCGCATGTGTCTATATTGGGGTCTTCATTGTTTTTGCAACAGTGATTTATACATATATAGTGCTTTTCTGGCTGAGAAAGAGTTTCTCCATAACTAGCAAGGAAAACGGTATGTGATTACTTATGTGTTAACGAAAATTTATTATTACACTGTCAGAAAGCAACTCTTTTTAGTGCTTGGTTAGTTCTTGAATATTGTTTTTGATTCTTTTTTATTTTTTGGGTGCATGACAAAGTGAAAATACGGAGATACTTTAGAAGAAAATTCCAGGACTATTCTAAAAAACCAAAAAACTGAGCTGAACTGTAGAAGTTAGAACCGAACAAAACCTATCTCGACAATGAACCAAACTGTTGATGCCAATTCGCAAACCAAACTGGGCTTTTAAACACAGTTCATGAACTGAACCTCTAGACTAAGTGCATTTATTTAGTGATAAACGAACCGGACTGCTAGTGTCACTAAGCATTAATTTCACTCAACTGCACTAACAGCGTTACTCGCCACTGATTCACATCACTGACTAAACAAAAATAGATGTCTCGACGGTGTGGTGTTGAAGATGTGGTGTTGGGATCAGTGACATCTTCAACACATTTTCCTATCCATCTTCCTCTATTAGCTCAAAGATGGTCTTCATTCCACTAAAATGAAAATGAGGCCTTTTGAGTTTCAACTTGTCAATATTAATTATCGTCTCTGATTTCTTCACTTTGGTGATTTCACTGATCTATTTACGTCGAATCTAATTCTTTACCTTGGTTGCGTTGGTATAATGTTTATCAATAATAATTCTTACTTATTACAGGATTGTGATGTATTTTTGCCGTTTCATTCATCATGTTCAAATTTCCCCCCAGTTATTTGCAATATCATATTCGAGTAAATATAAAATTCTAGCAATTTATTAAAGACAATTTTAGAGTAATATAAAAGTTATGACGTTGACAATGCCATTGCTCATTGGTGCTGGATATTTTTTCAACTAGTTACAGGGACCAGTTCTTCAACTTTTTAAGATCAATTCAGAGACAAGTTCTTACAAAACCAGTGTACTGAACCAAAGAATCAATTCAGTTGCATTCAGACAGAATCAAAACCAGTTCAGTTTGTTGAACTGTTTTCTAGTTCGGTATGGTTTTCCACCGTGAACGAAACCATGAAATAACATTGAAAATTCTAAATCCAAATGTCTCTCCATTGAGGATAAATATAATTTTGGAATTGTTTAAAAGAAAACCACTGTTTTGATTCAACTCACTTTTATGTGAGTAAAATAAACTCACTTTTATTTAAGTATATTCAAATATAAATTAATAACCAAAATAAAATTGTCACTGGAAAACCAAACAAGTATATTCAAATATAAATTACAAACCAAAATAAAATTGTCATTGGAAAACCAAACACTCAATCCTAACCTTAAATGCATATTATGTAAACATATAAACATGTCATAACATATGGTTAATGTGATGTTAAGGTGATTCTTCTACTAAACGAAATATTTTTTTATCATAAAATTGAAAGAATTCTTTCTTCTTGAATCTAACATCTTTTGTGCTTTTCAAAATTCGTTTTCTCTAAAATTCAAATGGCTGGAAAATCTCTCATTTTGTCCTTTATGTTTTCAAAAGTTCTCATTTTTGTGAATGTATTTAATTGGCCAATCTGCACCTAATTTGTTTGGATTGGCCGACCTATATGTTTTAAAGTTTTTTTTAATGAATTTTGTATCTTCGTGTTGGCTAATTTGAATTGTTTGGATTGACCAATTCAAATATGTAATTTACAAAATACCAACTTTATTTTTTCATGAATTTTGTACCTTTGGATGAGAGATTGGATCCGTTTATTTTCATTGCATACGAAAATTCATTGACAATATTGTTCTTCATTCTCTCAAATATTTCTTTTGCTTGTTCGACCGTAAGTTGCTCGGTATAAAATTCTCAAATAATAACAGTAGGCTGCACAACATATCCAATCTCTCGTTGTATAACGCTTCTGCTGTATCTAGTTGGCCCAAATATTATGTGAGTTTGAGAATTGTGTATCCTCATGAGTCTTTCAAACCCCCAAAAAAGTCAAATGACCTCATTACCTATTGGATTCACGTATCCCGTAGTTAAATTTTCTTGAAAATACACTATTGGATTTACACATTTGATGATTAATTTACATAAACACACACTACTGGATTCTCCCATCCGGTAGTGTATTTTACTTGGAAAAAACACCTTAGTACACTATCAAATCTATGCATCCGATGGTTATTTTATGTAAAAATACAACTATCGAATTCTAGGATATGATAATGTATTTGATAGGAAATTGTAGTAAACTGCAATATGCAACACTACATAGGACATAAACAATTTAGGTTTAAATATGTCTTTGGTCTATGCATATATACCACTTTTTTATTTTAGTCATCATAAGTTTTTTTGTTTGAATTTGGTCTTGTAAAATGAGAGATAGTTAGATTTTGTCCTCAACGTTAAATCACAATTTACAAAAAAAGAAGATGGGTTTTTCAAAAACTCCTAAACTTCACTTTTAATTACTATTCATATTATTTTTATTATTAAGTAACACTAATTATTAATTGATCATTAATAAATGTATTAATTAATAATATAAAACATTTTAATTTTTAATATATCATAAAAGATGATGAGTTGGTGTGTATTTATAGGGTCACTTGTCCCGGTGTTTTTTTTTTTTTTTTTATAATGTTGATTTGACATTAGAGATCAAAGTTGATCGTCTTTGATTTTACAAAAACTAAATTCAAATAAAAAAATTTACAGAAACTAAAATTAAAAAGTGATATATTTGTAGAGATTAAAGACATTTTTAAATCAACAATATATATGTAAAATTTGGTTTAAACATTATATAAAAAAATACGTCATATATTTCATTATACTCATAATTGTCATATACATTTAATAACATCCTAATGTGGTTTAATAGTCTTGTACATATTAACTAATCTATTCTAAGTTCAGCGACATCATCTTCTTATGTCACTTCAATAGGGTTATCAATGTTTGATTTTTTCGGTGATTGAACACCTTTTTCAATTCTCATGAGTTTATCAAACAAATACATCATTTCTACAAATTGGATTTTTTCCATGATTGTGATTCTAGTTTGTGATGCATTCTCCATTCTACAGATGTCAGAGGTATTTGACAATTGTCCTTCTAGTATACATAAACTAAATGATTTTGATTTACTCATCTAGTGTGCATAAAATACATGAAGTTGGATATGGAGGTGGACAACCTCGTAGTGGGAGAATAATTTCAGAAACTCTATCTTGAAATCTCATCAACTCAATTATAACTATTGTATTGAGTTGCAACAAGATGTCCCATTTTTAGAAACGACATCCACTTTGTTGCAGGTGTCTTATAAAACTTTTCAGGATACAAAACGTCTCTGATAACATTTAATCGTTTCTCTAATGTATACAATTTGACTTAATTTGACTTGTGCTTATTTATCACTCTAATAAGATCATGTCAGACAATTGCATGATTCTCGTCACTTTTACCAAGTTGTGCAGTGACAATCCAAAATCCACAATTTCTATCACCACAAAATCTACAATTTTTTTTTCAATATATGAATGCATAAAAAGAGACATATGATTAATAAAAGGAATTTTTGGTTTTGGGAATTGATTAGGTGAGAGATTTCCAGTATGTGCACTCATATTTCTTGGACATGATAACTTCAATTTAGAAATTGGATTGTGCAGATGGTAGTGAATCAACATACTCATATAAAGACGACGAACATTTAGTTGACTCATCTCTTGGCGTATGTCTAACCTTTTTTGATGCACTCTTGGTTTTCACCTTATCACTAGGTGGATTTGTAACGACGTTTTTTGAAAAACTATTTCACAAATCTAGTCTTCGATAAGTAGTTTCATATCGTAATCGATTTTGTCAAATCGTTCCTGAAATACAAACGTGTGCCTAAATTTAAATACTACTACATAAATTCATTAAATTAACAATTATTTAATTTAATTAATTAAAACGTACGTGAATCGTTTTCAACTCTATTAAAATAGAAACATTTGAAACTCCTTCTTCTCATTATCATTATCAAACCATATCCTCTTCCAATGAGTGTGTATCTCATCAAATTGAATAAATGTGTCATGCATTACTTTATAAGCAATGATACAAACCCATGGAAAATTGTAAGTTTTTCTAATTACACAACTACATTTTCCACTATCCATATTGCATCTATTCCTCGTGCTTCTTTGCAATGAATAAAATTTAATCTTAATTCGAATACAAAACATTTTCTTTGTATTTGTTTTCTAACACACTTAAACTCCTTACAAATGAGGTTTATATCTAAGTGAATTGTCCATCACTTCTCAACCCTTTACCAAATCATGTTTACTATCCAACAAATATATTTTAAATCTACTCTGAGCAGGTTCAACTCTTTTTGTGGTTGTGTTGCCAAAGTGCAACAGATGGTCTATCGATGCTCTGATAATTTTCTCTTTCACCACATCTAATATGGTGCTTTTGACATATTTGAGGAATTTTGAAAAAAATTCACGCTTTTTTGAACTCGACAACGACACCAACATATGCCTCATGTAAAGGAGATTCCATTACGAAGTCCCAAGCCCCCATAATTTTTTTTTTGTTTGATTTGTTTTGCATTCGCATCTACATGTTTTGCGACTTCTACCTTCACATCTAACTTGCATCTAGCTCTTACATTTTTGAAATATGATAACGACACAGTAAAATAGTAGTAGTTGGAAAAATCTATGCAACAACATTCATCAATACAATATTTCTATCAGTCACAATTTCCTTAAAAAAAAATTCTTTAGACTTCAACAAATTACGACACATCTCTAGAACCCAAGTGAAGTTATCCTCCTTTTCAAATATGGGAAAAGCAAACCCAACTTGATATGTTATCTTTGTTGAAGTTACATCAACGATCTCAAAAAACGACATTTCATATTGATTTGTTTTATAAGTTGAATCCATCAACAACATAATCAAAAAAGTATTAAACAACTTGACTAATTCAGGATAAGTCCAAAATATATCCTGAATTTTAGTTTTATACTTATCAATTGTTCTATATTTGTATACATATTTGTGATCATCCAAGCATTTTAACAAATGTTGTATTTCTGATCTCAGACTCATTATAGTCTTCTTGTATCTCACCAACAAGTTCATTCTTTTTCTCATTTAAACGACCGACAATGAGATGAGTTTCTAATTTTTTTATCCATCTCATGATTGTGTAATCGTGACACAACACTAAGATTACATTCTTTGGTTGTCAGGAAATAACCATGCAACTTGAATTGACATTCACATTTCGTAGATCATGTGTTTTCGTGTTTCAATTTCTTATTGGTTCCTTTATACACAACACCTATTTTGCAAATCCAATACAAAAAGATTGTTCTCTTCTATCAAAATCATGATATGATTTTGTAATTACTACGGAAAATCTTAACTTAACTGTCTTACAATGAACCCAAGCAATCAAATCATATCGAAAACTTTATTTATCATTAGTATGAAGTTTAATATTCAATTTCAAATCAGTTTCTTCCTTAGATTGCAAATCAGTTTCTTCAATTGCAGGCTCAGGTTTTGGTTCAGCTATTGGCTCAGGTTTCAAATCGGGTGTCTGCGAATGTTTGGATTCAGATTTAGGCTCAACCATAAACTAACTACAAACATTTAGTACAAATTAAAATTCAATTATGCCAAAAATAACTTATTCTAGACTCCATTAACACCTACCTAGTGCGTGAATCTAGTAGTGTTACGTTCTTGAAAAACACATTACCGGATGCGTGAATCCGATAATATGAAGTTTTTAAAATACTACCTATCCAAGAATATCGCACGAATCAGTACAAAACATCAAAAAGTTAACAACTAAAATGACAATGAAGAGTGTTTTAGAGCTACATTACCTTTGCAATGAAGAAAAACAAATTTGATGATGCCAATGGATAGAAGAATGTGTTTTTGAACTTAAAAAATGTGAAAGAAGGTGAATGATTTCAGGTTGAATGTCGAAGAAAAAATGTTTAGTGAGAAGACTGACATATTTATATATTGGTACCTATCATATGCGTGAATTCAGTAACTTAGTTACCAGATTCACACATTTGAGAATTTACTAAGTCGGAAGCTAGAATGATAGAATTTGGTAAGAGGTAAACTTGGTAAAATGATTGACCTCTGGGCAATAGTGGAATAACTACAGTGGCATTTTTTTTATTAGCAGTTATGTGGTAACTTTTTTGTGAGCGATATGAATACCATAAGAAACTCACAATAAGGTTTTATATTTAAATCTGAGATATAATATCAATTTAACAATATAAATATTTTATATGTTGAGTTAAAATTTAAACACATTTGTAGTTACATTCATTTGCGGCAATACAAAATTTCTCCCTATGATAATGAAATCAATTAGTTGACATGCTTTATCTTAGCATTTATATATCTTATAAGCCTTAATCAAATCCTGTCCGAACAAGGTTAAATTTCGGGAAAAGAAAATTAAGTTCGTAGAATTTTGAGAACAAGGAGCGGAAGAATAGATTCTCAACTTAATGACACAATTTTATTCTTCCTTCTTTGAGCACTGTTTAATAGTGTTTTTATCTTTGCAATACAAATCTAACATGGTTTTAATCTCAACAATGTTTTTTTAATTTTATCTCTATAATTTATTATTCGGTTACTTTTAGTCCTTAGTATATATATATATATATATATATATATATATATATATATATATATATAAATTGATAATATGATAAATAGAGTCTACAAATTTTAGTGACGTTGGTATCTATACTTATCTAAGTCGTCATATATTGATAAAATAATTAAATTAAAACATAAATAGATGTTAAATTAATTTAAAATTGTTTATAAAAAAAACTAAGAATCAATTTTGTTGTCTTTTTGGTGAGCACTCTTTTGTCGTATCAAAGGGACACGTTAATATTTCAGCAAAGCCAAGTTTCTCTAATGACTAAAAATTGGAGAATTTTAAATGACATAGGTTAAATAGAAAAATATTTTTGCAAGGACTGCAGCTAGATTAGATGCATATCACAAGAACCAAAACACAGTATGCAAAGTCATGTTCTTTAATATTTGGTCTCCATCGTTAAGGCTTTGTGCAAAATAGTCAAAAATTTAATTTCTACACACTGGGTTTTTATATTATCGATCATTTACAATTGTCATGTACTTAAAAATTTTCAATTTTTATAACTATTTCAAAAATCACAACTATGAATAGTTGTAATGTATTAACAACCAATACATAGTAATTAAACTTAAATGTCATTGTAGCATAACCTATTTTAGTGATTTTGCATTTAATTGATCTTTGACTCATATTTTAGTGATTTGGCACTCAGTTGATATTGTTGAATCAACTTAAATAATGTAAAAAAAGTTTATGATAAAAATAATAATAATAATAATAATAATAATAAGGTTCAATTATGTTAAGACTTTAGATTTCATTAGAACTTTTTAGAAAAAAAAAGTCGTATTTTTTATTTTTTTTTGAAATGGTTGATATTAATAATTAATTGTTAATTTTTATTAGAGGAAAAAGTTAAACATATCTTCTTTGTCACTTTAATTCTTGCAAAATACTAAATCATCTTACAACTTTAAAAGAATACTTTTGATTATAGAAAATCTATCTTGGGTCAGAAACCTCCACCATCTTCTAAATCTAAAAACCACTGCCCTCCCCTTTAGCAACTAAACCCCACCATCTCTCGAATCAGCCAATCCTACACCCCTAATGCTCCAAATCGGGTGAAGAACACAAAATCAATAATAGTAAGGCTAGAAAAAGGAAAGAAAAAAAAAATCACAATAGCTACAATATTATCCCAGCAACGAGCACTATCACCCACTATGTTGACTCGTTTAATATTGAATGAGAAAATCAACCATCGATTTGAAATACCCATCCTTCTCCTCGACCCATCTCTTCTCTCCCTATCAACGACAACCTCAAAGCTTTATCAAACCCTTTAACCCTCAAATGTAAATCATATCTCCCATCATTTGCAAACATAGCTTTGGTTAAGCAACTCCATTGTCTATGATATTTTTTTTCATTACTTTAATATATTTTGTTTGTTTAATTTAATTAATTTTAATTTATTAATAATATTTATTTTTAAATTATTATAATTAATTTATTTTATTAAATAAATAATTTTATAATTGTAAAAAATAAAAAAAAAATTATATGTCTACTACATAAATGCGTACTGGATAAGTGATTAGGAGAATGATGATTTTAATAGTGGCAAAAAATAAGGTATTTTGGTAGTATGTTTTTTAGAATATGCAATTTAGTATATTTTTTTTAAAAAAAAATTATGGCATTGACCAGGCATATGCATACAACGATTCATGTGATTAATTAATTAATAGTAATCATTACTAATAACGCAGAGAAAAAGAAAAACCGCAACAGAATAAAATCAAATCCAAAACAAATCGTGAAAATGACTAAACCACCCTTACTCACACAAATCCTTTGATTCTCTTTAACCCCTTCTTCACCCTCACACATCACACGAAAACCAAATTCAAATGGATCCTATCGCAGGATCCGACTCCGAAAACCCGATCTCCAAATGCATCTCTCTCCTCTCCAACCGCAACTTCACCGCCTGCCGCGACTTCGCCCGCCGCTTACCACTCTCCGATTCCATCGGCCGAATCCTCACTATCGCTGACGTCCTTGCCGCCCCCGACCTCTACTCCGTCATCCGTCTCCGCCGCACCGACCCCATCAACCGTGACCTAGCCCGTCAGCATTACGCCAAGTTCGCGATCCTCTTAGACCCCACAAGCATCGAAAAATTCCCCTTTCAAGATGAAGCCCTATCACGTGTCCGTGAAGCCTGGCACGTGCTTTCTGACCCCAAAAGGCGCGACCTTTACGACCACGACTTCGAACGCCGCGGTGTCTCCGACCCAACTGCCACGTTTTGGACAGCGTGTCCATACTGTTGGAACCTTTACATGTTCGAGAAGAAATACGAGGGTTGCTCGTTGATGTGTCAGAGTTGTCTTAAGTCCTTTCACGGCGTGGCTATTAAGCCGCCGGTGAAAGTGGGTGGTTCTGTGGTGGAAGGGGAGGAGCGGCGGCAGTATTATATGTGTCGCGCTAGAGTTCCTTTGAAGTTTTATGAGGTGAAGGAAAGTGTTAATGGGAGCATGATGGGTGAAAATACAACTGAGTATGTTTATGTTTCTGATGATGATGATGATTTGGAGAAAGCTTTGGGGAATGTGGGTAATGGGGGTGTGAGAAATGATGGGTTCGAGAAAGTGATTCAAGGGAATCAAACAGTGGAAATTCAACGGAATCAGAAAAGGAAAATGAGGGTGAAGACAGTGGCAAGGAAGAGTATGGTGAATAGAATGACAAGACGTGTTGATCTTGATGGTGATTTGGGTTTGGATGCTAAGGATTGTGAATTGGAGTTCACTGATGGAGATGGTGATGTCTTTGTTGGGGCACGGTTTAATGAATGATAGAATGTTGAAGGGTAATTTTTTTTTTTTGTTCTTTGTTTTTTTTGTCTTTGGGTAGTGCTAGCAGCAAATGAAATAGGCAGGCCAGTTGTAATGTTTTGCATAGATTATTATTGATTTTGGGAGCAGAAAAACGACTGAGAATTGGAACTTGATAGTTTAGTTGTTGATTACTTGCATCTAGTAGAGAGGCATTGCATTGTTTATATCTCACCATTTTTGTAATGCCCCTTTTCCTTGACCATCTGAAATTGAAAATAATATAATTGATCTCCTTCCGGATTGTGTGTTTCAATTGTTATAATACATGTTTGATTTCCACAGTGGAAATAACGCCACTGCCCGTTGATGTTAAAGCTACAACTTGTAGCTTCTGTAAAATCGCGGCCATATGACCCTAGGACGCAAGAATTTCATAGCTGCCGAATGATGTTTAGTTAACATGTTCATGCTCTGAGTGAATTGGTTTTTATGTGTGATATTTTTTCTGGAAGCAAGACTAGAGATCTTCTTTCTCTTGTTAATATAATTGAAGACTAAAGAAGCCGAATGGAGTTTTCTTCACTTTTGTGGGAGCATTATTGACCACAAATTTGGTTATTGATCAAAATAAGTTTTTCTCTTTTAAAATTTGTAAAAATTAATAACAGTTCTTACTTGTTAGAAAGAGAAATCAAATACCCTCCAAAAAAGGCCTTAAACTAGTTAATTAATTCTTGTTATATTGTTCAATAATCTAACAAAAAACCATTATTACTGCGAAGGCAAGAGATATTTTATTTGTCTTTGGTGCAGCTATTTGTCTACTTTATAAGAAGGGAATATATATTCGTATTCCTTAATGAAGATAAATAAAGGATGTAATTACATATCCAAAAAATATTTTTGTAAATCAATAAGATTACGAAATTTTGCCAACTAAACATAGCAATATCAGAAGATAATAATATCATTATCAACATTAAATATAGGCATGATCTCAAAATTAATTTAAAAAATCTTCATCATAAAATCCATGATTTATTCATCCTTTTTATAAACTAATGGAATAGTTGCCAAACATCTCAAATCTTCCTTGCTTTTCCCGTAATTGCATCTCACTTGCCTCTTTTAGCACAAAGGTTTCTATAGGAAGCAAAATGGTTCTACTTCGACAGGTAATTATTTCAAGTTGCTTTGTTTCATGTTAAATGCAAACTTCTTTCCTTTCTTGTGTTTTACTAACATAGTTAGATCAGGGTATGCAACACGTTCGAAATTACTATAACTCTGAAGCACAAATGATCCGAAGCAACTTTCCGCGACCATTCATCTCACAAACTTACAAAAGCAGTTTCACAAAGCAAAAATCAAAGGTAGAGAACAAATTACTGGCAGCTAAGAAACACAGTGAAGCAGAAAAGAGACGTAGGATGCGAATCAACGGTCAATATGAGACCCTCCGCAGTATCCTCCCCAACTTGATCAAAGTTAGTATGATTCCTTCAAAATGAAACCAATTTCGCAAAAACAAAGTTTCTGATATTTTTGTGTCTATTTCATGGTTTTAAAGTGTTGTGGATGTTGTGATCATCATTATTGTAAAAACGAGTGGTTAAGTATGATTGATGTGGCTGCAATAACTAAATTAAGAATCTGTTATTGATTAACAGAAGGACAAAGCATCAATACTAGTGGAGACTATCAAGCAAGTGAAGGAGCTGAAGAAAAAAGCATCAAATCTGGAAGAACAAAATCGCGGTACCTTAAAGGAGGTCAAGTTTCCTAGTGGGGGAGACAGATTGAATTTGGAAAAGTGTAATGATGAAGAGGGTTTAGTGAAGGCTACATTGAGTTGTGAGGATAGGCCAGGATTAATGTCATCTATCGCAAGAGCAATAGGGTCAATGAAAGCCAAAGTTGTGAAGACTGAGATGGTGACTGTGGGTGGAAGAACCAAAAGTGTGTTGTGGGTGCAAGGTATTGAAAATGAAAGTATGGGGATGCTCAAGAGTACATTGAAAGTTGTAATGCATAAGCCAAGCTTTAAGTTGCGGCGGTTTCCTCAGTAATAGGAGACCACTATCGTAATTCTGACAAGCTCACTGTTAATCCAAATATAAACACTGTGTTCTAGGATTAAGTGCTGACTTAGGAACCATTACGTGTAAAGCTAATTACCTGTTTTTTCTTTCTTTCTAGGTTTGACTAATACATAATAATGACTTTAAGGGCTTTGTACAACTGAAGCTCTACCCAAAGGTTTTCAGCAGCTTTGTTACACTTATTGCTTATGTTTCCTTTTGGAAGAAACATTCAGCTTTTACTTTATATATGAATATCATGTTCAGTTCCTGATATGAAATATGAAATTACGTGACTGATTAATATGTAAGTTGTCTGTGTGAAACAAGATTGAAGACCGTAAGCAGAGCTCCAGTTTTAGAAAGCAAGAAATGGAAAAAAAAAATCTTAAAATTGTAAAAGTATATGATTTGAAAATCCAAACTACATACCCCCATGAAGGGCTCCCATGGCAGATTGTAATTTATTTTAGTGATTACCTAGCAAACTTGATTATACATAACAAATTATCACTCATTTTATTTTATTAGTAATTACTTTATAAATTAACAAATTCAATCTTACATAGAGAATGAAAATCAAATAAGTAGTGAAGCACTTAATGATATTCACTGTACCAAAAATTATTCGAGATGATGGTTGTCTTAACTCAAACTGAACAAAACGTTTGAGCTGCTACCTCTCAATTCCTTATTCTTACTTGTACATGAGAATTCTTGAACAAAGGATGAACCTCAACACAAGAATCCTCATTCTACTCATATTAGCGAAATGTTAATTTTCACTATACCAAAAATATCCCAGATGATTGATTCTATCTCTACTCAAACTCAATAAAATGTTTGAGCTGATGAATCTGTACTTGTTCTTCTCACATTTACAACGGAATTTTTGTCATGATTTTTAGCAGTGACATATCTTTTAAGATCAATTCCCCATCTACTACTATGAATTTTGTTTTTGTTAGCAATTGCTTTATCTTCCGAGTCATGTTGGAGCCTCCTATTAGCATTACTGTCCATTGATAAATTTGTATGCAAGTTATCATAGGAAGATGATGCTGCCGAGTTAGATGAAATACCATAGTGTCGATACCAATTGGATCCTGCCTCACCAAATATGTAATCTGAAAAGTCAGCAGTACTAGCCGAGTCCTTGGTACTTGCAGTACTACAAGAACTTGCATCAGAAGAGCTAAAAAGTGAACTTTCACTAGAAGAATCCACCATAGTATTTCTTCTCCCATCGTGAAATCTCCACTCTTCTGGATATACAAATTCATTGCTATAGGAATCATCGAGAGCATTCCATTGAGAATGCTTGCCTTGCTTCGGCTGTAGTGAGGGAGAACCAACACTTGTAACCATAGAATTTGATCGCGTCTTAGAAACAGCAGGAATAGCTTCCAAGTTCCTCCTCTTGAACTTTCCAGTTGAAAAACCTGCACTGCTACTTACTGAACCCAAGGACTTTGGAGAGTACCTGAGATTATTCAAATCAGCATTAAGCAATGCTATTATTGCAGCTGAGACACCATAAAATTAATAGACATATATCCAGCCAATAAGTGTACATCAACCTCTGCAACATTATTACCTTGAATAAAGAAGCATGTATGCCCTTTCTGATAAGACTCTTGACAATTCAACAGGTTCAACCTGAAGAGAAAGTACATAATGCCATCTTCAATTTACATAATGAAATATGTATTTTCAACAGTCAGGGTTTTACAAAAGGTGTATTAAAACATTAATGACACAAAATGCAAGAATTAAACTTAAAATAGTGTTTTGTAATTTTTAAGGCTTGGATGTGCCTTTAATTTTGAAAAGCAAAAGGCACAAGTAGCTTTCAAAGCATCTCTACTATGCAATAGCTTCTTAAGCCTAGAAAGCACAAAACTCACTTTTTATCGGCAAGCTTCTACGAAAGTAGGAATTGATCAAACCCTTACAACCTTGTAAATATACTAGATACTCCAAATTTTATACTTTTCCTTGTTTATAAGTAGAACAGTAGAAGGCGTCGACAACAGCATTAATTATATAATTCATTTTTGGGGGAGGACTTCAGACATAAGAAAAATATGTTGGAAAAAGTTTTCACCTTGCTGTCATCAGTTCGGAACCATTCTCCTCGATTGTTCTTCACATAACAGACATAATGGCCTGAAAATGCAGCATTCATGATATCCAAATGGACAACTACTGCATAAAGACTGTACAATGGAGATTTATCTTTTGTTCCGCTCATATAAGGAGCCATATTCAAGACTTCAGGAAACTGAACTGACTTATTCAACTTCTCAAAGTTACCAGACTGCCAAAATTAACAACAGAACATGCATGAGAATACCTCATATAAAAGCAAAATTACAAATCAACGAACAAAGTACATAGACAAGAAAAACACCAAAATTAATAATGGACATGCACCTGAAATCGTTTTAGTACAATTGTAAGAATATTCGGTGCCTCCAATACTGTCAACTTCTTCTTGGCTTTCTCATACGATTTACATCTAGATAGCAAGGAATATTTTTTCGATAAAGACAGTGTGTCCCATAGGAAAGAAAAGTTAAACATAAAAATCTAGGAATTAAAATCACAAGCTCATAAATACTCTCTGTAGCCCTATTTATAAGAGACAATTAGGTTTTTTTTTTTTTTGTTGATAATACAATTAGGTTAATTTTTTTGTCTTAAATATAAACACATACACTTTTTAAGTGTATAAATTATTAAAATTCCTTTATACTCTTATTTTTTTGAGTTTTATAGAAGTCCATCTTCCCTATGCAGGTGGGTTTCATTTAACGAGTGTTGGTGGTATTTTTGGGGAAAAAGTTAGCATTAACTACTTTGAACATGCTTCCTTAGCCTTTGTGATTTAGTATTTTGCTTCATATAAATATAAATAGGACCATAGGGAGTAATATAGAACCATTTGTTTCCCCTCTAAACATTTGAAGCACTACTTCAATGTTCATATATCAAAATAAACAAAGTCAACTTAAAGTCATAAAACCCGTGGGACAGAATTGCCTTTAAGCCTGTACTTCAAGCTCTAGTTTAAGGTAATTGCATTAAATGAACCAAAAGCAATTAATTGTGAAGGAAGTCAAAAGATGTTCCTAATCTGCGATTACATCTGATGTTCCTAATCTGAAGGAAGTCAAAGATGTTCCTCATCACCAGGCCCCACAGAATTCTTTCCCAAACTCCACAAAGTATAGCACTAGCATTACTTCTCATTCTTTTGACTACAATATGTATGAAAGCAATAGGATTTCAATATACCTATAATTTCCGTATACCATTTGAAAAAAGGAAATAAATTTAATTACTGCATAACATGACTACAATAGCATCAATGTATTATAAAAGAAAACAAAGCATAGGAACATTACAACTTCAAAAAATGATAGGAAAGACTTAAACAAATGTGACATGTAGCGAAAAGTGACAAACCTGCCACAATTATATTTATTATCTTTATCCAAGATTTCTGGCGCTGTAAATTGTCCAAGAGCCTCCTCCAAAGTTTCAATATCCCCATCAATCTCAACAGTAAGATCCATCATTCTCTCATACCTCTCAGATTTCCCCAGGCACCTTAAGCACTTTATCTGTATTTTGCAGCAAAATATTTTCAATATGTATGAAAGCTATTATTTTCCATCCCTTTCCTGCTCAGTAAAAGTTGAAAGCACAAAGCACCATAAAATAGATTGTTAGATTGAAAACTACCTTTGATCGTAGATAACCTCCAAAAGTGTACCCTATGAGAGTTGTTTCTTCGGTCAAAGGACTCGAAACACCGGCTTCCTTGAGGCAAATAGATTGCATTGTATCAACTGCACCCCTGTCGGTAAACCAATTTCTCATATACACAATGCCTAATTTTGTATTTTGAGGTGGCAGCTGAGGAAGCAATAGGATTGACAAAGAATCGGCATCGACAATTATTTGGCTCACCTCAAAAATTCATGAGCATCTTCCTCTCTCCCATGTCCAAGATGACTTCCAATCTTGTGTATCTTAGATAATATCCCAATTGGAGAAAGTGGAGAATTCCCTTCTTTTGCCTTCTGAAATAGATATTCAAACTCACAGATAAAACACCATCCCTTCTTTTGACCTAGTGAGAACATTGTGAAGATTCAATTAATTAAGGTCCAAATAATTGAAGTTAAATCATGAAGACAATATTAAGAGGAACTTGCATCGTCTCGAATGGAACCCTTGCAAAAGATATGATGTTAGAGGTCGAGTATACGCCAAGCACTGGAGAACTGCATTAGCGTAACAGCTGCGGTAGAGGCATCTCATTAGCAAGAGGGTGTGTAGCTATGAATCAAAGAAACAAAACTAATTGCTATGCAGACAAGCACTTGATGTATCTCTCTTGAACTTCACAAAACACGAAATAGATACAAGTATTGAATACCAGTAAGAAAGTTCAACCAGCCAACAACTAGAATGTTCCCTTAAATTCAAAAATTTCCTCAAGGCATACTCTGGTTCACATATTTTACGAGTATTATACTCTAATCTTATAATTTTAAGAAAACAATGAAACATAAAGCTTTTAAAAAAAGTATCAGACTCCTCGTTGTCTCTTTCCTAATCTCTCATCCCTCTCACATAAAACAAATTATACCAATTTAAAGCAACAAGAGCTCTAAAGTACCTGTTCCCACAGTTTGTAAGGCCAAAGGGAATTAGTTTCACCTTGTCATAGCAATAAAGTTCCACGAAGAGTTCATAAGGAAAGCCCAACTGCCAAAACATACAAATGGTAAATCAACAATGAATGTAATAATAGTTAATTTATAAAGAAATATGTATAATATATTAACAACCTCATTTTCACTAGATATTAGATTGGATTTTGACTCTTTTGAGCTTCTAAACTGCTGGACAACTTTCTGCATTGATGTTTTCAAACCATTACGAACATTTTGCGGAAGATTTGGAACGACGCTAACTTTTGAGGGCATGGTATGATAATTGTCAGTTTTTGTAGACTTGGAAAGTGAAATCAAATCCTCTTTAGTAGTTGACGATAGTCGATCACGAGAACTAGATGATGATCGTCGTGCTTCTTTATACCTGGACAAAGGCGGTTCTTCCACATCATCAGCTACAATATCTACACTTGAACTGCTCAAGGAATGCACAGTCCTGCCATTAGAGGTATCTGTTATTGATTTTTCAACTGATGCAACTTTTCTTCCGTGTTCATGACCACCCAAATTTGATGCCACGTCATGAGATGCGTCAGATTTGACTTTTGGAACTTTTGATCTAAATCCGGTCTCATCAGTAGTGTTACTAGACTTTTTCTTGCTTCTTCTACTTGAACTAGAATTCTTAACTTCAATATTGACAAGATTTTTAGTTTTCAAGGGAAGTGAGGGCGGCAACATGGTCCCATCACCATCATTGGAAGCTACATGTGTACCATCAGCAGTACTATCACATACAGGATTCACAAATGTGTCATGACAGTTTTCATCAAACGATTTTCTTGCAGCAACAGAAGGATTAAGGCTGGAACATGAGTCATCGTAAGATCCACCACCAACATGTTTTCCTTTGAATTCTGCAGAGAACCTAACTAAATTATATACCATATACAAAATATGCCTTTTGAAACAACATAACGAGATTTCTAATCAAAACCATTACCATGAACACGATCAAACATTGTTTCTGATACCGATTCCCTACAGGTAATATTTTCATCTTTGACCTCCCTGTTGGTGGTATTCGAATGACAACATTCGTCCTTGTGACCTTGCCTCCAGTGACTAATTTGACACTTACCCGAACTACAAGAAAGCATGCTTGTGTAAATGAATAACAACTAGAGATGTCTGGAGACATGTAACTGAAGAGAGAGAAAGACATGGGCAGAAAAAAAAAACTAGATATGTTCAGGAATGCTACAATGTCAAATCATTACCACAACTACACACCATAATAAATAAAAAAGCTAAAATATAATCAGATAAATTTCAACAACAAACACGCAAACAACAAACACCAAGGGTCAGTTTACTTTGCGAAAACACTTTAGATTTTCATTGTCTTAAAGTTTTGTTAATTTTACTTGCTAACAAAAGTATAAAAGACTCTTGAAGTGAACAATTGTCTGCATTTTCGAAAGCAATAAAAATGTCAAAAGAATTATTTCCAAAAATGCATCTTCCTTGACTAACATTTCATCAACTCTCCATCACAATAGCTTGCTTCAAGAATCTCACATCTTCTTATTATTAAGTTAAAATTAACACATCTTAAAAAAAAATGAAAATAAAAAATGTTTTCACAAACTTAACAGCCCTAATTTTGTACCCCTTACAAAGTTCCAAAATTTCTATGTACCTAACTTAATGGTACCACACCCATTTAACCAATTGAAACAAAAACACATGCATTGCAGCAAAAAGAACAAATTTTTCAATTCAAAAACTTTGAGAAAACAAACCAGTATCTAACAGCTTTGCAGCGAGAGCAACGCATGGTAGTAGGAGAATAACAAACCGCACATTGATACCATTGAGAAACCGAAACAGGAACCGAATCCGAAGCTGAAATTGAAGCTGAAACTGAATTTGAATTTGAATTTATAGCTAAAGCAGCAGCTTCCATTTCAGTCATGGCAGCAGTATCTTGCACCAACCTCATAATCTCTTCCTTTTTCGCTTCTGCATTTCTCCAAATTTGACGAATTACCAAAAACCCCAAAACCAACAACAAATAAACCAAACCCTGAAACCCTAAAATTTCAACCACCAACATTTCTCTCTCGATTGCTTATCCTGGTCCCCAACACAGGATCCACGGAATACTCACTTTGCTACGCATAGAGAACAGGGTTTCCGGCAAGGGTAAAATAGGAAATTCACGTTTCAGATAGTAAGAAGAGAGCAACACACTAGAAGTAGAACAAGCATAACCATCTATCTATCTCCATTGTTTTTTTTTTGTGTTTTGTTTTTGTTTTTTTCTGTCTTCGATTTTCTTTTTTTAAATTTTTTTTCTTTTGAGTTTTGTTTGTTATCGAAATGCGAATATGCGACAGTGTTCTGTTTGTCTTTTTTCTCTAATGTCTTTCTTTCAAGGACTTGCCGTTTCTACATGGTTTCTAACATTAGCAACGTTTTAAATATTTTAAGAAAAAATTAAGTTAATTAATTTAATATTATCATCCAAAAACAAAACTTATTCTAAATTAATTGACTATTTTAATTTAAATATATTTTTTAATTAATATAATTTATATTATTTTCACTTCAATATATTTTACTATATATTTATAATATTGGTAATATATCAAGAATAATTCATTAAAAATACAATTTTTTAATACATGTAAAATAATAATAAAATTATCATTTAAAAATAAAAATAATAATATTTTTATTTATATATTTAAAAATATTTTGCGGTTTCTTCTTTCATTCTCAATAATATGGAGGTTTTGAGAATAAACCACTATTATATTTACCTACTTTTTGGGCTTTGATGAGTTTGTAGCTACTACTACAGTTGGTGAAGCTACCATTAAATGGCCTTGAAGATTTTATGAGTTTGTAGAATAGAATCTTTGTACTTTACGAGAGAAACCGTGGAATCTCGAATGCGTTAATGCGCTCTTTCTTTGCATTCAGTTAGTAAATGTACAATCACAATACTATTATTATTTCAAAATTATTATTATTACTAGGTGCTTCAATATCAAAGCAAATTAATAGTAAGGTTCCCTTTTATTGTTAGGATAAGATAAGATATGGTTTTGCCGGAAGGATAAAAAATATATATATATATATGAACATGATGTTTTATCCTATTGTATATTTGATGTGTATTGATAACAAACTAAATAAAATTATATGTTATTTTTTTTAAATACAATTTAAATAGTAAAAAGTTGTATATTTTTTTTATCCTATTGTATATGTTATTTTATTTTTGCATCGCTCCTCTTGTTATGATGGATAAGTTTCATTTGTGGAATTTAAATTGATCTATTGGAAGAGACAAATATAATTTTTTTTTTTAAATTATAAAATCTTCTTTATCTTAAATTAAATTAGACAATAGTAAATATCATCCTCTTATATTAATTTTCTTTTAGATTTTTAACCTGTGTAACATAATTCAACATAAATTGTCTTATGAATTAATCTTTTCTTGAAAAGTGATTTTTTTTTCTCTCCTATTAACCATTTTATTTAATATATTTTATGAAAAACTAAGAAATAAGGAAATTAAAAAATCATTTTCTAAATACAACCTCATTGTAACTAAGTTTTTTTTTTTCTATCAATTGCTTTCATGTAAGTTAGTAATACTTTTACTTTTCTTTCAATTGCTTTCATGTTCTTATTTTTTGACAACATTTGATACGTTTTTCTTTTCTTAATTTTTTAATTTAATGTACATTTGTTATTCTTTATAAGTATTTCACCACTCATCTCCTCTTTACAATTTCATAATAATTTTTTTTGGTAGATGGACAACGACCAATAAAATAATTTTATTTTGTTAGGAATCCAATAATAATATGAATTTATTTACCTAAGCTGAGTGTTACATATTTGATTGATTTGAACAATCTTCTAAATAATGAACCATGTGATAATTCAGAATATGAAATTATTTTTTTAAGTAAGGATGTTAAAGGAAGTAGTTACTATTAAAAATTGTTACAACTTATCCAGAAAAAGAAAGTTTATATTCGGGCAACAATCACCAAGAAGAGGAAGAATGAAGCTCAAGCATAACAAAATTTGAATCCTGTTTTTATCTAAAGTCTTAGTTAAATTTTTGGGGTTATATCATGAAACTAGAACAAAAAGAATGACATTTTTTTTTTTGCTTTAGAACATAAAGTGCTAAAAATGTAGTTTTGTTAGTCTGTGGTAATTTTAGAGACAAAGTGAATGTTAAAGTCATTTTGTGAATTTTGTTTTTGGAATATTTTCCTGTGAAAATATTTGATAGAGAAAAAAGTGTGATTTTGACGTTAAATCATGTTAAAAGATAAAGGGTGTACTAAAGTATTGAAACTACTATGAACACGTATTATCCTTGCGTAGTTGTGATTTACTTCAATAAAATATATTTGCATTTTCGAAAACAAAAAAGTGAAAGGATTTGGTTAATATTGGATGAAAATGACTTTTTAATCTTAGATAAGATATATTATAAAGAATGGTTAATAGAAAAAAGAAAAAATAATTATTTTTAAGAGAGTCTAAAATCTGATTTTTTTTTTTCTTTCATTTATGATTGATAAAATTGTTTGTTTTTTTTTTTTTAATTTATTTAAATTAGTGATTTTCACGTAAATTTAATTTTTGTTGTTGTGATTTCGTTAACCGAATATAGTGTTTTTTTGTTTTTACATCTTAATGTAGTAATTTTTTATTTATTTATTCTGATATGGTGTTTATTTTAGTTTAATTGACATGACAGTTCGTTACAAATTTCAATTAATAATTTTGTGTTGTTAATTTTTTAAATCTAAAAATATACGTATTTTAAATACTTGAATTTTATCATATTAATTTTGATGTTACAAATATATTTACAAATTCATTTTTTATGTTTTTAACAAATTTGAATTTATATTCGAACTACGTTCTGATTTCAATTTAGTAAAACAAATCAAACAACTTATGATGAACAAAGTGCTGCATTTTTTCTATCTTAAATTGTGCAATACTGCACATAATAGAAAAACCTAGAAAAAAAAAAAACAAACAAACAAAAGCTGCTAGTTAAAATTTTGAACTAAAGTAACAGGTGATATATAATGTTAAGATTTTTTATGGAAAAAAAAAAGTACAAACTATCTTCACAGCATACTAAAATTTTGATAATCAAATTGAGAATTCATTCCTATCATCATTAAAAGAGTTATAAACAGATTGACTTGAGTTTTTTTAAAACTATTTATTGCAAAAAAAAAAAGTATTTAGGTAATTCAATGATAATCTTATTAGACCCAATAAATTATTTTATTTAATAAATAATACAATAATCACAATTATTATTATTAATATTATTATTATTATTTTGACCACCAGATCATCATATAGGTGACTCGTGATGAAATATATTTTTAATCATTAGATCTTTAAAAAAAAAAATAGAGTTTTATAGATCTTATCATATGGTTTGTTGATATAAAATTTTCAACACTAATATTTTGAATACAAAATTTCAACATCTTAAATCTGATACCGTATAAAATACACATTTTAATGTGTTTGAATTATGAGGAGAGAGAAAGATTTACTAATATAAGATCGAACCGTATAAAATATGGTCCATGTTTATAGTGAACTTTTGTGTTTAAAAAACAAAAATATATTCTCTTTCATTCTCATTTCTTATGGTGCCAACTCTCTTCCATCATCACCATCCTTCCCAATTTCCCATACCAACCAACCAAATATTAGAACACAAATCACTAAATGTACTCCATTTACACGTTCACGTTGGGAAATGAACAAGATTATAACATCTTCAAGGGCTGGCTTGTTATATTTCAGAAATATAAAAGCCTATTTTTATGTGGCTTCATTTCATTCTTATGCTTTTAGGGTACAATAATATAATTTGTACTTGAGCATTTACATCTTGCCCAAGTGTGGTGTTCCATCATGAAAAGAAACAAATGAGGTTTTGTTGGTTTGTAGGCTTTGGGTTCAAACCAATGCATGTTTGATGACGTGGAGTGACCACGTAGTATATAAAACTTACTCAATGAGACATAATTTTAGATAAAGAAATATTGTAATATTGGTGAGAAACTCAAAAGAGTCGCTTTGGCCGAGTGGTTAAGGCGTGTGCCTGCTAAGTACATGGGGTATCCCCGCGAGAGTTCGAATCTCTCAGGCGACGATAATTTAAATCTTTTTATTTGTTAGTGAATATGAAGTGGGACCACAAGTGTGAAGATTGAGTTGGAACTAACTGGTGAAGGTTTAACTTTGCTGCCTGCCTGATTAGTTGTTTTGTCGCCATCTGCCTGCCTCCACCAGACACCACCTCTACCCTAATCCTAAATAAATGCCCCTCGTTTTTCTCATTTATACTATCACCGGACTTTTTTAATTTATATATGCAATTATGATAATATTATGTGATATTTAAATCTAAAATTTTATTATTAAAAATTATGATGTGATATGATAATTAAATATTTAATTTTTTTATGTAAATATTATATTAATATTAAATTGTAAATTAATTTTTTAATAAAATTTAAATAGTTTATATTATTAGTTTGTTTATAATTAATTTATATATAATTATTTTTGAGATAATAAAATATCATCATATTGATTTGAGATCAATGTTAATAAATTATATATTTAATTAAATATTATATTAAAATATTTAATAATAAAAATTTAAAGGAAAATTATTTTAATTAATATTTCATAATTTAAAGAATAAATTTATCGATACACAAAATTTAAAAATTAATTTAATTGATACTTACAATTAAAAGAATCAATTTGTATATTCATCTGAAATAATTATTCTTTTTTATTTGCACCACAATCTTTCTAAAACCATGTTTATGTCCTTTTGAATATTTAATGAAATATATCTTATATTGTCTTTATTTAAAAATAAGTATCATTTTTTAAAACAAATTTTATTTTAAAATAAATGGGTGGATAACTCAAATAATTGGAACTAAATGTCAAAGAAGTGTATATCATTTTGTTTTTACACTTGTTCGTTAAACTTATTTTAAGGTAAATTATTTGGTATTATTGAGAAATTATGGCATCGATCCCAGAATGCAAAAACAATTCAAATTTAAATTTACTTGAGTAAATATAAAAAAAAATGATCATAAGTAGTAAAATGATTGGATGTTGAGTAGCTAATCCAACAAAACATCAAGGTAAGAAAGTATTTACCATTATTAAATTAAATTATATAAAATATTTAACATTAACTAAACAACTTGGAAGATGGTGTAATCATTAGCAATTTATTTTCAATTTAATTATTAACAAAATCCATATTATCTAACATAATGTCATCGGTTGCCACTACAATATATAATTAACTTGGTCAAATTGGTCATCATCCAGGTCAATCATTCCCAGCATCAGGGACACGTGGAATGCACATACGTTTGAATATAGAAACAGTAAAGTCAAGAAGAATACAGAATAGAATTCGATCCTCTCTCTTGGAAGATTTTAACCATTGAAGTTTGGTCAACTTGTACTTCCCAAGTTATTTTATATTCACAATTGTTTATCACAATTTACCAATACGTTCAACTTATCTATAATTTTCTTTTTTAATTTTTTTATTAATATATTGTCGCACTATGATTGATTATTACCATAAAATAATTTTACATTATTAATTAATAATTGTTTAATTTCTAAAACAAATTATAAAATATAATATAAAATTATTTTAAAATGACAATTATTCACAATTAATTGTGATTGATATAATTGATTTTTCAATCACGTATTGTATATTTATCGTATTTTACAAAATATATATAATATGATAAGTTTGAGATTATTGGTATTATTTTGTAATTGATTTAG
>JBBPBS010000738.1:6978085-7023139 GCA_037974835.1 Cicer judaicum | reverse complement strand
AAAACAGTTGCCGTTGTAAGACATAAATTTTAAGGGGATCTCTTCCTTAATTTAATGAATATTGTTTTTTATTGAATATTTATTTATCAATTAAATTGAAAATCAATTGCATAATATTACACTTTTTTCAGAGAATATAATAATTTTATTTGAATATATTGTGTTATGTAATCGTTCGAATTATTGTACCTTTTATAAATTGTATTTATATCATGAATCTAAAAAAAAAATCAAATGGATATTGCAAAAACTATTGTAATAACTACAAAAATTAATCAATTAAAAAAATAAATATGTTATTATTAGTTGAATTATAAATTAAAGAATGCTGTCTTAAAAATGGGTTTTGGCAAAGGTGAAGAATAATGATTGTCTCTCATATAATATAATTGTTTTTTCATATGGATGTGAGTATAACATGTCCTCCTTTACCTTTCATTCTCAAAACCAAAAAGATTATCGAGCATCCATACCACTAAAATTAAGGGTAATAATTTTATTCTTATTTTAATGCTCCTAAATAGCTTACTTTTCTTTGAATATTAAAAGATGAAAACCAATATTACAAAAATATATAATAAATTTATATAGGAACTCTACAATTGAATGAGAGAAAATTGTGCAATCAATCTAATCGAATACATAGAAAATTGCACTATGAAATTCTCTAGATTTTGACCAGGAAAAAAAAAAGACGTGCGAATCTACATGAAACTAAAACGCGAGAATTGCTAAGTTTTGACTAAGGCAACCTGATGCACGAATTCAAGAAGGAATTGAGTATATCCAAATGTTAAATGCTAACTCGGTAGAGGACAAATACGTGTACAACATATCAATGAGACAAAAAGGCACGCATTTATTAAAAAAATTATATACTAAAAAATAATACATCGCTTAGTCCAAACCTAGATTCGAAGTCGAGCCGCCCAAACGGCGACAACGCGCACATGTGTGATTGTCTATTTGCATATATTTTTACTTTAATTATCTTACATCTACTTTATAAGCACTACCGGTATATAGGGATGACAATAAAATCCGCACTCGTGGGTATCCACCCGAACCCACTTGATTTGGGCGGGGAAAACCCACTTTAATTGTGTGCGGATGTGGGTGCAGATTTCTCCGACATTAAAATTCGGGTGTGGGGACGAATTTGGGATGGTGATATCCACCCTGCACCTGCACCCGCACCGCAAGTATTATTATTTTAATTTTTAAATTTTATATACATATACATATTTAATATATTTAATATATTTAATATTTTTTTAAATATTAAAAATTATAACTTTATCTCTATATAAAATATTTTTTAATTTTATTATTGTTTAATAATAATATTTTATTATAATAAATATGATTTTTATATATATGAATGGGTGCAGGTGCGGGTGGGAAAACCTGAGACCCGCTGTGGACGGAGATAAGTGTCTAAATTTTACACCCGCTATGAAACGAGGGAGGATGCGGGTTTTTCCCGATTAGTCGGATGCGGGTGTGGAGGAGGCTAAATCCACCTCCGCCCCATTGCCATGCTACCAGTATATGTCATCTCTTGTGTGTGAGACAAATCATTTCCAAGATACAAATAGAAGACTTGTCATCAAGTTAATATAACAATGATATTTTGGGTGATATGCGATATTTGATAACCTAATGACGTTTCTAGCAATGATTAAAAAATGTAAAATAAACAAATTAAGTTAAAAATGTTCAACCATATAGATATTGGGAGTTCCATACGCCAAAATCTTAACTTTTATTTGATATTTTCAACAGAAATGTGAAATATCTGCAAGAATGGAGACCACAAAATAAATAAATAAATAAATATAATGAGAAACATGGAGGCAAAAAAGAGATTTAGAGTGGAGTACTGCCAACAATCGGTAGTCTCTTTTATGGAAAATTACCATTCAATTTTTCTAAATCGTTTTATTTTTTTTGGTCTTATCAAATTTTCTATATATATTCTAAGGAAATAAATATTCAGTATTATCATACCATTTTTTTGCATTTATAGAAATTAATTTAAATCCGTTACATATATATATTATGCTTTCCATTTTCCTCAATTTTAGATTATTTCTTTATACAATCTACTACGAAGTTTCAAAAAAAAATTCAAAAGAAAAAAAAAAGAAGTTTTGATTCATTGAAACTATTAGTCATTCCTAAATTATTATTTGGATTTGATAAACTTTAATATTATATTTAATTTTTAATTGATTATATATTGAATTATTTTTATTTCATTCATCAATTCTATACTTGAATCATTAATTAAATAAATATACGAGAGTGTGATACATACATAAGATTTTAGTGAAGTATTTCTTAAAGAAATTACATGAGGAATTTTACTCCTTTAGAAATTGACACATGAGATTTTGTTCATTTAAAAGGATTTGTAAATATATAGAATATAGATTATAGATATATTTTTAAAAAAATTATAATCATTTAAAGAAAATGTAAATTTACTGATATTTTCAAATAATTAATAAATAAAATTTACATGTCTAGTAAGTATAACTAAGTAGATAACTACAAATACATTAATATGATAGGATCTATCTTAAAACTTGAAATTTCTCACTTTTCTACGCTTAATTAATGTGTGTAAGTCATTTTCTGAGGCAAAGCAAACCTACTTCATTTCTTCAGTAATAATTTGTGAAATACAAGGGGGAGCTGAGTTATAAACATGGGGGCTAGACTCTAAATGGAAGCAGGTTGATGGTATGCGGATTTAACACTGTATGCATCATCACTTGTTAAGATCCAAATTATGGTGTAATTGACAACTCTCAAGTGCAGCGGGATGCTTGTAATAGCTTTGGTATCTTCCTCATTGAAAATAGCATAATAAGGCTATGATTCCAGATGTACTTATGGTTAGCAAGACCTTTTTAGAGAGGATTTTAAAGATAACATTGCATAAAGATGACTTGTATCCATTATCTTTAAGAGCTACGCCCTCCCTCAAGTAATTACTTGTGTGCAGTCCCAAGACAATTGATCCCAAAGTCAATTAATTGCTTGTGTGCAGTCCCAAGACAATTGATCCCAAAGTCAATTAAGAGTCAATGAATGAGGATGACTCAAACCAATACTTAGACCTAAGGGCGGATTAGAGGAGTGGGTCATGGACAAACTACTTCTCATAATAACTGTACAGATTATACCAACTTGCAGAGGAAAAAATCGAATAAATCAATATCATGTAAGATACTTGCATAACTTGTGGACTCATTCACATTGCACGACTAAAGCTCGGTCACTGTATGTGACTAGAAAAGGCTCGTGAGTCACATGGACAGTCGACTATCTCAGTCACAGTCAGCAATCAAGACTTATTCACTATTTGTGACTAGGGAAGACTAGTGAGTTACTTGAGCAGTCAATTGTCTTAGTCATTGTCAGCAACCAAAGCTTATTCACTGTTTGCGATTAGGGAAGACTCGTTAGTCACTTGAACAGTCAGTCTTGTCAATCACTTAGACATGCGACATTGTAACACTACAATAAAACACTCATTTTGTGGCCAACTTGTAAAATATTGTGGTTGAGAAAAAACCCTCACAAATTACTGATCGAAAAAGTCCTCGCAAATATTAAAAATCAAATTTGTTGTTATTTGTGGCGGAAAAAACCTCTACATTAGATTTGAGTTTCAACAGTATTTTACGAGGGCAAATGCCATCACAAAATTACATTGTTGGACCTTTGTGAGGGGCCACAAAATCATGCATTTATGAGGGCAAAAGCCGTTACAAAGTCATTTTTTGTGACTGCAAAAGCCGCCACAAAAAGCAAAGTGTACTGTAGGCATTTATGGCTATTTTGGCAGCCACAAAGTCAGTCTGCAAAGGTTGACACAAAGGCTCAATTTTGTGGTTGCTTTGGCCGCCACAAAAGTCCATTGTTCTCTTAAAAATATAATTTTTCTCTCATTTTTTATTTCTACATTCTCTCTAAATTTTCTCTCCCCATTCTCTCTACAAATATTTTTTCACCAACATTTCTCTTTTATTTGTTAAATTTCAGTAAATTTTTATTTTTAAATATTATTTTTTATTTGAAGTTTTATTTTAATAAATATTATTTGATTTTTATTTTGATAGTAGTGCTATTGTGGTTATTGAAAATAGTTGTTACTAGTTTGTAAGTTTCAAGTCAGACACCAACAGTACTAAGAATCAAAGATTCAAACTGTTTGGACCAGGAGTTGTATCTGGTTGGATGTCATGAATAGCCACAATGAGTTCTTCATGCGTCAGAGGGGAAATAAGCATAATATTGTCCGTTGAAGTGATACACTGCGTGAGAGCATTCAAAGCAGGGTTCATGTCACCCATTTCAGCTGCATAGAGAGTCTCAAAGTAGGATTTTGCAAGGTTGCAGAGGCCTTCATGTGTGTCAATTATCTCATTAGTGTCCAAGCACAACTTCAAGATCTATTTCCTCTTTTTTCTAGCATTTGCTTGTGCATGAAAAAAAAGATTGTTTGTGTGACATTTGTTGTGCTAGAAGATTTTTGCTGTGTGTCTCCAATTATGATCCTCTTGCACTAAAGCACAAGTGAGTTGATTCTTAAGTTCAAGTTTAGAGAGTACCAATTTTTATTAGTGGAATGACAAGGTCGTTCAATATTCTTTCGACGCCAACTAGTAATCTCGAAAGTTTGGAATACTAGCTTTGCTCCAAGCAAGCATGTCACAAAAAGTGAGTTTATAAAAGACGTGTTGGTGTTGATTCTTAAAATGTGTAACTCTAGCCACTAAAATATTTAGAAGAGAAAAATAAAATTGTGTCAAAAGCAAAACAAATAACCGACATTTTGTTGGAGTATGACTACTTATTTGGAATTATTTAAATTATTGATTAAGAATATTTGATTGGAGCATCTAATAATATAAATTATAATATATTAGATGTTAAAAAAAACATTTTAGATTTGAAAAGAAAAAAACAACATTTAAGATTTAAAAAATTCAAACGGACAACTTTTTTAAAAAATAATAAATAATTTACTTTTGTATTGATATAATTATTTAATTTATATAGACAATCTTTTATAAATAAATTGAATAAAATCAACCCCAATATGATTTTCTTAGAATTTATTTCACCTAAAAAAAAGTCAAATCAAATCGTTAATATTTTTATTTTTTTTACAAGTATTATTATTGACAAGAGTTCTTCCTATCATTATTATTCAATCTTTTATTAATTTTCTAAACCTTTTCTAATTATTAAAGTAAATACTAAATTTATTATATGTACAAAAAAAAATTACGACTGATATTTCAAAAACAATCTATTATTTCTGTTTACTAAATTTATAATTAATATTTTTTACATAAATATATGAATTCTGATTGGAGGCTTCCAAAGAAAGAACCTCTCCTTACAAGCGCGTTAATTAATTATTACAAGAATTTAGACTAAAGTTTCTTTTTGGCAGCCAATTTGTCCATCCTGTAATCGCGTTGAAGTAGTAACCTAGATACTTCCAAAGAACAAACCAACTATAAAAACCCCCTTACCATTCTTCTTTTCTCCACACAAAAACTACAGCATATGTCTCAAAGGCCTTCCGTTCCTCACTCTTCTTCTATAGCTTGTGGTCTTCATTCTCATCTCCTGGTCTCCAGTGAGATGAACTCTAACTCCAATTGGTCCTATTCTAATTACCACTAGTTGTTATTAGATCTACAATTATTTCATTCTTTCTCTCCATAATTATTTTCTATTCTTTCAAACCTTTTTCTCAAAAAAAAAAAAAAACTAAAACATCATGGGTGTCAAAGGTTTTGTTGAAGGAGGCATTGCTTCCATTATCGCAGGATGTTCCACCCACCCACTTGATTTAATCAAGGTTCGTATGCAGCTCCAAGGCGAAAACGCTCCCAAACCGAACCCGGTTCATAACCTCCGACCAGCACTTGCTTTCCAAACCGGAACAACTTCCATCCACGTGGGGCCTACTCCGCTCCCACAGCCTCGTGTGGGTCCCATCTCAGTTGGTGTACGTCTCGTCCAACAAGAAGGCGTCCGTGCTCTCTTCTCCGGCGTCTCCGCCACCGTGCTCCGGCAGACACTCTACTCCACCACCAGAATGGGCCTTTACGACATCCTTAAAACCAAATGGTCAGATCAAGCCAGTGGTAACATGCCGTTGGCTCGCAAGATCGAGGCCGGACTCATTGCCGGCGGAGTCGGAGCCGCGATCGGAAACCCTGCCGATGTAGCCATGGTCCGAATGCAAGCCGATGGAAGACTTCCATCGGCTCAGCGTAGGAACTACAAATCTGTCGTGGACGCCATTACAAGAATGGCGAAACAGGAGGGTGTAACGAGTCTCTGGCGCGGTTCATCTTTAACAGTGAACCGCGCCATGTTAGTCACGGCCTCGCAATTAGCCTCCTATGATCAATTCAAGGAGATGATTCTCGAGAAGGGAGTGATGCGTGATGGACTTGGGACCCACGTGACAGCGAGTTTTGCGGCGGGATTTGTGGCGGCGGTGGCAAGTAATCCAGTGGATGTTATTAAAACGAGGGTGATGAATATGAAGGTGGAGGCAGGTAAGGAAGCACCTTATGCTGGTGCTTTGGATTGTGCTTTGAAAACGGTTCGTGCTGAAGGTCCTATGGCTCTTTACAAAGGGTTTATACCTACAATTTCGAGGCAGGGTCCTTTTACTGTTGTTCTTTTTGTTACTCTTGAACAAGTTCGCAAGTTGTTCAAAGATTTCTGAGTAAGTAGATCGACGATGATGGCGAAGATTTTTAGTTTAAGTTTCGATTTCAATAAACTCTGTTTTAATTTATTTTCCTAGTGTTCTATTGTTCTGAAATGTTATTAAATGGTAATTTTGTTATAATGTTATTTGATTAATGAAAGTGGCATTCAACGAACAATTTAAGGAATTTTTAAATTGGGAATTTGATAGTTTGACAAAGCAAATCCCTAATTTATTTATTTATTTTTGTTTTACGTTTTGAATCTGAGAAATGAATTGCGTGCACGTAAATAATAAAATAGGTGGAAGTTATTAGCTTGTTATTTTGGTTTCAATTTTGAAAGGAAAGTGCGAACAGTTTGGTAACGATATATTTTTTATGATAACAATTGTCTGAGATTGAGGATGAAATTCAAAGTTTGGTATATTGTTAAAGGTGCATGTGGTGGTGCTGAATGTTTCTTCCTCAAGACAATGTAAGTTGTTTGGCTCGATTCAGTGCACTTATTAGCTAGCAGAATAATTCATGATCCCAAAAATCTCTAATGCACATAATTTAGTGGATTGGGACCCAAATGACGTGTTAAATTATCTCCTATATATATCTGCGTGTTACAAATCTCTTGAGTGCGTGATCCTGTCGTAATACTATTATTATCAGAAATTAGGACAACATTGTTTTCAATTTTTATCTATGTTTTGATACGTGTCAATGTTTTAAGAACGATTCCAATGAATTGGGCCCGTGAAAATGGTGGTGGTGGGATTTTCATATCATTGTTTTTTCAATCATAATAATGTAGAGTTTAATTGAAAGATAAATAAAATCTTATTATTAATTATTTTAATTAAAATTTGAATTTAAGTTATTTAAAATAATTTATGTTTAATGGAAGTTCATTAATTTTATACGATTAAATTATTTAAATAAGAGGAGACATTTTTAATATACAGTTTAATCGATTAAATTGTCTAACTGATTCATAAATTTTATAAAAAACGTTATAATTTAAAAATGAAAAAATGGTAAAGACATTAAAAGTGAGAAATTATGATTCTTTGAAATCTTCTCGTTAAAAAATTATTATTAACAAAAATAGGAAAAATATAAATAATTTCTAGAATATAATTTTTTTTGAATTTACACTAAATTCTTAATAATATATTCTTATATACACTTTTTCTATTGTACACAAATAAATCACTTTTTTGAAATATTTGTACATACCAATAAGGCAATTAGACAATTCTGCACCTTCGGCAAAAAAGGTATTAGACAATTCTGCACCATAAGTTCAAAGTACCAAGTCGACAATTCTTAAGGACTCTATGTTCTGCCAAGAATAATTTGATTTGTTTTTTTTGCTTTGTAACACCTCAAAATTGATATTTTATGGGAGGAAATGAGTTGTTTCTTTCACAAAAAGCTATGGTACCCGATTATAGATGCTATATCATTGAATTATACGTAACAATCGCAATAAAATCCGTATCCGCGGATATCAATTTAAATCCGCTTAATTTGAACGGGAAAATTTTATTTTGATTGAGTGTGAGTGTTAATTTTCTCCAACAATAAAATTCAAGGGTGGAGGCGGGTTTGGGGTGGTGATATCCACCACGCACATGCTCCACAAGTATTATTATTGCAATTTTTAAATCTTATATACATATATATTTAATATTTTTTAAATATTAAAAATTATAATTTTATTTTTATATAAAATATTTTTTAATTTTATTATAATAAATATTATTTTTAAATTTATATATAAAATATTTTCTAATTTTATTATTATTTTATTATAATAAATATGATTTTTAAATTTATAATTTTATATATATGAGTGGGGACATATGCGGATAGTAAAATTCGAGACTCATTGCGGACAGGGATATGTGCTTAAATTTTACACTCGTTGTGAAACAAAGACGGATGCAGATTTTTCACAATTAATCAGTTGCTGGTGTAGAGTAGCCAAAATCCGCCCCCAACTCCGCCTCGTTGGCATGCCTATTCACCTCCAATCACCCATTTGTATTGCGTAACACTAATTAAGTCCCAAATAAATGGTTGTTCATGCGGTAATAACTTTATCAGTGGTCTAACTAAAATACTCTCACATTGTTTCACAATGGAAGTTAGTAATTGTTTATAAATTATATTTATATTTCTCTATCAACTGTAAAACTATGTGTGATCCACTTTACTTCTTGGACACTAGTTTCTTTATAAAATAAATGAAATGAATTTGCTTTTAATTTGTTTAATGATATGTTTTCATTCCCCGTTCCATGAATATGGTTCTGAAGATTTTGTATTTTTGTTTCCGGACCCCATTACACAGATAATGTTTTCACACCTCTACCATACCTCCTTGTCCAGAGAGTTTTTAACTACATATTTTTATATATGCATTAATAAAACTTATTTTTTTTGGAACATTTTGATTTTAAATTTTATTAGATAATTATTAAATTGAACTTCAATTATTATTTCCTAGTAAAATTGATCGATACAATACGCATGTGCAAGCCTCTCTCAAATAAAGAGTGACGACAGAAGTGTACAAAATTTTGGCCCTTTTTAGATGTTGTAATACACAGCAATTGGCTATTTAATTGAAGGAAATTTCCTAGCAGCAATGTAATAGAGTTGCTATAAATTTGTTGGGGATTTTCAACGATTCATTATTGTCTCGTTCTTTCATTTTCAACTATTTGAAATTAACCAAAGTAGGCCAAAGAAACTATAATGATAGTGGAATAACAAGTGGAAGCATAAAGGCAATAAATTACCAAGAAAAAGTAACAAGCAATAACACTTCACCACAAATCAACACTATGATATAGAGTATGTACGGCTAAGTTCTAATTAACAAGTGCTCTAAATACAAAAAGAAATAAAAAAAAATGAAAAAATTTACATTGAAAATTAATTTAACTTTTAAAAAGTTGAATATATAAATTTCAATAAACATACATTTTTTTTCTTCAATATTTTGATCATTGACAAATGCCCCAAACACACAAGAGCATTTATGTGATTCTTCCCTTTAAGGTGAGTTATGGAATATTGTCAAATTGACCGCTGAAATTTGCACTCAACATCAAAAGATTAATTAGGAAGTGTGTGTGCGTCAGGTTATCCACTTTGACCATGTTCGGTTGATAAAATCAAAAGTGGTTTGAAAGTTACAATTGACAAAGTGTTTTGGAGTATATGCTTTTGTATAATTAAGTGGACAGTGGGCACAAAGAAGCAGCGTTACACATAATCAATAATTGACCTATAATATAGTTAGCACTTAGAAGGTTTGATAAATCTGAAATGTCAAATGTGAACTTTGGATTTTATTCTATGCACCGTTTGGTTTAATGTTTGTTTTATTGTGTTAATCTTCATCGTAACACAAATTAATTTGTTTTGTTATTTATTGAGTTTCTAATTTTCATACGTCTATTCACATTACTCTTTTTTGGTTCTATCTCTCTTAAGGTGTATAAGTTATCTTTTCAATCAGCTGTACTTTTATAGTTCATTATCATGACTTCGTTGTGCTTCTACTTTAATTTGAGTCATCTACTACAATCACGTTATTCAATAAATAACTCAATAGTACAACTAGTGACACATTTATTTATATATAGAGAGAGAGAGAAAAAAAAAATTATTTTGCCTAATATAAACAAATTGGATCATTATTAAAATTCAACGGTCGATGTTGCATTTTAGGTAATCTATGTGACGTTGGGCAACAGTGGTTGATCCAAAAAATTCATTGATGGGTAAAATGATAGTGACAAATTCCAATATGAATTGTGGTCCAGAATAGATAACTTAAAACTTCAGCGATTATAAATGTCAAATATTAGTCATAAAAAGAAAAATAAAATCGCACCTTTAAAAAAGGAAGAATAATATCGCAACTTCAGAAACGCGGGATGAAGAAGAAAAATATAAAAATGAAGAAAAAACAAACCACTACAGAATCAAAATAATTTCTATCTTATTCAAAATATTAACTATTACAAAATATATAATTACAAAACAAACTCAAAATACATGAGAGTTTTTACAAATTACAATTGTACTCTACAAAATTTCATATTCTAAGAATATTCAATGTTTTTTCATTGTCAAAATTATCAAATAAAGAGAAATATAAATGTCAAAATATGAATAGTATAACTCTAAGTTGTGTGAATATATTCAACAAAGTGAAAATGTGTGAGTGAATTTTAGACTTTTAATTGACTTTTAACTAAAAAGTTTTATGGGACTTAAAATTAAAATAATAATTCTTAAAAGAGGCTTTTTTTTTTTTCTTGTGGGAGCTACTATCTTAGTGGATCCACTCTAGGACACAATTCCTTTTGAGGGATGCTGTTAAACCCCAAAAATACACAGCAATCTCCTATAAGGACATCTTCGGTAGTTAAAAATATTATCGAAAGCATAATTTCATTAGTAGTTTTTTCGAATTACATGAGTAATCATCCATCAATTTGATGCGGAGAAAATCCTTAGCTTTTGGCCCAAAACCTAACTCAGATTTTTCTTCCATACAAATCATCTTCAATTTGAAAATTGATTTTATTTAACATAGAATTTAGGAAGAATCTGATTTATATTTTGGATGGAAAATGTCTTGAATAGTGATATTTGTCGGTTGGTTAAAAAATAACTGTACAAAACAAACGTATTATATTGAATTGAAATTATGCTTAGGTTGTCTGAACAAAGAAGGTGAACATTACGTATGACGCTTTGAACCATCTATTTTTATCTATTCATTGAAAATAAATCATCTCACTCTGAACATTAGGAACATTTTCTCGCTAAATTTATCCCATAGAACACTAAGCAGTATATAATTTGGTTAGACAAGTTTTGAGGCAATTTTAGTAAATAAATTATTAAATTAAATTTATTAATTGGATAAAATTTTGTGCAGAATTATTAAAATGGGTTGGTCCATAATTTGACTTTCCCATTTGAATTTTGACATTGAGAACAGAATTATAGGTCCATGTTCCAAAAATTTCCAGGAACAATATCGTATATTCAATAGTTGAGATTATTCCGGACTTACTAGATGCACGAGAATATTCAAACTAGATGCAACTCTTTTTAATGTGTAATCATGTGGACAAATCAACAAATACTCTTCTTAGCCTAACCAAATGTAACTGTACATGCCTTCATATTTTTAAGCACATCGTAAATATAATTTTATCCTTTCATAAAAACTAATCATCTGAACCCAGAATTTGTTCCTTGAGTTGCTCTATTTTAGTTGTCAGTTCATCTCTATTTCTCTGCAGTTTAATGAATCAAGTTAACAATCATTGGTAATCAACATGTAGATATCAGCCAATATAGCTAAAAGTTGGCACATACCTTAAAAAGCAAATAACGGTAAGTGAACCATAACGAATAACCAAGTCCTACAACTTCGAACAGTTTGGGGAACTGGCATAAGAATGATCCAAAAAAGTTAGTATTTACAAATGTTGGATATTGGTTACAAATCTTTACCAATTTAATAACAGACACTTACCAATGGGATAGAATCAATAGCCCCAATGACTGCAGAAATTAGCCACAGAGTCACTATAGCACCACTACCATAGACGACGAGAGAACTGGTGTCATTTACATCAAACTGTAAATATTAAAAAAAGTCGAGACTGAATCAGTAATGCAGGGTAAACACAACAGGCACAAAAAGTTACAACAACATTAAATAATGAACAATATAGTGATTATCCGTCATAGATTAAAAAGCAACATACAAACACACCAGTGATAGATCCACAGTGGAGAAGAAATTTACTTGACAGAAACTCCACTCTCAATGGATTAGAATAGACAGAAGACAGGCTAAAAATTCAATTTTATGCATACTAGTGGGCAATGTTTCTTTTTGGTTATTTTGGGTTACACTTAGCAGAACAAAAAATGAAAACAAATGGGTTCAGTTATAAGAAACAATGCAGAAAATTAGATTTCTCACACAACAATGTAGTCCAATTCCATTATTAGATTCAGCATTCAAAAGAACTATATTAAACAGAAAAACATCAAATGAAAGCAAATTCGAAAGCTTGAGAGTAGTAAGATGAGAAGCATAACAAAGATCAAAATATTATTTCTTGTTCAAGGAAGGCTCAAGAAAAAATATGGAGTTGCTCAGTTAACCGCTCAGGTTCGACATGAATGCCGAAGTATCATCAAACACTCAAAGAATGCCATCAATAAACTGAGGTTTCATCATAGCAACACAACATGGAAACCAATCTAAAATAGTGGCACAACAAATAAACATAAACAACGACAAGATTGAGAGTTAGAAATATGAGAATCACAGCAGAAAAAAAATTATATTTTTTATACATGAAAGGCTCGTGTAAAAAGTAGTGTTGCTCAGTTAACCGCTCAGGTTCGACAAGAATGACGAAGTATCATCAAACACTCAATGAATGTAGTCAATAAACTGAAGTTTCATCATCGCAACACACCTTGAAATACATACCAATAAAAAACAATGGAATAACAAACAAAACACAACAGGCAGCAAAAAGGCAATAGGGTTTAGGAAACAAAGTAAAATCATCATAAGTCATTACAATGAAGTACAGAAAATAATAAAAGCACAAACTTAAAACGGTAAAGAGTTGCTCAGTTAACCGCTCAGGTTCGACATGAATGCCGAAGTATCATCAAGCACTCAATGAATGCCATCAATAAACTGAGGTTTCATCATAGCAACACAACATGGAAATGCAGAGCAATCTAAAACTGTTGAAAGACAAACACAAGGATCTCCATCAATCTACCAAACTCACAAGTCACAAGGCTAGTTTGAAAAAACAGAACTAAACAGATTACAAACACTAAAAGCCAGCAGAGTTTCAAATGACTTTAAATTAAACTTATCCAGCAAAAATTACACTGACCGTACTTTCCACAAGTGGAAAGAAAAGCCATAAGTTTTCACAATGTGAAGTATGAACCAATTTATCAGTGCTAATACCAACATTCAATCACCCAATGCATAGCACCTATCATAACAGATTGGAAAACTGAAAACTAGTTCTGTTATAATTCAGAAAAAAATATTTTTTTACAGTATTGCAGCCCAGTTCACATCCAAGTCATTCACTTTAAAAGAGAAATACAAAAGAAAAAGAAACAAAAAATTAAAACAATGAAAACTAAGAGTTGCTCAGTTAACCGCTCAGGTTCGACGTGAATGCCGAAGTATCACCAAGCATTCTAGGAATGTCATCAATAAACTGAAGTTTCATCATAGCAACTCAACATAGCAATAAAAACAGCAAAAATAAATAAAAAATGCATCAAACTCACAATCACTTAACTACTCAGATTTTCTATGACTTATTAACACTAATTAAAAAGGCAATGCAAAGCGACCTTTACATTAAGCTTATCGAGAAAATCCAACGGCAAGAATTCTCCATCAGAAGGTAATTGTTCCTTTGAGTCTTCATTCTCCACAGTTTCATTGCCATTTTTATCAGCCTCCAACGTTATCACACTATCCCGTTTCTCATTGAAAAATTTACCTACCCCACTGGATGTTTCCTCAGACTCTATTGCCCTTCGCAACACATTTCTAAGGAAAATTGATCCTGAAATAACATAAACCAAACAAATTTATATTCAACACTTTCCCTTCATTTATTTACAGTTAAAGATTCAATTTTTACAATAAACTACAACAACCCATTTTCCCTAAAAGCCTAATTAACATTAATAAAAAGCAAATAAAGTATCGCATCAATTTCTCCACACAACAGAACATGTAAATTATATAAATAAATATATAAAACATTTTGCTTAAATATCAAACATTTGGAGTTACCAACGAGAAAATGAGAGAAAAAATGGGCATGGATTTAAACAAAATTAAATAAAAATATGTATTTAAAATACCAAATGAAAGAGATTGGAGAACGTACGAGATAAGAGTAACGCAGAGGGGGTAACTAGGGTTTGTTTTTTGAGAGAAAAAGAGGGTTTAGAGTGAAACGCGAATGAATTGGGAAAATTGGAAAGAGTAATAGGCTGAACTGTAAAATGCCCCATCGTGAATAAGACGAGGAAGAGTTGAACAAGTTAAGGGGATTTCTATTCCTTTATATACAAAATGGTTTCTAGGGTTTCAAGTTTTTTTCTTCTTTATTTTCATTTTAATTTGATTTTTGCTAGTTGCACCCCTGCTTTCCTGAGACAGCGCATTTAACAAAATAAAGTCCCAATAACTCTTCTAACTCAATGAACTCTAAGATCCAATTCAAACTAAATAAATTAGTACGTTTTTTTTACATGTTTGAGTCTAAATCAAATAAATCAAACCCAACTTCAAATAATTTGGACATGAATTTCATGTCAGTTTAAAAATATTCTCTAACATCCAAATTAAATTATTATCTTTTTATACTATGAGTTTTGTTAGATTTTGTATTACTTAAAAAGTTCTTTAATCAGTTTGTTTTCGGCATGTTAAAGAATACTTATTTTTAAGAAATTAAATTTAGCCTTTAAAATTTTATTTATAATAAAATAAATTTGAGTATCATCTATATGTTTTATGAGGATTGCCTCACTAAAAATAAAAATAGGAATGGCAAAACGAATTTAGTTTATTGGACCAATCTATTTTAAATGGAATAAAAAAATTGATGAAGTGAGTAGAGACTTTCAACCTTAATATTCAAATTAGTTTGTTGTGATGAAATGTGGGGAAGGACAAATTAATTTCTCAAATCAATTTAATTTAAAAAAAAAATAATTTACGTATTTAGTTATTTTTATCTACACCATTAATCTATTTTCTAACCACAACTCATTAAACTTAGATTTTTAATGTTTGTATTAATTGTTGATTACATTGTATTTTAGTAGACTAATTTTGAAGCTTTTTTGTTGTTTTTTAGACACACCAATTGGTCTAAAAATAAATGTATTTAATTTTTTTTTTTTGTCATTGAATGGTCATTTCTCTACCCAACCATTCTTTTGAGAGAAAGAACAAAGTGATAATTTCAATCCATTGTCTAAATTGACCTCCTCCCTTTCTTTTTCAATAAGCTAATAGCGTAGAAAACCAAAATAAGATTATTATATAGGTTAAAGGCATTGCTTATATATTCTAAACAAAATAATCATTCATTAAAAAAAGTTAAACTATCGCTTCTCAATATATTATATTAATTAAAAACACAACTATCTATAATTTTTTTTTTAATTTAACAAAATGAATTATATAGTAAATCACCTTTATAAATAGTTCACCGTTACCGGTATTTAAAAATTACAAAATTTTAATGACAGTGGGCGATAATCTTTAAAAATAATAGTATATATCCCTCATTAGATGTTAGATGTCAGGGGTATTACTACCTCTTTAGATAGAATACTTGCATTATTATAGAGCAACAATTGATCCAATAGAGGAACACTAACGGAATCAAGACTGATGTTAGGTTTTGTACCCCATTTAAATTTGTACTTTCCAATTTAATGTTTTTTGAGTGAAATATCTAAAATAAATTTTTGATAGTTCAAAATGCATATCAGAAATTTTATTTTTGAAATTTCTGGGAGAGTTCGTCGGAAAATTGAAAAATCTGGTAGTTCAAAATCAATACCGGAAATTTGAAATTTTCGGATGCCTTATCGGAAATTTCATTTTTTAAAATTTTCGGTATTTTTCACTACCGGATTTTTCAATTTTCCGATTTCTTAACCGGAAATTTCAGCCCATTTTAAAATTTCCGGTATACTGTGTGATTTTTTTTTCTTTTTTCTTTTTATAATTTTTTTTATTGAATTTTGTTAGTGAGGACCAAAGCAAAAATTAACGGTGATCATTCTCGAGTTCGGCCTCCTATTGGTTGTGTGTTTTTCATCCCTATTTCAAAAATAAAATAAAATAAAAAACAAATTAAAAAAATATTCAAAAAAAAAATTAACTACCGAATTTTTGAAATTTCCAGATTAACTACCGGAAATTTCCGGTGAACAAAAACAAACTACCGAATTTTTCAAAATTTTTGAAATTTCCGGTAGCTTCTGAAAATTTAAAATTTCCGGTATTGAAAATACAACTACCAGAAATTTCAAGGGTCAGATTTTGAGGTAATTTTTTTTTTACCGCTCACGTGAATAAATTTATGAAAGATAAAATTGAATTTTTAACAAATTAGGAGTACAAATTTAAATGAGGGTACAAAAGCTAATTGTCCGAAACCAATTGTTGAGGCCCACATGTTCATAGATTTGGACACCGAGCCCAGGTAATGTGGGGGCATTTCCTAAACCTTGTTTTAGGCCCAATTAATTGAGTCATTTCAATAAGCCGGATGTCCGGTTTTAAGACAAGAAAGCGTTGCCAAAATACTGTTTTTATCAAAGTTTATTTTTTTGACTAAAAACGTTCAAATAAAAAAAGTCGGATTACCTACCTATGTTTCAGAGGTCCATTGTATTTCTTTGCGTTACCAAAAGGGATAGTTGTTTATAAAAAATAGGATTAGATAGAGTTGAATGAGAAAAAAGAAGTTGAGTTCATTATTTGCCATAAAAAAAAACAAGAGAAATATTACTAACACACTCTCTTAACACTTTTCTTTAATACTCTCTTATCAATCCAAATTCATATTGGGATTTATAAAAAATGAAGTCCACAAGATTTGGTATGACTAATTTTGAAAGTATTAAAATTTATTTGAATTTTAAGTAATATTAGAGTGTGTGTTAAATAGATATTGTCAGAAAAATATGTTAGTTAATAATTTTCTTTAAAAGTATAAATTTGGATATACATATTCATATTTTCAGGTTAGTCATCGGTTTTCAAATATTTTTTTTCTTCTAATTCTTCATTTATTGGAGAAGAGTGATTTATGGTCATTTTTTTTGTCTAAAATCGCGTACTAACTCTTTTTGTTTTATCATTTTAATTAAATAAGTGTTTTTCATACGTATATTTAGTTTTTTTTCCGTTTTAGTGCGGCATATAAATTTCCCGTCTCGGTGTCGTGTTTGATTTCTCATTTGTTGCAATGTTCATTTGGCTTAAATTGGTAGAATCAACTTCATTCTAGTATATATTTAGATTCAATAAATGACTTTGACGTTTTGAACATTACAGCTCCAAAAGCATGTGTATTCTAGACACTTCAATTTTTTTTTCTTTATATTTGTAGACTTTGTTTCAATTGTAAGCATTATGTTGTTTTATGTTATTGACATGTGTGTTATAAGTTTGTTCGTAAATTTATCTTTTATAGTTTTAGCAACTTTAAATTGTATTATCAATTGATGTTACTTTTACCAGTTTGAATGAAGAAATATTCTTTTTTAAGTATAAATTTGGTGAATAATAATAAAATTGGATGTTGAGTTGCGAACTGAAGAATTAATTTCTTATTTACATTGCCCGAGCAAAGGAGTCCAATGTGAAAATACTATGATGCATATTGTGAGTCAAGTATTTTAATGTAAAAATATTTGGATGTAAAAATATTTGGATCTCAAATATCTTAACGTGAAAATATTATGATGCATATTATGAGTCAAATATCTTAATTATAGGGTATTATATAGAAGAAAAAAATACTCAATTTCACATATTATTTTTTTTCTCAAGATATTAGTGAAAATATCATAAATTGTGAAGACTTAAATAATCTATATTGAATAAATTAAAATCTTTCTTGTATATGATATCTCTAAATTTATTGAGTTTATAGGCACTACACAACACACTTATTATTTGACATGTTTAAATATAGTCGAATTGTTTAAGTATATTGAATAACATCTCCGTTCAAAGAAGACTTTTTAACAAACTTTCAAAGCGTTCGAGTTCTTTTACATTAAAAAAGAATTTTAAAGTAGATATAGATATAATTTTTAAAGAGTAACAATTTAAACTATCAATTTCTTGTGACTATCATTTTCACTTATAAAATTTTTAAAACTCAAAAGGTTAAATTTTTCAAATTGAAAATAGAAAAACTAAAAGTATATAAGTAAAAATGGAAACAACAAACATATAAACCACTATATGTTTAAACACTTTAATTTTTATATAGTAATTCAACATTTTATTTTTTCTCTATTTTGTTTACTATATCACTAAAATAATACATCTACCATGTCATTATTTCGATTTATCTTTCATGCTATCAAAAGAGTGGACATGTGTCTACCAAACATCTTTCATAAATATAAGAAGAAAAAAAACTTTTAAAAAATTCCAAACAACTTTTTAAAGGCAATGGCAGACAAAATATCCAATTCAACTATCTAGCTAGCACACTAATGGACGATCTTTGTCATAGGCTTGGGCTAAAAAGCCTACTTTCGCTGAAAGGGGAAGAGCATGGGCTACTACTACTCTTACTCAAGTTTGCAAAGTATGTACCATTAATCCATGTCATAAAGTTCACCAAAAATACGTTGGATCCGGCTCTCCTGCGGCCAATGTCTACCACGTATTCACATATTTTGAACATGACAATTGTTAGAATAGACGCTTTAAATTTAAATTATAAAATTAAATTAAGTACCTTTTAAAGTGTTTGATCAAGATCAAATGATCTGAATGCATGTAACCCTTAAGTGCGATAAATTTAATTTCAAAAATATATATGTTATAATGATTTAATTATATTCTTCTAATTAGAGATGACAATATAATTCGCGTCTATAGATATTAATATGAAATTATTTGTTCAATTAGTAATATTAATGTCATTTTTAAATTTTAAAAATTATAATTTTTTTTATATAGAAAATATAATTTTAATATTTTTATTATTGTATAATTATTATTATTTTTATTATATTAATTACAATAATCATGACTTTTATATTTATTATTTTATATATGAATGAGTACATGCAAAAAAAATTTGAACCCTAACGCAAATCAGAATGAAAACTTAAATCTCACACTTAGTAAAACACAAAGACAAATAAAAAATTTTCCAGACTAGTTAGAAGATAAAACGCATATTGACAATCATTAATCATTTCTGTAAAATAAAGATCATTATAACCGTAACACAATGCAACAAGATAGTTATAATCATTAAATTAAAAAAACTCTTTAAATCTACGCTACGCGAAAAATGGTATTTTGTAGCGTTTTTTCAAAAAATTAAGTGCTCTAGTATTCAGTCATGTAAAAAGATATAACAGCGCTCTTTAAAATAAAAAAGCGTTGTAAATCTGTTCTAAAAACGGTTGCTTGTTGTATTAGTTTTACATCACTTTTTTAAAAAAACGTTGTAATAGGTGAATTCCTTTATTTCAATTAGATCTCTTTCTGGGATTATATCAACAATCTCATTCATAAATCATAATATACAGTATCCGCGGTATATGTTGTTAGTTTGACGAGAGCACTATAAAATAAAACATATAAGTCAATAAATATTTTTGCATTAATTGTTAATGAAATTTTAAAGGCATGTATTTCAAACCTTTATTGGAATCCATGTGATTTACTTAATTTTTTTTTTTAAGTTTGGAATCGGGCCAAGCCCGTTTACGTTATTCTAGACTATATTTTTACGAAATTTGGACTAAGTCCATTACATGATATATAAGACATTTTTTTTAAAGGGGTCAATAGTATTGGGCCATTTATGTTATGGGTACAATGCTGAAACAATCGTCTTCATTTTCATAATCCATATTAATGGTATCTTCTGAAACACTATTTGAGGAATGTTTTGATGATTGGGCCTTACTTTTGAGGAGTTGAGCCATGATTTCAAAATATTCTTCTTCGGATTTTGCCGTTGCTAGTTGAGTTTGGGCAAAAGACTTTTGGGCCAAGAATGTAGTTACCATTTGGTCTGGTTTCTTCATTCCTTATTTTTGGAGCCATGTTGATACTGCTTGCTTCTTGAGACTTTGTGGAATAGAGAATTTTGTCCACCATCTGACTTTGAATTTTCTGACAAGGATGGTTTGGGTCTCTTTTAGGTTGATGTCAAAATACCATGCTAAAATCCATGGTAGAAAGAATTTTGTAGAGAATAACATTAGGGGGTGGAAAATGCGTTCTCTGTCTGTTGGTTTGTAATTTGTTTTGTACAATTGGAAGCTTTCTTGGACTTCCGGTTTTAAGATATTTGGAATAGAACCAAAGAACTTCCACCAATGAGCAAACCATTGAGGAATTTTAGAAGGTTCCATAGTAAGGTTAAAGAAAAATAGCCAAGTATGGCTAAATTTTTGGTTTTGGATGAGAAAGGTGTTATACCAGGCTTGCTGATAATCCCAGTAATTAAAGGTTCTACAATGGTTTATTGAATTTTTGAAATCAAGTGGGAATTGTTTTAGTGTGTGTAAGTTTGGTCCCCATTCTGATGATGGGATGATTTTGTGGATTTTTGCAGTTGAATAGGCAACTGGACCTTCTTTTGGGTTGTCTTGAATGGTTACAGAACCTGTACATTCAAGAATAGATTTATAATAAGGCTGGGATTTTGATAAATCATATGGTTTAAAAAACCAGCCTTATGGGAAAATCTTTGAGATGACGGATTGAGAATTTCTATTATAGAAATGATCCTCAATTGTCCAAATGTTTTGGTAATCAGCTTTGACAAAATATTCAGATTTTTGTTTGAACAAAGTATTTTCAGAATCATTTAAAATAATTTTTGAGGTTTCTCCTTGAGAGAGTTTTGAAATTATTTTACAGGATGGTTCCTCCTGTAAGGTTTTTGAAATGATTTTCTGAGAAGGGATTTTTGAAGATTATCCCTTCTCCTGTCCCGCAAACGAAGGCAATTGAATCTGGAGGGATTCAATTTCTTGTTGCAGTTTATGGAGTTTTGCAATTTTTTGTAGCTGTAGATTTTCTTCAAGTGCGTCTTTGATTTCTTGGAAATTGTCAGGACCAATTGTTGCTTGGCTGGCAAGCCATTTTTGTAATTGGTTTTGACCATCATTTTCTTCAACAGCTTCTTTCCAAGACCGTATTGGTTTGGCAGAAGAGATTGATTTTGGAGTTTCTTGAGGTTTGTCCTTTTGGACCTCGATTCTTTTGGATTTTCTCGGCATCACTCAAGTCCTGTTTTGGAGAAATTCTCTAGTTAGAAAATATGGAATTGAGTTTTGATCTCCTTTTATAAATTCAATTTCAAAATAAAAAATGCTAAGAATTGCTTGCCATCTGGCAAAAATTTGTTTTGATGCAATGTTTTGAACATCTTTTTGTAAAACTTCTTTTGCAGATTTGCAATCAATTCAAAGTAAAAAATTTTGGTTGAGTAAATCACTTTGAAATTTTGTAATACACATGACAATTGAAAGAATTTCCTTTTTAATAGTAGAGTAATTCTTTTGGCAATCATTCCAATGTGCAGAAGTAAATTGTACAATACATTCTTTGTTATCAGTTTTTTACTTAAGGATACCCCCATATCCTATGTCAGAAGCATCTGTTTCATCAATTTTTTGGGCTGATGGGTCAGCTAGATATAGGCAAGGTATTTCTTTGACTTGCTTTTTGATAATTTGAACTGTCTTTGTGTGTTCTTCAGTCCACACGACAGGTTTTTTCTTTAATATATCGTGAAGGGGTTTTGCTATCCTATTAATGTTAGGACAAAAGTCTAAAACATAATTCAAAGATCCTAAAAATCTTTGTAATTGTGTTTTGTCAAGGATTTTGTCAGGGAATTTATCAGCGAAGGACAGGGACCTTTCAATGGGCGTAATAGTGCCCCGGGAGATGTAATGTCCGAGGAAACGGATTTTTGTTTGGAAAAGAGAGACTTTGGATTTTGAAACAACCATTCCATTTTTCTTAGTAATCATTAAAAATGTTCTAAGATGTTTGAAATGTTGTTCAATGGTTTCATAAAATATTAGGACATCGTCAATATAGACAATGCAGAATTTCGCGAATGGATTAAAAATTTCATTCATAATTCGCTGGAATTCTGAAGGAGCATTTTTTAATCCAAAAGGCATTACTGTCCATTCATATTGGCCAAAAGGGACCGTAAAAGCTGTTTTGTATCGATCTTTTGGATCAATTTGAATTTGCCAAAACCCTGATTTCATATCAAATTTTGAAAATACAGAAGAAGAGTGTAATTTTTGTAAAAGATCTTTTTTGTTTGGAATCGGATAACGAATCCATTTTAAAGCTTTGTTTAAAGGTTTATAGTTGATGACCAACCTTGGTGTACCTCTTTCTATTTTAGAATTTTTATTTACGTAGAAGGCTGCACAACTCCAGGGTGACCTAGATTTTGTAATTAGACCTTTTTGTTCAAGGTCCTGGATTTATGCTTTGCAATGTTTTTCAAGATCGTAATTCATTTGAATAGGTCTAGCTTTAGTTGGAATTTTTCTATCGGAAAATCCATTCTCATATGGTAGATCTACCATATGTTGTTTTCTATTCCAAAAAGCATTTGGTAAATCCGAACAAATTTCATTTTCAATTCTCTTTTGGAGATCTGCAATTTGCTGTTTTACAAAATTATTTTGTAATCATTGTTCAATTTTGAGAAAAGAAATATCTTGTTTTAAGAAATATAAATGTTTTTCTTTTCCTTGAATCAAACAATTTAATTCAGATTTGTAAACAGAACAAGCTTTTAAAAGATTTAAATTTTTTGTTCTGGGTTTTTCAATAAAAGGGAAAATGATTTTTGCTTCTTTTGTTTTGCAAGAAATACTGTCGTAGTTGACCGAATAGGGAGTTATCATATTAATGAAAGGAGTCCCTAAAATGACAGTATGAGTAATATTTTCGAACAAGACGAAAGGAGTTTTGATTGAAACATTACCATTTTTAATGGATGCTTCAGTTTTACTTTTTATAATCATGTTGGAGTTATTAGCCGCAACAAGTTTTTCATTATATTTTTGTAGAAATCTATTTGGTACAATGCTACTTTTTAAGCAATTTAAATCTGCTCCAGTATCAAAAAGTGCGATTGTTTCAAATTTGAAGTCTTCGGAAAAAACTAAGTTAATTTTTATCAAATATTTTCTTGTTGTTATAGTTCTTAAAACAAACAAGAAATCCTCTGGGATTTCTTCTAAGTTTTCAATTTTGTTAGAATATTCTTCATTTTCTCTTTCTTCTTCATCTTGCTCATGGTCAGAGGTTTGATTTTGTACCCGAGAAAGAAGATTTTGAAGAATGTTTGAATCAATTTCTTGTGAGATTTTGAAGATTTTGAAGAAGTTTTTAACTCTTGTTTTACGATTTTAATCTCTTCTTGAAGAGATTGAATTGTGACATGGGCTTGTGACTTTGCTCTCTTTCCTAAGATATTTGTTAGGTCATAAGTGGTCTTAGGAAGTAATTTTGATGAGGATGTAGGAGGCTAGCCTTGTTTTGATTCAAAAGTATTTAAAAGTTTTCCTATTATTTCTTTTTGAAGTTTTGTATCTTCTACCTGTTTTACAATATCAAGAATTAGTTCTTGATCCTTTGTTAAAACATTAATGGATTTTGTACTTGCTTCTGAATCGCTAAGAGAGTCAGAGGCTCCTAGTTCATCAAACTGTAAGGGTGTATTATTTTCTGAAGAACCCATTTCAGAATCTGTGGCAGTTTCTTCTTTAGAGGTTTCTAAAAGTATTGCCTCTATTTTTTGAATTGTTTCTTCATCGATTTTTAATTCATGGAGCTTTTTGTTTCTTTTGCAATATCTTGAAATGTGTCCTGTTTGGCCACACTTGTAACAAGTTATTTGTTTTGACGTTTGAGGTTCGGACTTCTTTTGAAAAGGTTTTTTCTTGTAAAAATTTGGTTTTCTTTGGTTGTAAGAATTTTGGGGTCTAGATTTTTTTATAGAATTCTAGCCTTCTTGTTTTGGTGTGGGGTTTTCTATATGGTTTTGAACAAGATCCTCCACAGTCTTTTGAAATATTGGTCATAGGTATTTCAAACTGTTTACAAAAAGATCCTAATTCTTGTTTAGTTCTTTTCATTTCCCATTTTAGATGTTTTTGGAGTTTCAAATCTTGATAGAATTTCAAACCTTCCTTTTGAGTGAAGCTAACCAATTCCTCATAGGTTAAATGGTTATATGGGATTTGGTTTACCCCATAGACTTCTTTGATTTTGTTTCTAACCTTTTCTCCTAAAAGGGTTGGGAGTCCTGCAAGGAATTTCTCCTTCCAGAAAGGTTGGTTTGAGTCTTCCCTTAGCATAACTCTAGTTAGGAAAGTGTTTTTGTAATATTGGAATTCATAAAGTTTTTTACATCTAAGGTTGGATAGAAGTTCGGCATTTTTGTCATTTAAGTGTGATGAATCTCCTATGAAGTGCAAGCTAATTGTGTGTATTAGTGTTGCAACTGCATCAGGTATTGGGTTTCCTATTTCGTCGAGGATGGGAATTCCTTCCTCTGTGGTTTGAATTGCGTTTAAGATTTCTAAGTGTTGTTGGGGCGTGAGATGGTAATCCCACCATCCTTTGAGTTGGCCTGAGAATCCTGCTATTAGGAGTTCAGCTATGGCTTTGTTTGGTGTGTTGGCTTGGGTTTTATAAGCATTTGATGCCATTGTCATTTGTTGGAGGAGACCTAAGATGTTGTATTCTGACATTCCATCTATGTTCCCTACGTAGACAGTGTTGGCATTGTATTTGGATTGAGAGAGGACATTAGGTCTATTTTCAATTCCTAAGTCAGGTGTTGTGACCATGGCTAAAGGTTGGCCCTTTTGCCACTGAAGTTTGCACAAGTTTTGTGTTTCTTGTTCAGTTTCAAAGACTTGGTCTAGAGTTGTGACTTTTTTGTCAAAGGTATCTTTAGCTACCATCGTTGTGGAGGTAGAGGAATGTTCTATCCTACTGAGTTGTTCATGTAAGGCTTGGGTAAACTCATATCTGCCTTCCCTAAACAGTTTTTGGCTTGTTTTTTAGATTTGGAATGGTTTAAAAACTGGGTTTTTAATTTTGAATCAGTTGTTTCGATCAGAGATATAGTGGAATTTTGTTGGTTTTCTTCTATCTTGGTTAATTGTTTTGCTATTGTACTAAGATGGACATTTGTAAAATTATTATGTTGAAGGATATTTCGAATATCTTTTTCAAAACTATCACTTGGAATTTTGAAGGGGGCAGCATCTACTGGTTTTTCTGGGTGTGTTATTATGATTTGTCTTAAAGGTGGGTGTTCAGACTGGATTTTTCGACCGGTTGCTAAATCCCATTCTGGAGTTTTGTTTCTGGTTGTTATGGGAGTAACATAACCTAGATTTTGCGTGAAAGGGTAAGAAATTTGGTTTTGTTTAGCATAACTTTCAAACCACTCAAAGAATAGAATATGGGATTTGTTTTGTAAAATAAACATGTAATACTCACTTTGAATGTCATGCCTCTGTTTTAGAAAGTTTTTGAAGAACCAAGTTCTTTTTTCCCTATTTCTGGTTTTGTTTAGCATAACTTTCAAACCACTCAAAGAATAGAATATGGGATTTGTTTTGTAAAATAAACATGTAATACTCACTTTGAATGTCATGCCTCTGTTTTAGAAAGTTTTTGAAGAACCAAGTTCTTTTTTCCCTATTTCTGGAGGCATAAAAATCATTATGGAGGATAATTTTATTAACTTCAAATTCTTTTTCTATAACGTTAAGTTCATTGACAACATTTTCAGTTATAGCAGAGAAAGAAGGCGAAGTTGGTGGAGAAATGTTTTGTTGTTCCTCATTAGTGTTTTGAGGTGTTGTGTAAATTTGATGGGGTATATTTGTGGAGTAGTCGACGTTTTGAAAAGAAGCACTTGGTATGCTGGAACATGAAAAATTTGGCTTTGTAAAGTTTTCTAGTTTTTGAGCTAAATGTATGGTTGAAGGTGGTCTGGAAGAACTAGCATCAGAAAACCTGGCACTAGAAGTTCTCGAGAAACTTAATTTTACCCTACCATCATTGTATTGTATGACTTCTTTAAGATTGTTGTTTGGTTTCGATTGCTCAAGAGGTTGTGGTCTAATAGCTCCTTCTAAAATCCATTCTTCAGGAAGATCAATATCTTTCCAAATTATGGTTTTTGGAATAACAATGTTAGCTTTTGTTAGGTCAGTTTGTAAGAATAGCGTTTCGCCTTTTTTGTTTTCAATGTTTTTTGTTGCCGTAAAAGCTGAAATCATTGCTTTGTAATGAATTATGTATATAATAACTACCGGAATGGATCATGCTAACATTTTATAATTATGTGTTTTGATCTGTAATATGAGAGATTTTGTGATGTTAGGATCATTTAAAGATAAAGAAAAATTGGGATAACATCCAAACCAAATTGGTCCTTGACATAGACTGAATTCAACTGTACTTATTATTGAATCTTGAAAGTTCAAGAACCTTGCATCCCGTAGGACACATAGGATTGAAGTGTTTAATCCTTCCCTTGTTAGAGGTTTTATACCTACTTGAACAAGACCTATATGTATAAAATTATAGTTCCTGTCAGCGTGTTTTTTGAGCGTTTTTGAAGAAAGAAGATTTATTGTTTCAAATGGGTTAGAAAGAGTAACATCACGTTCCTCCGTTTTGATAACATAATCGGTTTTTAAGAGATTTTTGAAAAGATTAGATACGTAGACCTCATCTTTTTTGATTTTTGGGATTTGCCAGTTGTTTATGGATTTTTGGAAGCCTTCAATAGTGATTTCTTCACTATTTATGGGTTCTCTTTTTTCTGGGAAGTTTTGGATAGAAGGAGATGAGAAAGAAGAAGCTCTACAAAAGAGATTATCTATATTTAAAATTTTGATCGTTTTATTTTGAAGAAACTTTCAAGGATTAACTGCCCTTAAACGCCTATTCGTTGGCTTGACACGGGACTTACAACCCAGAAACTATTATTCTTCAAGATAAACTTTCAAGAATTTAAATATTTATAATCAATTTTATATATCTTATTCCCCCCCAAGTCTGATACCAACGAACGTCCTGGATCAAAGGGTCACCAATAATAGGAGAGAAATTCTTTTATCAGTTGGTGTTCATAATTTTGCATATGATTTAGAAAGTTTTTTAACTCAATAAAAAGAAACCAAATCACCAAACCATATAACGAAAAACAAGGTAAATCTTCAAGCCAGATATCCAAATCGGTTGCTTTTAGGAAAACAAATTGTAAAACAGCAAAGAAAAAGCAAAAGTTCATGTCAAACTGTTCTAAACATACTTTCTGATGCACAAGATCAGCAGATAGCTACAAGTGCAGAGCATACTTATTGTGCACAACATAAATTTGGATTTGATACAAATAAAGGCGGAATATAATTAATACATAGTAAACAACTACTTACAATAAGAACTTGATTTTGAAAACGGAAAAGAAAATACAAGATTGTGAAAATATAGGAGACACTTAGGAAAAAACTCTTAAGATTTCTAACAGATACTTGCTTGTTGTATTTCACTCTGTCTTGAGCTTGAAGGGGAGCCTTCCTTATATAGAGAAAGGATTCCGCTTGTGCTGTATTAAGTGGTAGAGGAAATGATGAGATTCTTTCCACTTTCGGTGCCACGTTTGAGTGCTGATGTAGATGGCAGACAAGTGCCAATCAACTTTTGCTTTTGCGTTTTGCTTTTCAGAAAATATTAGTTTCCTGTTTTTCAAATATTGGAGACCCTTTCGTAGGGTTACAGTTTCATTTAAGAATGAACAACGAGAATGCGCAGAAATACGAACGGTTCGTAGGACAGAGTAGGGTTCGGAATGATAAGAGTACGTAATAATGTTCGTAGGAATAATAACAAATATAGAGATGATTTGCAATGAAGATGGTTAACAATATGTTTCGTAGTGACAGTAAGGTTCACAATGAGAAGGATAATGAAGAAGAGAAGTACACTGAGGCGTAATGAAGTTTATGTAATAAAGAGGAAACTGAAACGATTTACTGTTATATATAAAATCTTACTACAACGTTTTTCTAAAGAGCGCTTTAAAAGACCTCCTTATTTTATTTTTTAAAAGCTTATTACAACGCTTTTTTAAAAAGCGCTCTAAAAGATCTCCTTAGATTATTTTTTAAAAGTCTATTATAGCGCTTTTTTAAAAAGCGCTCTAAAAGACCTCTTTATTTTATTTTTTAAAAGTCTATTACAGCGCTTTTTTAAAAAGTGCTGTAAAAGACCTATTTATTTTATTTTAAAAGCCTTTTACGGTACTTTTTCAAAAAGCGCTATAATAAGTCATTTAATTATGTGAAAGCGCAAGACTTATACAACGCTTTTTTTACAGTGCTTGTCAAAAAAGCGCTGTTGTATCCTCCGTTATTTTTAAAATATTATACAACAACGCTAGTATTTAATAAACGCTATCAAAGACACGCCATAAAATGTCATTTTTAGCGACATTTTATAGCGACATTTTATAGCGTAGTGCGAACAAACTCTAATACTATTAGATTTAACCTCTAGACCGTACAACAAAGGTAGAAGATCAAACCTCACATAACTAAAGCATATTATGTCCAATTATTAATCATAGTTTTTTTTTTTTAAGCAATAAGTCAATAGCAATAGTTTGGTCATGGTCAATTCATTTCAATGCCCCCTTTCTCATACTCTCCAACAAGTTCTTACAAGTTACCACTACATAACTTTGGTTCCCAACTTGTGGGGCACTTTATAATCGCTAAAACCAAGGTAGAAAACCTCATCATTTTCACTAAAGAACTCTAAGCAACTCATATTCCAATAAGGGTACAAAATATCAAGGATTATTGATGTTACTAGGAAAAAGTTTCTTTGATTCAAACAAATTAGATTCGTATAATGGCGGGAAGTTCTAAAACATTTCATAATCAAACCTCAAAATTGTCAAGTTTTTTGTGTGTGTGTGGTCTCTGAAAACCAAACCAAAGCAAACCCCCATAAGCTATCAATGATGTTGCTAGGTGAAAAAGTTTGTCCTCATTCAAGGACAATGAATCATCATCATCATTCGATCCCCTTCAAAGTAATTATGCTTTTAGTCTTTGACTGGGAATTTCAGTTTCCTTATTTAGGCCAATTAGAAGGGGAATCTTAACACAAGAAAGGAATTTATGTAACAAGAAAATATGTTTCTAACTTTCAAAAGACAAACAACTGAAGTACTTAAAAGAGCATCTAATAAAACGCCCTCGTTTTATTTTGCATTACACATTTCACAAATATTACAAATGAATAAGAGTTTTTAGAACAACAACTATAAGTTAAAAAGAAAAATGTATAAAAAAAAATGTAAACAAAGAACATTCGGTGTTTTGTTACTATAATGTTTCATTACGAAGTTTAATCAATTGTGTTTATGTCACTTATTGTAGAATAGTGGTTGTTGGCTTTTATTATTCGAGCTTACTATTATTATTATTTTCTAGATATAGATAAGACATACAAAATCTTCATTATAGATCATTTAAATTATGTTGACACCCCAAACTTTATTAATCACATACAACACACTTCAATATTTTTAAAATAAGGATAAGACACAAAAACAGAGGCATCAATATGATCGAAAAGAAGAAAAATAAACTCCTTATTTATATTTAGTTCCACTTTTAAAAGAATCAAATCAATTTTAGAAATTTAAAACTGACTTTAACATATTTGAATGCTTTCGAGATAAATTGATTTTGCCTTCATAATTTATTCTAATTTGAATATAGAATTTATAATTTTTTAGTCTAATTTTTTTTACATTGATATATATTGTTCAACCCACTTTTACGTAAATATATATAAATATAAATTAATTTACATTTAAATTATTTTTAACTAAAATAATTTTTTATCAATGCAAAACCAAACACATTATAAAAATATAAAATTGAGCAAGTTGAATCAATTCTTAAAAACCCCTAAATATATATTTGTAATTCATCTTCAATCAATTAATTCTCACGAGATTATTCAAAAACCCTAATTAATTTTAATAAAATGAATTACAGAGCAAAGTTATACAGGAGATGTAAACAATCTATTAATCTAACTACAAATATAACGGTGACTAACTATCTAACTAACTGAATTCTTATTCAGTTATAAACTAAATACTATGTAACTTTACTACTATGTGATAGTTATATATTACAAATTATATTTAAATACAACTATCTAATTTATAAAAGTGATATATCCACTTATCAGTAAATTATTAAATTATGAGTTATATTCAAAAATAAATCACACTCACAATTAATATCGTTGTGTTAGGTCTGTCTAAAAGCCAAATTAGTAAAACAAGAGTTTTAGGCCTTCAATTTTTTTTTTCATGTATAGGTCTAAAAATAAATTAAAACATGTAAGTAGTACAATAAGTTAAATACTTAACAATTATAAAAAGATACCACAATTGATATATTTTATTAAAATACGTTGTATATCAAAAACAAGGAAGATAAAGTTTAAATAAAATTGCAATACATTGTTGTTAGTACTAAAAAATATCACTGTTTTATTTATTTTTATTGAATTCTTATTTTATAATTTACTTAAGATCTCAATAAGTGTTGGATCAGCCTTGCGTTATATTATATACATAATATTGCTGATAATGATTTGAAGCTGACATTTTTCTTAAAACATTGGATATGAATTATTAACCTTAAATTAAAACATATGGTTGGTTAATTACAGTTCATCTTCCAACTTCATTAATATGTAGCAAAAGATTTTTATCTTTTATCTTGGATGGGATGATAAACTACAAAACCTTTTCAATCTAAGATTCAAAGTGGTTGAGTTAAGATATATTGAAGTTTTTATAATTAACAAGTGGCAAGGCATAAGGGAAACACGTGAGGCAGAATTAATCTGCAAAGACAGAGATTCTGTTTTCATATTCTATACTAATGTTTATGAAATCTCTTTGGCTTATGTTCTGTCCACTTTCAGTAACAATGCTTTTAATCCGTGCTTGTTTGTAGAAAGAAGCACTCTCAATAGAATGAATCTACAAGATCATACAAATCAAATTATTAATACTATAAAGCTTAGCTACTTCTGGACCACCATTCTCATTCTCATGCCATACAAATCCAAATATGTTCATTGACATATAGTGAGCATGTGTGTACACACACACTTTTATATATATATAAAAGTGAAGATCTGTTTGAGAGTTATTTTGCTTGATAACTTTTTAGAGACATTATATTTCATTAATTCAATTTTTAAATTAATGAATAGATGATAGATGTAAATTTTTATAAAACTTTAATAGTATTTGATTCTTCAACAAATAAGTTTAATTCAACATGTGATATACTTTTTAAAATACACATAAAATATTAGCATGATAACTGACACAAAGGGAGACAAAAACCACAATATTTATTGAAACCACAATATTTATTGAATGCAAACTCATGTATTTATTCAATGCATTGAATGCATTTGTCACAAGATACGATGACATGTAATGTCGACGCTCTTATGTTTTATGACTATAATAATCAATTTGGTGTCGGAGTTGTCTTTCAGACCTAGAAGGACAAATTTTCAAGCAAAGACAATTTGAAATTATGATTATAAATGTCAATTTTACAAATACATTAATTATATATGGCTAATTATTTCAATTAATTTATTATTTGTTTAGATAATATTAATTTTAGATATCATTTTATTAATTTTATATTTAAAAATATGTGAATATGAAACTTATTCTAACAACCATAGAGAGCAGCTATTAAAATTGATCATACACGTGATTTGGTATGTGTTATAAAGTTACCCCATATATGACCATAAGGGGAATTTTTGGGAGACAGCCATAGAAGAGGTGGATGCAAAGGTAGAGAGAGGCAAAAGAGGTAGCATCTCTAGGAGAAGAAAAGGGTTGGGAATTTGTGTTGCTAAAGTTTGAAAAAGAAAGAGCATGCGTCTTTTAGATTTCTATTCGAAAGAAACATCCATGAAAGGGAGATTTCAATTAAAAAAGTAACAAGAATGATTTTTAGGGTATCAATTGCCTAATGAGATATGATGTTTCTTATAACAAGTAGAAAATATTACCAAATAAACCAACACCTCTTACAAAGTTACATCATAAAAAAATACTATTACAAATATAAAAATTATAATAAAAAATAACTTTATCAGAATTAAAAGAGTGATATTTATTTGTAAACGAATTTACACATCATTTATATTCTTTAAAAATACGATAAATATATTTCTCTACTTAAAGAACTTTAAAAATTAAGTGATCTTTCGGAAAAAAAAAGATTAATAGAATATATTAGTAAATTTACAGATGAATACCATCTCAACTCAAAAATCTCTAATCAAATACAATTTGTTATAGTTTTAAAAAAATTAAATATTAATTAAAAATAAAATAATATTTTAGATCAAATTAATTAATCATTGATGTTAATAAAAATATTTAAATATTTTATGAATTTTGTAAAATAAATAAACTTTTCAAGATTCAATTTTTTATATAAATCTAAAAATGAAAATAAATGGAAGTTATTGTTTGGTTTGGGTTGCTAGAGAAAAAAGAATATTGGAAGAAAAATATTGTAGTGGGCCAATAGTAGCCCAAAAACTTTATAAGACGCCGCCTTTGCAGTGGGTATGTTTTAATATGAAGAGGTAGACAGTAGTAACTTACGGTTGAATGTGAATACACGACTAAACCATAGTCAAAGTGGAGCTTCTTAGCAATTACTACATTACTTTTTTCACTTAAATTATCTCACAACTCAACCCTTTAAGAATCTAAAAATTAGACAACAAAATACTCCATTCAAATTCAATCAATGTATTGTCCGGTATATCTAACTAAGTAGATTCAACTTTTGCATTACTATCACAATTCATACACGTTATGCTTTCAATTCTTAAGGTAATTTCGTATATAGAGCTACATAAAAACTTAACACATGATTCTTAATTATATGTCATCAAATCAAATCATCTTTACTATTTTCAAACCGTTAGGTGTGTGTATTGCTCAATAAATACTAATTTTTTTTTCTTATATATCAACTTGTTGTCATTGTTATTTTTATAAGTAATTACTAATAAAAAATCAATTTATAAAAGATATAATATTTTTATTGAATTATAAATATTGTGTTCAATGTTGTTCATGTACATAAAATTCTAAATTGCTCCTTTTAAAGAGAGTTTTATATAAGCAATAACCACACTCCTCAATTCAATTATGCAAACATATTTATATAATTAGGAGGATTTATAAAATATAATTTGAGGTTGAAACATCGACACACTAGGTAAGGGTGCACCCGATAGGGGTTTAAGTTATATGTCTTTTATTTAGTTCATTAATCTCAGTTGAGGCTACTATTTTGACACACAAAAGTTATACTTTAATTGTTTGGAAGTTGAGCCTAGAGTAGTTTATAAACAATATTTAAATTCAATATTTCATCAAAATATATTTTATTAATATAAAAACAAAATCATAAGGGTTTAAACATAAAAGAAAAAAAAAAAGAATTATATCTTAGAAATGTGACTTGAATCAATAAAAGATGTCATGGAATATGAAGTTATGTCTATGAAAATCACTTGATTAGTTATTTCATCATGCATATATATAATGTTATTTCATCTCCTAAATACATGATAAGAAAACTATATTGATTGACAAAATATACTTTTATAAATTTTGAATGTATTTTTTTGTTATTCAATAATATTATATAATAAAATTAAACCATCAAAAAATCATTTTTATTATTTTTTTCTGTTTTTTTATCAATTAATTATATTTTAATAGCATAAACTTCAAGGCATATAAACCTATTTTTGAAAATATGAGCTTCAAAATGTAACATTGCCATCGAAAGCAAGTTACAATATAACTTTGAGGAGGAGTGTCACATAAGTCTAATTTTATTTGAACATAAATAATCACTACAAATCAATATATGATTGATTTGAGTGGCAAGATATTCAAATCCTATAAATAAATTGTTACATGTTCTATTTCTATTTTTTTTTCATATAAAGAAAATCTAATTGAAGGGAGAAAATTTACCTTCTATACCCCGACAATGATTATAAATTGATAAATAGTAGTCTTCATAGCTATAGATACATGATTATAAAAAATAACTAAAAGTCTAGAGTGTTTGTCTAATAGACAATATGAGAACTTTAAGTTTGAGTTAATCTTAGTTCAGGAAAACTTCAATATCTCAATTAGAGTAGTCAAAATGAGTTAGTTCAAATAGACCGACCTATAAAAATCTGACAAAACATAAGACTTAAGTTCTAAATTTCAAACTTGAATTTTAACAGGTTTTTTAGTCTGATCCTAAAAAGTTTGTATCGGGCTTAGGGCTACTACCTGACATGAAAAAAATAGTATATAAACGTTATTTTGAAAACAAAGTATGTAAAGTATTTAAACACAATTAGAAATAAAGCATTTAAAATGTTAACAACTTTTATATTATATGTAAAAGAATAATAATTGTATTTAAAAAAAATTATAATATATAAAATTTAAATAATTTTTAAAAAATAAAAATTACAACACTTAATATTACAAAGTATAAATAAAAAAATTTAAAATAATTAAATGACAGGTTAGCCTAAAAATACGTAACCCACTTAGGGTTGAACTCATATTTTTTAAGCACATTTTTAAATATAATTTTTTAATCAAACCAAATATAGTCTCTAGCCTGTTAAGGCCGACCTTAAACGGGTCGGGTTGTTGGGGAGCGCTAGAGCAAGAACATATAAAATACTTGATGTTCACAAGAAACTTTAATATTCCATTTCAACTCAAAACCTTAAGGTAAGCAACATATGAATCATCTCTATTATAAAATCAACAATTACTATATTTATGATCGATATAAAACATAACTACTTACGCTTAAATTCAAAATTCAAAACGGATAATTCGTTTTGATAACTCTAATATCAATGTTGGTGAACACTATGATGCTAATATGGTTTAAAATCCATTAGGAAAAGATCTCCAACAGATGAGTTCTTGAGATTTGAAAGAAAGCATATTGAGATTTGAAAGAAAGCATATATGAGATTAAGGCTAATATATGAGGACGTTAATCAAGAAAAAAAAAAGACATAATATTTGAAGACGAGTCACACTTGAGCCTCCTGCTGGAGATGAGAAACAAAAGTTAGAGAATAAGTTATACATTATTTTTTTTACTAAAACAACGGCTTTAATTTAAATTGGTATAATATATTGATCGAAAATAATAAAAATCCAAGTAATTAAAATCAAATATAATTAACATGCAAACAAATTCACAACATTCTAGTCAATAATATAAAATGATTAAATATTTACAAATGTGACAAAATAAAAATATTTGAAATACAATTGTTTATGAATATGTAACTTATAAGAGTCAAAGTAATTTATTAAACTTGTAATGGATTTGATGTAATCTATAATCAGAATTAAACAAATATTGTAATAAGACAAGAAATCAAACAATGTTATATTAAAAATAACGTCGCACTCAAACGATGTAACACAAAATAAAACTAAATCTATATAAAAATTATTTATATAAATAAAATGAAAATACAAAAATGGTTTAAAGAGGTGATTATGAGGTAAAACAATGATCCTAAATTACCTCTATCTAATTGGAAAAAAAAGAGGTAGATGATCAAGTTTTCCTTGAGAAAGCTGTGTATTGAACTTTGAATTGAATTTTAGATTTTTTTTTCTACATAAAACCCAAAAATATCCAATTACACCTCAAAATTATTTCTCAAATTATCATAATACATAAACTACCCCTGAAGCTATAGAAGGTGGAAATCCCATTACTCACCTCTGGACCTCTTCTCTACAAACGTCCATGGCGAAAGATGAAGAGATTGAAGCACAACGACTTCCACTATGTGTTTCTTTGAGTAATTTTGTGGGTTTTCTATATTTGAGATTTTTTTTATGTATTTGAGAAATACGTTAAAAAATAATTTTAACATATGCAAATTCCGGTCATTCATCATCTATTAGTTCTAAATTTGTAGATATTATACAAATTCAATTTCTATTACGTGAATTCAACTCATGTATTTTAATTTTTAAAATTTTAATATATAATATTTGAATTAAATTCACATACATTTTTAATTTTCTTTACATGAGATCTCGTAGAAACTCATTTTCCACTTCATTTTTCGTTAACTTTATTCACCAAATTCATATTTTTGAATTCACGTTATATGTTATTAAAATTTTGAAAAATTTAAGGGTAGTTTTTGTGAATAGAAAATATAGAAAAAATCTTTTAAATAATGATATTTTATTTCGAATATAAATATAAGACATGATATTTATCGTAATAATATCATCAATTAAAATATATTAGGATTATATTATTATTAGAAAGAAAAAAACTAGTTGAAGATTAAAAATATTTTTTCCGAAAAAACCTCGAAATTTAGAAAAAAAAAATTGGAATTGATGATTTGTATTCATCTACATGTTTGGCGTGAATTGTCACCAACTAGCCAGGTTGTATCGAAGTAGTGATGATGTGCGAGTCTCTCTCCATTTATTGCAGTTTGCAGAGCTTGGTTAGTAAATTACTTTTTTATTTTTCTAGTATATATGATGATAATTACTATTTAATTATTTATTAAATATTTTAATAAATACTTTAATTGATTAGTTTCTAAAAAAAAAATTGAATTAATTATCATTATGTGAGATAAATAGATTTTTTTTCAATATAGACTCAAAGTTTTCTTGATTGAATATCGACATAAAGTAACATAAAGGAATTGTATTCAAAACCAAAATAAAATCAACAAATGAGAATTTCAAATAAAATTATATATAATAGATTGTTTGTTTAAGATTTTTTTTGAAATTTATTTGCTTTTGATGAGGAAATTTTGAAATTGAATTAAACACAGGTTGTACAATTGTACCGAACGATAATTTAATTCAATGAAATCATATACCACAATTTTTTTAGAGGCATATATCTTACTCATAAAAATCTTTACTTTCAAACTTAAACATAATACAAAGTTTATTGAACAATATGTTGAATAATTCATACCAATATTTTGTTATGCATTTCTTTTAAAACAAAAGAACTTTGTCATTAAATTTAAAAAATGTTGATTCAATTAAGATTAAAAAAAATTTATATTCATAATTTCAATAGTATTTTCTAGTAGTAAATAACACATAAATCTGATAAATTGTGACTTTAATTTTGTTATCATAAAGAGATAAATATAAATCTATTTATAAGTGTTTAATGAGTCAATAGTCTTTTATATCATAAATCTTGCACACATTTTTTTATTCTAAATTTATTTCATAAAAAAACTTTTACTTTTTATAAAAAAATACCTTTAGTTTCTTTATATATTTTTTTATACGTATTTAATTATATTTATTTCACTTTTAATTTGATTCAAACTTTTCAATGTTTACTTATTATATTTATTTATATATACGGTATAAAAATTTAGACTTAAAATTTAAAATTTGCACAAGGTAATTAAATTTTTAAGGACGAGTCTATCCATGCAGGTAGCTCGATTGATGAACAGAATTGAGAAGAAAGTCAGTAGTTCGATCTCTATTACTAGCCTTTCTCATTTTCTACTAACAAATTAACTATTAAATATCTGTTTGAAAAATAAAATAAAAATAGATACATGTATATTTAATTTATTTTCTAATAATAATAATTTCACTTTCTCTTTACTACTCTTTAAAATGAATGAATCATTTGTTCATTCTCTAAAAAATAAAAATAAAATGTATAAAAAATTGAGAATATTATTTTTACTAAATTACCCATATTACCTATTGGTATAATTAATATTATCATTAATACAAAGTAAAAATAATAAATACAAAGTTATTCATTAAATGATATTAATAAAATAAATTAACATCACATTTAAAATTAAAAAAATTATTCATACAAATTTTTTTAAATAGGTCACTCATTATTATAAAACCGAATAAATATCATATTTGATTTGATTTATGTGTAAACCCAATAAATTGAAATAATAATTGAGCACAGTTAGTAAAAGAAAAAAACAATTAGAGTACATTTATGTTTGTATAGAAATACAAAACCATGAAAAAGAGAAAACTCAAGAAGTGTCAAATAAAAAAGAGAAAAGTCACGATGGTTCATGTAATAATTGAGGAAAGTTCTTCATACCCACTAATTAATTCACTCAAAGAAAATAAATTACCGAATCAAAATAAGTCGAATTGCTTCATATAATCTTATTATCTTAAATAAATATCTATACTTTAAAAATTATATTTAATAGCTATTCTTTGACAATATAAAATAAAATAATCTTATACATATTATAATATTATTATTTCTTAAAATAAATTAGACTTTTTGTTATATATTATAATATCTACATGACTTATAATTAAATGTATATATTTTCTTATATATAATATAAGTGCATAGTAATTAAATTATAATAGATCCTAAGACTTAATTCATTTTTATTGGATTATAAAAATTTATATATTAAATGTTGCAAATTAAATAAGTCTTTACTCCTAAACAAAAATTGATTTTTTAGAGAATAAACAAAAATAATTAGTCAAAAGAAAATAATAAAATATTACAAAGCACTAAATTATTATGCTCTTTATAAAAAAATAGAAAGCCCCACATAATTGTTTTCACTAACATTCTTTTTTTGCTTGGAATTATTTCCATCTTAACAAAATCACCCCATTAATTAATTGTATTTATTTATTTTTTTGGGTACCCTCACACCATGATGACCATAATAAAACCTTTTTGTTTATGATTTAATTTCCTTTTCTCTTTGGGTTTTTGCTTTGTCCATGGACAATTTTTGCCCCATCTATCTCTCTCAAAAATTTATTTTACCCTAAAAACACAAACCCCTTTCCTACATAAACCTCATCCCTTTCATCACTCTCCTACTTCACTCTCCTTCAATCCTCAACAACTTTCACTTGGGTCATTGTTTTTTTCATCAAATCAAAAAACCCATTAATAAAGTTTTGTTTTTTAATCATACCCTTTTGATGAAGTTTCTCTATTAAGCAATTTAGCACACCCCATTAAAGTTATTTCAATGGCTGAAAGCTTTGACAGTGCTACCTCTAACCTTCTATGTTCTGAGAATAATAGCACATGTTTTGATGAGGATTTGGAATGTAATGGTGTTGATGATGGTTCTGGAATCTCACCTTCTTCTTGGGACCACCACACAAACCTTAACTTGGACAACCTTGGATCGGATTCTTTTCTGTGTTTTGTTGCACATAGTGAGGAAATTGTGAGGGTTATGGTTGAGAAAGAGAGGGAACATTTGCCTAGAGAGGATTATTTGATGAGACTTCGAAGTGGTGATTTGGATTTGAGTGTTAGGAAGGAGGCTCTTGATTGGATTTGGAAGGTTGGTTTACTAGTTTTCTCAAATGGGATTTTTTTTGTTGATATTTTTTATAATTCATTTGTGTCTCTAAAGTTCACATTTTTAATCAATGGTAATGGAAAAACAAATCCATTTTAATTTCTCTTATGTTTATGAGATTCTTAACTTGATGGTTCAATTATTTCAGATGAGAATTTAATCATCCAAAGTGTTTTTTTAATGTGGTTATTAGATTGTGTTTTTAATCTCAAAATCAATTTCTATGCAATGTCTTTTTTTTCTTCATTTGGTTTCAATTGGATTTTCAGTGAATTTCCTTGGTTTTCCTTATATTCGAATTTTGACTTTTACTGGTATAAACTGTATGATGAAATTCATCAATCTTGTATTTTAATTGGGTAATCATGTTACTGAATTTTGTTTTCTATAATGTGATCAATAGGCTCATGCTTATTATGGATTTGGACCCTTGAGCCTTTGCCTATCTGTGAACTACTTGGATCGATTCCTATCGGTTTTTCAATTACCGGTAAGCTCGAATATCAAAAACTTTGCATATGTTTTTTACTTGATTTATGTCTCTGATCTCTTTTTGGTATGTTTAGAGAGGTGTGAGTTGGACTGTGCAATTGTTAGCTGTAGCTTGCTTCTCACTTGCAGCTAAAATGGAAGAGGTTAAAGTTCCTCAATCTGTAGATTTACAGGTATGGAAGAATCACACAATGTTCTAAGATTGTTACATATGATTTTGGTTTTGTTAGCCTCTAATTTTCTCATTGATATCGATAATGATCAGGTTGGAGAACCGAAGTTTGTATTCCAAGCCAAAACAATTCAGAGAATGGAACTAATGATACTAAGCTCATTGGGGTGGAAAATGCAGGCTTTGACTCCTTGTTCCTTCATAGACTACTTCCTTGCTAAGATCACTTGCGAGGACCATCCCGATAAGTTGTCGATCGTGAGATCGGTGCAGCTCATCCTTAACATAATAAAGGGTATTCTCATAACTACTTTGTATACATTGTCCTTGTGTACTTCATCGTTCTTGAGGAGTAAATGAATTTGAAGAGTTGTTGGAAAAAAAAATTGCATTTGCAGGTATTGACTTCTTGGAATTCAGGCCTTCTGAAATTGCTGCCGCGGTCGCGATTTCTGTCTTAAAGGAAATGCCAGCACAAGAGATTGATAAGGCCATAACTGATTTCTACATTGTAGAGAAGGTGAGGTTGGTGTGTGGTTCCCACTTAAAAAAAACAGTGAACAAGGACAAATAACAAATAACAAATAACAAATTTTGGTTTTGGTTTTGTCCTTGTGTTTGTAATATCATGTTTCCTTTGGTGAATGAATGGTTATGAGTGATGATGACAATGAGGTTTTCATTTTGTGCAGGAGAGAGTTCTAAAATGTGTTGAATTGATAAAAGATCTTTCCTTGATCAAGTTTGGTGCTAATTTGAGCAAAAATTCTTCACCATTTGTGCCTCAAAGTCCTATTGGTGTGCTTGATGCTGGTTGCATGAGTTTTAAGAGTGATGAATTAACAGTTGGGTCATGTCCAAATTCTTTACATTATAGTCCAAGACCTTCCAATCATGAAATGTGAATTTTTCTTAGTTTGGTTGAAATGAGAGATTGGTATGGTCTTGGAAACATATTCTCAAATGAAAGAGTTGTGTTTGGCTGAATAAGATGATGATGATGATGATGATAGGGAATTTAAGATGTTGGTAGTTGTTTATAGTCAGATTATTATTACAGAAAGAACTGCAAAATACTGTGGAGATGCGGTTGGTAGAGATAAATTTTTGATGAAACAATGTTGTTGAGGCATAGGTTATGTCAAGTGAGATGTAAGAATGTAATATTTGAGAAGTTAGAATTGTTGTCACTTGTGAATGTCCTAACTTCTCATTTCATAAGAGAATCAATATATAAAACAATTTGTTTATGGGTTGTTTTTTAAGAAAAGTATTAATTTGGAGCCTAAAATTGATCCTACTAATATATAGAAGGGAGTAGATAGATGGGATAATGTATATGTATGTATGTATTATTTGAGAAATGAACGTAAGCAGTAGTTTGTTGGGTCATTGGTTGTCGACACAGGAAACCCAAAGTTTGTCTTTGTTGCTGCTTATGCTTATTGGGATTAGAATTAGGAACATCTATCATGCTAAGGCCCACATTAGCTTTTCTTTCCACTCTTTGACCGGTCAACATTTTAAGTGCTAGTAGTGGCCTTTGCGGCCACACAAATAAATAAAGGAAATTGTACAAGAGAGAAAAAACGAAAAAAATAAATAAAGTTCATGAGATAGATTACTTTAACATCATTTTTAAAATTTAAAATTATTTGTTTATTAATTATCTGTGATAAAAGAATTTATTATTTTTTATATTTTTTTTAGAAAATTATTCGTACTGTCTGATTTATTTGCGAAAAAGTTGTTATTAATTTTATTTTTATTTGTCACTAATTTTATTTTTATTAAAAGAAAAATTGGATAAAACCTAAAATAATAATTTTTAAAATCTAAAATAATAATTTTTGAATCAAAAATTCAAATTCGGATAAACGGTATCTATAATTAATTGTATATAAATTATTTATGTATTTATTTATGAAAATATTACGTGTATTCCCACGTGTAAAGAAATCAAAACTCACGTAGTTTTTGAGTAGAAAATATTTATATGTGTTGTTCGATTTTTATCATTACTTTATTTTAATTACTTTTTTTATTTATATAGTATCAAAAAAATAAAAAAAATGTAATAATAATAATTACAAAAAAAAATAATGAAATGTCTCTTCATTGATTATACCTTCCATTTTTGTTTTAAATTAAAGAAAAATTAATTTTTTTTAGAAAAACAACGTAACGTGACAACGAGACAAATGTATGCTTGAAGTGTTAAAGGATTTGTTCAGATCTGTTGCGACATAAAGACTACCAACAATTGGGGGTCAGTGATGTAGCGAGATGAGCGAAGATATATTTTATAAACAGAAAAAATAGAAGAAAATGATGTAATACAAAGATTAAAAATAGAAAGAAACAAAAGAATATATTTTAAAATGATGTAATACAAAGATTAATAACTAGAAAATTAGAAGAAAAAAAACAATAAGAAAGTGATACCTTCGGGTGAATTGGTTTCTTGCTGGACTATTTTTTCAAAATCAAATTCTTTTATCCTCTTTTGTCTATTATTCTTTCTTCTCTTTTATTTTTTATGCTCTCAATTGTGTTTCGAACTTTCTCTTTTCTACTTTTGTTGTTGACTATTTATAGACTTTTTGGGTGTAGATTACAAAAGACAAGAAAATAGTTGTCAATTGATTATCATTAATATGTTTCTATTGATTCATATTTTTTTGTTTTTTTTATTCAATTCACCACCATTATCGTTGATGCATTTCTTTTCGATTTTTTTTTTATTCAATTGAGGACCATCAATTCATTTATTCAATTAAATACGTTTATTTTATTTTATTTTTAAAAAATAATGTGCATTTTTGAAAAAGAATCAGAGGCAAATAGAAACCAAACACATGATCTTCTAAAATTTAAAAGTCTAACTATTTATTTTTATTATTATTTTTATTATTATTATTCTTTTATTAAATTTTTTTATATATATTAAAAAAATTTAAATTAGCTGACAAAATTAGGTGTCAACACTTACTGTCTAAATAAAAATAAAACATAAATTCACATCTATGCGTTAAGCCAATACTCTAGTATAAGGGTCTTCCTAGGTTTGAATATATGTATTTTATATTTTAAATGTTTGAGGAAAGAATTATTTTAATTTTTGAAAAAAATTGTGAAACTCAATTTAATCTCCATAGAAGTAATTTTTAGTCTTTGAAAAAAATTAAATCAGAATAATTTAGTTTCTATCTTCTTGACACTTTATTTGATTGATGAATAAAAAATAGAAAAATAAATAAAAAAACTAAATGAAGAGAAAAAAAATACTACAATTATTTAATATTTTAGTCTAAAAGAAAGAGTTTAATTTATATGAACTGAAAAGATCCAATGAAAATAATCAATTTTAACATATTATTTTAATATATTTTAATAGAATTTAAATAAAATAAATAAAAACTATAAATAATAATAATTTTCATCTAATGAAAAATACACCGAAAGTTTGATGATTATTTAATAATAATTTTTTCCTCTCTCAAACTTATCTACTATGAAAAAACAATATAAGGATTCATGCAAAATAATTAAGAGATGTAACGTGATAAGATGAAATGTTTGTATTTGTTTTAACATTTGTTGCATATTAAAATAGTTTTTGATGCAAAACATAAACAAGAAAGACAGAAGGAATGGCTGGTGTGGTTGGCGAGATTGAAGAGCATGAGTACGAAACAAACGGTGCTGCTTACTCGATTAGGATTATTTTTATGGTTTTTAATTTTAATTTAATTAAAATATATTAGACTCATGTGAAAAAATTATCAATTTTTATTGACTAACAATATAAAATAATTTTACACTGTTCAATGTGTATAATTTATAGTCTAAAAGAAAATGAAAAGAAATATGTGTACTTATAAGTAATATAATTTTTTTAAGGAAAAATTATATATAATTAACAAATAAAATAAATATTTCATTTTAATTAAAAAATACAAATATAATAAATATATAATATTTATAATTTATTAAATTGAAACATTTTATTTGATTGTTATGGATTTTTTTAATATATTTATTCTCTTTATATCTTTTATATTTTATAATTTTTTATTAATCGTAATAAAATACTTAATTTATTTTTATATATTATTTTTTGTTTAAAGACAACATATTATTTTGTAAATACACATAATTTG